>CM025852.1:7302108-7432594 GCA_003952965.2 Morella rubra
TCTTGCATTGACTGCATCACACCGAATAATACCCACTGGGGGACAAAATTGACGCCTCACACGGTCACACGAAGAATAATACGCTATTGTTATAAAAAAAAAAATGATTTTTATCTTTGTTTTTCGTTCTTTTTCATTTCGGGGCACAAAATGTTATCTCTTTAAAGTAAGGTCTACAATTCTAGGCATATAAAAAACTAAACCTACGGATCCGGCTGTTATTGCTTCTGGGAGGTAGTTGATGTACTCTTTACCACTCTAACACACACAAAAGCAAACGCAAATGATATAGGATGCATTTAGACACATAATTGCATTATCCGGCTGTTCTTCTCAAGCTCTGGTGGGAAACAGTGAAACGGGGCTGTCTTTGGCTTGCATTAGTTTTTCATGAAATGACCTTACTCGTACTGGCTCTGTCATGCTTATTTCATTTCGAGTTGGAACTTGGAAGTTGAACCACTTCGTTTCCTCCCATTTACAGGGCAGCTAACAGCGACATGCATAGGAGGAATATGATCAAAGAGAGGAGGGAGGGCGTAAATGGTATTTCGGGTGGCAACATAAAAACCAAACAAAATCTAAGTAAGATCGCTGAATGGCCAACAATTCAACAGAAAAAGCAATTGGCGGACAGCAGCGTAACCCAAAATTTGGTATTCAATAGAACAATTGGTGGATGGGGAAAGATGACACTAAGATGCTTTCTCACTAAAACGGCAGCAACAAAGCCATCTCTTCTTTTCTTCTGAACTCCCATCTTTATCTATAATTTTCAAGAAAAGGACACCAACTTTTCCAACAGTAATTGAGTTAGTCTAAGAATAAATCACTCTCCCCGAGAGATAAACTAATCCAATTGCCTAGTGACCTGCCCACATGACACAAAAAGCTCTCTCTCTCTCTCTCACACGTACACACACGAGCATCATGGAACTATCTAATGAAAATAGAAGCATCTTTTTCCTCTTTATTAGTTTAGGTTGGGGTACAGCTTCTCCCCCATTATCTATGTAAATTGTCATATGAAAGATATAATAGATTAGCTAGAGTCATGTTACCAATTTAAAAAAAAAAAAAAAAAAAGGAGACCAAGACCAATCGTCCATGGATATAGAGACTTATAAAAAGCAGGGATAATATCTATTGATCGAGCTTACATCTATCAAGGGAATATCTTTCATCACATGTCGATTGCAGGCGAGTGACCAAAATGCAACAAATAGTTCGATTTTGTAGAATTATCAATAGATTTGAAAGCCAAAACTGTCAGGTGGGACTGCGCAAATTATCTATATTCGGTGTACGTACCAAGAAACGTCAAAATAGAATTGAATTTATCATGTGCCGAATGTTTGTTGTTTGTTTCAGGAAATTGAATATCTGTTAAGTTTTCTTTTCCTTTCAGTGAATAAATTAGAGGGTCAAACTAAGAAAAATCGAGGGAAATAAACCTATATTTTTAAACTTCTTTTTTATCTTGCCCGCGAAGCACCATCATCATTATCTGATTAAAAGCCTCTTTCCAGCGTTTCTATAGTGGCAGAGCTTCGCACCTAATAGAAAAGAAAAGCAGAAGAGACAAGAAGCTGCACCAGTAAGCTTGCAACTGGAAAATAGTACACCTGCATGTACCATCTCGATTTCACAAGTCTTGGGTTGCCATCACTACAAAAAAAAAAAAAAAAAAAAGGTACGTAGCGGCGGTCACCAAAAACGCCGCTAAAGGGTGTTTTTAGAGGCGTTTTTCAAAAAAAATTGCTACAGGGTGTTTTTAACGGCAGTGTTGGTAGCGGCAGTTACTGACCACCACTATAGACTCCCTTTAGTGGCCTTTTGAAAAAAAACGCCGCTAAATGTCTAAATTTTAGCAGCGTTTGTGTAAACAAACGCTGCTTTAGGTATAAATGCAAAAAAAAAAAATTTATTAATTATTAGTTATTTAATGTTAATAATTATTTTATATATAATTTTATTTTGTCATGTATTTGAAAAATTTTATTTTAAGAGACCTACTTAATAAAATATGAAATTAGAAAAGAGTGTTGTGAAAATTGAAGTTGTTATATGGTCTTAGAGGCTATGATTTAGTCATTAGGTAATATATATATATAAAGTACTTAGGTTAATTAGCACATATCAATTATATAATAAACACATACTTTTAAATTATAAGTATTATATATTATTACTCCCAACCTATTTTAATTAAGATTATTATACTAATTATAAAAAAGAGTATAAAGAATGTACATTGCTATGTATTTAATACTAAGTATAAAGATTTTTAAATGCTATTACAATTTACAACTGATTTTAATTTACTAAAAACACATCACTACAAAATATAACTTATTATTAAAAAATTAGAAAAACTACAAATTAGAAAAAAAAAAAAAAAAAGCTTTGCAAGCACCTGTTCCCGTGAACTCCCCCCCCCCCCCCCCCTTTTTTCCTTTCCTTTCCCGAACAGCGCCAAATTTTCCCTTTCCCGCCTAGTCCCAAATTCCCCCTTTCCCGATCGCTGCCCTCTCCGTCGACAGCCCCTCCTCTTCTGCGCTTCCTCTTCGTCAAAGCTCCAGCCCCTCCCCTCTTCCTCGAAGCTCCAACCCTTCCCTTCGACGTCGAAGCTCCAGATCTCCCTCAAGCTCCCTTCCCTTAAATCTCTCAGTCTCTCTCGCTCCCTCTCCCTCAAAATCTCACGCTTTCTCTCTTAGTCACGCTGGTTCTATCTTTCTCTCTCTATGGCCTCTCATGAGCTTGCTGCTTTTGTCTTGATTAAGTTTCGATTTACTAATATTTTTTTGTTTGATTTTGTTCTCTGTTAGGTTCTGATTTTCTAGCCAAGATTTAGGGATTTGAGTTGCTGTAGTACGATTAACGGTAAGCATTTTTTTTCCTGTTTGATTTTGTTTTATAGTTTTTGTTTGATTTCGTTTTATATTGTTTCTGTTGGTGTAGATTGGTTTAGGGTTTAGAAAGATTGAAAATTTGGTAACTGTTATCTGGTCAGATTGTACATAATCTATATGTTTGGTTTACCTCAGGACGATGCTCTTTTTTGCCTTTAGTTTTGCTTTTCTCTAATTCAAATTCGACATTCAGGGAGTATTCATTAATGCCTTTAAAGGTAACCAAACATAATTTTATGTTTGAAGTTCTGAAACCAAAGCAGTTCAATGAACCTGATTCTGGGTATTCATCTCTTCTTCTTTTTTTGTAATTTTAGTTACTGTTTGTGTTGTCATTTTTCGGTTCTTTTCTTTTGAATTATTTTATTTTCTCTTGCGTGTATGGAGGATATATTGTTAGTACTCTTCATCACACATATTTAAAAGTCCTGTTACCCACTTCCCCGCAAAAAGCTTGAGTTTATTGTTGCACTCTTGGACCGATACGGACGTCCCAGAAAGCTTTTGTTCTCCATAGAAATCATGGAAACTGTAGCCCTGATGGCGATGGAAGTCCAAATGAAAGTGACAGGAGTCGGAGAATTCCCAAGAAGCCCTAAGAGTGCTAGATATCATATTGAGGCAGCATGCTGCTAAACAGTGAGGGAATTATGTTGTTTAGTGGTTTCATTTTTCTGCCTTTGGTTGTGTATCTTCTCTGTAGTTTTAGCTTATTCCAGATTGTCCGAAGCCATTTGTTTCTTTTTCAGGGGCTGCCTCCTTGTTCGTTAATCTTTCTTTCACAATGATCCAAGAAGTTTTGCAGATGTAAGAGGTGGTGTTCTAGGCTGTAGAGGACAGCCCAGGGTGGCTTCTATATCTCTCTCTGTTGTATCTGTTTAAGTTATTGGCATATTGTTCATTTTTTCTTATCCCATTTTTCCTTTTCAATGGCAGAGTTACCACTTGGTGAAGATGGTGTTGGTGCTGATGGTGTACTGAGCTGCTTTTGCTAATGCTAGGATTAAAGTTATTTTTATTTTATGCTAGAAATTTGTATAGACTCTTGTGTTGAAAGACTTGTAAGACTTGGTTATTTAAAAAATGATGAAGTATATTTGCTTTATTATCCTTGTTCTTAGGTTTTTACATCAATGAATTATGGTTATTAAAATAAATTTGTATTACAAATTAAAAATGTAGGTGTTTTTATAAATATAGCTGTTACTACATTTTTCTTTAAAAAAAAAAAAAAAATTCGATAGGGCTGTAGCGGCGTTTCTAAAACGCTGCTAAAGACCTGTAGCAGCGTTTTAGGAAAACACTGCTAAAAAATTCAAAAATGTGTTTCGGGTCTTTGGCGGCGGCTATGACCGCCGCTATAAGTCAAGATTTTCACCGCCGATCTCGAAAACTGCCACTAAAACCTATTGCGACCGCTGCTAAAAAAAGGCTACTATAGGTCTTTTTGGCTTATAGCAACGGTCTAAAAACGCTGCTATAGGCCTGTTTTTTTGTAGTACATTTGCCATGGTTTTATGCATCATTAAATCAAGGGGCCCTTCTCCTGATCTACGATGCCTTTTGGGACACTGCAAGAAGTTATAAAAATTTCCTATAGCAAGTGCAATATTTGTACACCCACAAAAAGCTCTATACCAGTTAGCTATAGTATGAATAGGAGTGAGCTACAAATTACTTTTACAATGATTCTAAATGCAGAATTCTAGCTATTTCAAGTTCCAATAATGGGAGGATTTATTAATTTGAACAAAAGAACCTTATTTTCACATAATCTTTACCACAATTTCTGCAGATTTGTGGCCTTTAAGGGAACCTTTTCAATTGTTACCATAAGACCCTCACTTGTGTCTCAATGACGAAAGAAAATATACCGGCTTTCAAAATGGAATGGAGGTTTGCTTACTACTGTTTAGTTTCTGTTGATGCAAGAGGATATTTTGCTCGATCTAGCTCTTGTGTTTCCCCTAATCATGCCTTCCTTTCACATCACTTTTCAGTCATCAATGCTATCCACCGAAAGTCATGGTTTGCTGGTGCTGGAAACACACAGGGAGAAGGACAGAGCAAGCGAATCTCACAACTTCCTACGTACCGCTCAGGACCAGTATTTGGTACACGACAAGATGATTGTGCCACAGAAGAGGAGTTTTCACTTTTTGCCTATAACGTCTATAATGGCTTACATTTGAATACGCACTAGCTTTAGCACTTAGCAGCATTGCTGCTCGAGATTGGTGTTTAATATATTTAGAAATTTGGTCTGTGGGATTGTCTCGAATGCTAAGAGAATAATTTTATTTTTTAACACAAATTATATTTACTCTCAAAACTATGATTTGCAACGGCTGGATAAAATTTTGGCCTCTTCTTGAATTAGGATCTGGCTGAAGATATGGTTGGATTTTGCTCTGCTTGGTGGCTATTAAGAGCTGTCTCATCCTAACTTTAAAGTTCAACCTAATCTGGTGCAGGATAACCTAAGCCCACACGGACAGCACAGCAACCAAACACATCCTTCTGACATTTCCTCATTTTCTCACACAAATTCTGGGCTTGGTGAGTACTCTAAATCTGTATTGGTACAAGGAAACCCAATGCAGAGGGCCTCACCATGAGTGAGAAGAACAGATAGTACAAAAGTCACAGTTCAGTGCTGCATATACATATATAGGACTTGCTGAGCTGCTTACAGTGCAGTAAAGAGAGACGACGGCCTTGGCCTACTATTGAATTGATCCGTCTCCTTCTCAACGCACTTTGTTGAGAAGGTTGCTTTCGACAGATTCCATTGGAGTTTTACATTCACGGCGTGGTCCCCTTTCTTGTAAGAAATAAAAATTTTTAAACTTAAAAAAATTTAAACTGAGATAAGTGAGACAAGATTTTAAGTGGTTCGGTCATTGACCTACATCCACTGTTGAAAGGCCCAACTGGGCATTCGGTTTTCTCACTTATATTCAAAAGGTTACATTGAGGCTTTATTTATAAGCATTGGTTTCAATTGCCCACATTGCTTTAGCAATGTGGACTTTACATTTTCAACACTCCCCCGCAAACTTATGGAAGGAAACCAACCAGTCTTCCTTTCTTCGTATCTTTTTTTTTTTTTTTTTTTTTCACCTGCGACACAGGCTTATCTGCTATAATGTTTTTATGTTTGCTGTAAAAAGTTTTCTGCGTTGGACAGATGGGTTGTTTCCAAAAGGAACTTTACCTTTTTTTTTTTCCTTCCTCGAGTAAGACGACTTTCATAACATGAAAGGAACAACTCATTAGATAAATGGAACACTCTTTCCACAAGTTAATTGAACCAAAATACAGAACCTGACCCTGAAACGTCCTAGTCCAACATGTTTCCATGTCGTTTAAACTTTTCCACAAAACCTACTCACAGGACATAAAAATAAAATAAAAGACCTAAGACATACAAAGAGAATCTATTTGACCATATCGCATTGACTTCCAATTTTGTCTTGAGTCAGTGGCCCAAGAGACATTTTACCGCCTCCTTTCCGGGATATGACGGGGATTTTCTTAGTTTCAGCGTGGCTCGTGTACTCCACGACGCTTGTGTTGAACTCTCGGAGGAGCTGGGTGGCGTTCTCTATGGCCTTTTGGAGCTCGGCCTCGTCAGTCTTGTCCGAGTCGATGCTGAGCACCACGTTCTTCCTCCGCACGAAGTGGAACTGCGGGGCCGAGTTGTGGAAACCTGTGACACGGAGAATGTCCCCGACTCGGTATCTGTACAGCCCCGCTTATGTAGTGACCACAAGCTCATAGTCCTTCCCAATTTCCACGTCAGCGAGGTCAACGGGTTTACGAGTCGAGTCTGGAACCAACCCGGCTGAGTTGGGTTCGTGGGGTATGAACTCGAAATAGGCCATGTTGGGCATTGTCGTATAAGAGACTTCGGACGGTTTGCACATCGGGTTGAGATTGAGTCCGAAGTAGCACTCAGACGACGCGTACATCGTACACGCGAGCGGCAATCCGCCACTATGAGGAGAGAACAGGGCACCAAGGCGAAGAACTTGGGCGAATAACTTGTATGCGCTCTCTGAGGCGGCAGAGCATTTGGCTGTACATGCTTTGAAACGAATCGGTGCTAAAGGTAGGTGAAGAGAAAAACAGAGAAGATACAGAGTCCTCCCGAGAAACCATAACAGAGAGCAGCACTATATGCCTTCAGGATTGGGTTAGAAGAAAGAAAAGCTGGAAGAGTTAATAGGGAACACCAACAAACAGACCCGGACAGCAGAAAGCAAAGAGGCAGAGAGAGAGAGAGAAAGCGAGGGAGGGAGGGAGGGCGTGTATGTATGTCTGAGATGCGAGAGAGACGTACCCCCAAATGGTACATTTATAGCTGCGACCCGACACAAACGGACGAGATTGATGCCTCTCCTCCCCCTTCAAAAAAAATAAAAAAAAAAAAAAACTCTCCCAACCTGGGGCCCGCTCACTCTACTGTTCTCAGAAATCCCATGGGCCCCAACTCCCCACCACTGCGTTGTCTTCCACAATTGCTAACAATAAAAGCAGTACGAAAAAACAAGAAAAACCCCGCAGTCTTCGCCGTCACCGTAACAGAACTAACAGTCTCTTCGTCGGCCAGTTAAACTGTTTCCTCTCCACTTGTGGCCACTCTCTTGGCCTGGTCACCTAACCTTGGCTTCGGCCACGTGGACATTCCGTGACGGTTTCAGATGGCAGTGGGGTTTCGTTTGTGGGGCAAGTGGCTAGGTTTCCATTAATGGGCCTTTTGGGTGGGGGTATCGATTCCGAAAGCTGGCCCTTAAAAACCAGTTTTAGCCATTAAAGGTGTCTCGATTTAGTAAGAATTGGTCCACATAAATTCGGTAATAATTTATAATTATTTTTTTTAATTCATAAAAAATAGTTTTTTTTTTTTTCTAAGCACATTTTCAATGTAGTTGTCTGATATGCACAACATCGTGCCATGACAGGGCATGTGCAACGCAATTTTTGCTGTGGACTTAAAAAGAGCCACCATTAAGTTATGTCGAGTCTGCGTCAGGTTTTGTTTGGACAATCCGTAGCTGTCAAGTCACAACCAAAGAGCATCAGAACAATGTTATCTGACAAGAGTTTCCTAAACAATAATACTGTACAATTTTATTTGCTACTTTTATTTTCTTTAATTTAAATTTAAATTTAAATGAATGATCATGGTTCCAAAAAGATCTGCATTTTATACTGTTTAAAAATTAATCAAATATATAAAAATGAGATTTTCACTAAAACATGGAGTCCAACTCACAAAACCTACTCACAGGACAAAAAGATAAAATAAAAAAATAAAAGAACTAAGACAAACAAAGATAATCGATAAGCTCATGGACTTCAACAATCCCAGGCCACTATTTCAGGTTTGATTAATAATTATGCCGTTTGATTAATAATTAATAATAATAATTAATCAGTATAAGGTGCCGAGGTGTGTGAATTTTGCTCCCATTATGGAGCTGTTGGATTCCAGAGTAGTCTCGGCGCATTTTAGCCCAGCTCTGCCACATTGGACCCCGGAAAGGAGGCAGTAAAATATTCCATCGGCTTCCAATTTTATCTTTCATCACATAGATTGCAGGCGAGTGACCAAAATGCAACAAATAGTTCGATTTTACAGAATTATCAACAGATTTGAAAGCCCAAACTGTCAGGTGGGACTGCACAAATTATCTATATTCGGTATACCTGCCAAGAAACGCCAGAATAAAATTGAATTTATCATACGTCCGTATGTTTATTGTTTGTTTCAAGAAATTAAATATCTGTTAAGTTTTCTTTTCCTTTCAGTGAATCAATTAGTGGGTAAAACTAAGAAAAATCGAGGGAAATAAACCTATAATATTTTTAAACTTCTTCTTTTTTATCTTGCCCGCAAAGCACCATCCTCATTATCTGATTAAAAGCCTCTTTCCAGCGTTCCTATAGTGGCAAAGCTTCGTACCTAACTGAAAAGAAAAGCAAAAGAGACAGGAAGCTGCACAAGTAAGCCTGCAGGTGGAAAATAGTACACCTGCATGTACCATTCTGATTTCACGAGTCTTGGGTTGCCATCTGCCATGGTTTATGCATCATTAAATCAAGGCGCCCTTCTCCTGATCTACGATGCCTTTTGGGACACTACAAGAAGTTCTCAAAATTTCCTATAGCAAGTGCAATATTTGTACACCCATAAAAAGCTCTATACCAGTTAGCCATATATAGTATGAATAGGAGTGAGTTGCAAATTACTTTTACAATGATTCTAAATGCAGAATTCTAGCTATTTCTAGTTCCAATAATGGGAGGATTTATTAATTTGAACAAAAGAACCTTATTTTCACATAATCCTTACCACAATTTCTGCACATTTGTGGCCTTTAAGGGAACCTTTTCGATTGTTACCATAAGACCCTCACTTGTGTCTCAATGACGAAAGAAAATATACCGGCTTTCGAAATGGAATGGAGGTTTGCTTACTACTGTTCAGTTTCTGTTGATGCAAGAGGATATTTTGCTCGATCTAGCTCTTGTGTTTCCCCTAATCTTGCCTTCCTTTCACATCACTTTTCAGTCATCGATGCTATCCACCGAAAGTCATGGTTTGCTGGTGCTGGAAACACACAGGGAGAAGGACAGAGCAAGCGAATCTCACAACTTCCTACGTATCGCTCAGGGCCAGTTTTTGGTATACGACAAGATGATTGTGCCACAGAAGAGGAGTTTCACTTTTTGCCTATAACGTCTATAATGGCTTACATTTGAATACGCACTAGCTTTAGCGCTTAGCAGCATTGCTGCTCGAGATTGGTGTTTAATATATTTAGAAGTTTGGGTCTATGGGATTGTCTCGAATGCTAAGTGAATAATTTTATTTTTTAAAACACACTCTCAAAACTATGATTTGCAATGGCTGGATAACATTTTGGCCTCTTCTTGAATTAGGATCTGGCTGAAGATATGGATGGATTTTGCTCTGCTTGGTGGGTATTAAGAGCTGTCTCATCTTGACTTTAAAGTTCAACCTAATCTGGTGCAGCATAACCTAAGCCCACACGGACAGCACAGCAACCAAACACATCCTTCTGATATTTCCTCATTTTCTCACACAATTTCTGGGCTTGGTGAGTACTCTAAATCTGTATTAGGTACAAGGAAACCCAATGCAGAGGGCCTCACCATGAGTGAGAAGAACAGATAGTACAAAAGTCACAGTTCAGTGCTGCATATACATATATAGGACTTGCTGAGCTGCTTACAGTGCAGTAAAGAGAGACGACGGCCTTGGCCTACTATTGATCCGTCTCCATCTCAACGCACTTTGTTTAGAAGGTTGCTTTCGACAGATTCCATTGGAGTTTTACATTCACGGCGTGGTCCCCCTTTCTATTATTGAAAAGTGCTAGAGTGTAAATGTTGGTGGCGCTTAACTCATGATGCTCCTCGGCAGCGTTCCTTAACTCATGAAGCTCCCCTGGCTAATCAAAAGCTAGCTGGCACGTTCCTTAACTCATGAAGCTTCTCGGTAGCGTCATGTTGCCTTACTACAGTGAGGGTCAACAACTTTTTTTGTAAGAAATCAGAGTGCACATGGCCAGAATAAGAAGGAACCAAATCAGATGATTGGGCTGTGTGGAGGAGGTACAATGACCATTTGATGGCCTGGGAAGAGAAGTCAGGAGAGAATTCATTATTTAGATGGATGCCACCTAACCCAGGAGAGCTCAAAATCAACTATCATGTAGTGGTGCATAGAGGAGCATTATTTTTTGCAGCTATGGTGATATTTTGCAGGCTCGTACTGGTACAACAGTGGGTCATAACCCTCTGAAGGGTGAAGCTAGGGCGGCTAGGCTCGCGTGCCAAGTAGCTGCCTCTTTTGAAGGTATCCCAATGTGTATTGACGGGGATTGCTGGCAAAGTGGCATAGCGCCATTTCAGTGTAAAAACGAAAAAAAGAGAAACTTTTTACGCGGTTGGTTCGCAACCAGGCTCCATCCAACAACCTCCTTCACATGCGAAGTCAGAGACCAAAACATGCCATGAACTTTACTTGCAGTGGGAAGTTGCCGAGTTTTGTATTGGCCTGTATCGGTCTCTCTCTCTCTCTCTGTGTCTCTCACGCGCACAAAGTTATTGAATTCATGTGCTCTTAGAATCAGATCTCAATCACATGCTCTAACTTATCCATGCCAGATTTAAGGGTGCTTTTTTTAAGCAAAATCCAGGAAGACCTATAGTCTACAGACAAGCCATGTGTGACGTTGTGAGTCGTCTTTCCACACGTTACACACACTCGCTTTATGTCCATGACTTCAGAAATATATAATGCAATTAGGACAAAGTTCGTGGGTGTTCAATTATTTGACTCTAACCAAAAATGAAAAATATTCCTTTTCTTCTGGACTAAAAGTGAATTAGAAGGTATATACAATTAATTAGTACAATATATGCCAGGGCCAGGGCCAGGGGTTGGGGTTTAAGTAAATCATTGGCTTAATGTTTTTAATGTTTATTAGCACCGAGTGACTCACGAGCCGGTCTTCATCCACCGATAGAATAATTCATGCCGATAGAATAAGTCACGAGCCGGTCTTCGTCCACCGATAGAATAATTCATCACTTGAATGCTTTCGACAGATTCCATTGGATTTTTAAATTCAAGGCGTGGTCCCCCTTTCCATTATTGGAAGGTGTTAATAGTCAAAGGTTAGCCAATTACTTCATGTCCTCAATCAGTCCCATGTGTTTTTTTTTTTGTTCTTTCCCATTTATGTGGTGGTGCTTTTGTACAGTTTGGATTTTGTGCTTTAACATTGTTTGTCATGCGAGAGTGTAAATGTTGTTTGTCTGCACGTGTTTTGTCTTACATTTAGTTGTTATAGAATATTTCTATGTGGTTCTTTTTTTTTTTTTATGATTGTTTATTGTGTTGATTGGAGTACTTAAGTAGTAGAAATTAGTGTGAAATTGACCACCTTCACATTAGATCCAAAAATAATTCGGTAGGTATAATCTGGATTAATGAATGACAGTTAACCCCAAACTTGGAAACTAGTTCCATACTTGTCGTGGAAGTTAGGTGATTACTTCAGTTAATGGCATTCGTATCCGGGAAACGCGCGCCTAAGTACACCGGTTACATGCTCGCTTGTACTTCGTGTGTCCCACAAAATACCGGCAGCCTTTTCCTTATTTCATTCAAAGGCAGCTTGAAGTTGCATTTCCGAGTGACAAAAAACGACGTTCCCCACAAATAATCGTATCTGTAATTTTTGGACGGTAAAATTTATTGGATCTCTTCCCCCCTCTCTCTCTCTCTCTCTTCAGAGTGTTTCTTGTAGAAGTATCCAACTGGGACCGCGCCAGCTGGCTGCCTAACTTGGTAGGTTGACATGTGTACAATGTGTGCGCAGGGCAAGCCTATGCCATCACGTAGTTTTATTTGGTCGGAGTGTCTATCCTCGGGACTCGGGTTCCCTCTTAAAAGGGAATAAACTAGTGGGTCCTAATAGGCCATTGAATGGATGACAGTACATTAATGAATCCATCCAATGGCCTGTATGAAAACGCCTTAAAAAATCAAAATGAAAAACAAAAACGTTGGATGGGGCATTAAAACATAACGGTTAAAGCTTACCGTTTAACTAAATATTTCTTCTTCTCGTTGGCTCTCTATCTCCCTCTGAATACGAAGTTGAAGATTTCTTCCCGCCCAGTTTTTTATTTTGCTTCTTCTCCAAGCTACTTCAACCAAAGAGGATGGAGAAAAGATGTCCCCTTTGAAAACCAAGATGAAGATTTCTTCCCGCCCAGTTCTTCTCCAAGCTGCTTCGACCAGAGAGGATGGAGAAAAGATGTCCCCTTTGAAAACCAAGATGAAAATTTCTTCCCGCCCAAGTTTTTTATTTTGCTACTTATCTAAGCTGCTTTCACTAGAGAGGATGGAGAAAAGATGTCCCCTTTGACGGGTATTGTGCGAAAGAGAGACAAAGTGAGTGAGAGAGAGAGAACATCCCATAACTTTTTACTGATTATCCAAATTTCTATTTTATTTTTGGGTTTTTTGTGGGACTCGGTGGGGGCTTGCATTTATAAGTATTCCCAGATAAATTTTCAGCTCTCAATTAGGCAGGGACTAGGGAGAAGTGTGTTTTTCGTTTGTTATGTTTGTAAAAATGCCGCTAACAAAAATCTGCACGGTTAGGCCATTTTTTTAGCATATTACACACTTGGCTCAATATAAAATAATAGTAGTTAGATTGCATCTAATATATTGTACGTAATTGATTCTTAATATATAAGAAGTATATAGTTATTTTTGTATGATCTATAGATGACGAATCTTGTGGTTTGGCAAGACTTCTCAAAAGTTCTTGATAGTACTCAAAGGAAGTGAAAACCTATTGAAAATTTTAGCATTTCACTTTGTTGTTTTCTTAAACTTCCCAAATTTATTAAATTACAAACCCTAAAAACAACAAACAATGGGGAAAATGTTCAGCAATAATATATTCTAATATTTTCAATAGAACAAATTAAAATTAACAAATCCATTGATTTTTAACATACCTAAACAAATGGGCAAAACGCACAAAGGCGAGAGGGCTGAGGGCCAGAGGGGGGGGGTCCGGGAATTGGGATATTTTCCGGGGGGTATGAGAACAAATGGGGGAGGGGGGGGACGGGGGTTTAAACAAAACGAGCGTTTTAAAAAAAAAAAAAACCCTTAGGTCCCGGAACTTGGGAACCTGATGCCGGGTACCCGAGGGGTTCTACGAACAAATGGGGGAGGGGGGGGAATGGGGGTTAAACAAAACGATCGTTTTGTTTAAAAAAAAAAAAAAAAAAACAAAAAACCTCAGGGTCCCGGTACCCGGGTACCCCAGGGGGTCTGCAGACAAATGGGGGGGGGGGGGGGGGGGACTAGGGGTTTAAACAAAACAATGTTTTTGTTAAAAAAAAAAAAAAAAACCCTGGGGTTTTGTTTTGATAAAAATCTGAGTCACTTTCTCATGACAAACAACTACATTAACTCGCCTAGATTTCGCCATCTCTCAACGCCTGAAAGGTCTTCCCCTTCACTTGGATTCTGAGTAAAGATAAAGTAAAAACTATTATTATTTATAAGTCAAATTATTTATTCTCAAATTCAAACAACGACTACAATTAAAATATCAATCTTACCTCCTGCTCATCTACTAACTGCGAAGAATGCGCAACAAGTATAGTAGCTTCCACCATAAGGGTTTTCTGTGTTTTTGCTACATTTTTTTTTTCTTCCACCACCATGGTTTCCTTCTTTTTTGCCACATTCCTTCTTTTCTCAATGCCACTTTTAAGCCGCTTGTTACTCTTGTATTTAACTTCTCTCTTCTTCAGTCCTCTTACCAATATTTCTTCATCCCCAACTGAGTATATTTCTCCCCCTCCATCACAATCATTGCCAGCCTCTTTTTATGACTTCTCCATTAGCTACACATTCTTCAAATCAGCCACTAATTGTTTATGAGCACTTTCAAAAAGTTTCCAACTTTTTTCACAATCAATATACTTTGATATAGTCCCGAAAAATGTATTACTGTACATTGTAAATCTTGCAGCATCCCTCTCTGTAACCATTGTAATTGCCTTCGCCATAGCAGCATCCCTTGTCTATAAAAATTGATTGTGGCTTTTTACCCTGCATACATTTAAAAAACATCTCAAAAAGCTACCTAAAAGATTCTGCAGTTTCATCATATAACAAACATGCCCCAAAAACGACTTGCTCATAGTGGTGAATGATTCCCATAAAAACTCCCAATGGCCTATAATCCTTATTGGTCCTATAAGTAGTATCAAACGTCAAAAAGTCTCCAAATATCCCATAATCAACCTTTATACATGAATCAGCCCAAAATATATTTGTAATTTAATCATGAATATCCAACTGAACCCTGTAAAAGAATTGTTCGTTTTCTTCATGTTGACTAGCAAAATAATTCAGAAGGCTCCCCGCTTCACCAAACTTCAAATCTCGATTCCGCTTCCCATTCAAATAATTTTTCACATCCAAGTGAAGGAATCCCAAATTTTCTCTACCTCCAACTTGATTGGACAAATATTCATGAACTAGTTTAGGCCGTATGCCCGAGTCATCCGCTCTTTCAATTTCGATGGCTTGCAACTCTTTAATATTTCTTTGAGAGGTCAACATGTGCACATATTCATTTGGAACAAGTTCATGGTTGTGTTGTGGTCTCCAAACATATGTTCGAAACTTTCCATTTGGCTTTCTTTGAATGAAAAACTCTGCAAGGCAACCACACCTAGTGTCTCTATGTACTTTTTTCGTCACCTTCAAGTTGACTTATTTTCTATATCCTTGTTTACAACAAACAAACCCTCTACTGCTCATATTACCTTCACCATCTTTTCCTTTCCATTGTCGACGAATGCTAAATCCAATCCCTCTTACATAAGTACTGTACCAATTATATGCATGTTCCTCATAATCGAATTCTAATTCTCACACATTCATTTTTTGTCCCATGTCACTCTAAACTATTTGATCTATAAATATACAAAAATATATACACATATTAAAAAAAATGGCTACTTTGAGCGAAAAAAGTATTAATAGACATACCCATTATTATTGCTTGGATGACACTCGCTGGAGCTTGCACAATGGAACAAGAAAATATTTTTGAGTGGCAGTGCCCTGGCAACCTCTAACACCCTAAATATGCAATTTGAATATTGATTAGAATAATAGACAAGTGACTAGATGCATCTTTGTTCACTAGCCAAATCAGCAAGCATTCATAATCAGGAAGAATAAATTAATTATCAAACAATAATAACCAAAAAAAATTTCATAACATAAGAATTCACATGATAAAGAAAATGAGCCACTGAGTATATAACATCCAACTGAAAAGACAACCAAATTAAACAGAACAAATTTTGTAAGCTACATCAGGAACTGAACTCAAACTGCAAAGTGATAATAAGCTAAAATCCACCAGGAAAGAATGAATTAAAAGTTCCTCGGTGCATTGTGTGCACACCCTTCCACTGACAAGACTAAGCAACCCAATAAAATCACAATTAACTAATTTAAAAGCAACCCAACAAACAATTCAGCCCATGGCTTCATCGGTCAAGGACCAGCACAAACAAGTCAGCCCTAAGAGTGCTACAATAGAAAATCTGTAAATATATTTCAATATGAAAAAACTAATGGAAAACGACAAAACTTATGAATGCACCTTCGGGAAAGAGATAAAGAGAAACCCTTAAAATTCCAAGAGATTATCCAGCGGATAAGAAGCGTGTGGAAAAGAGAAAGGTTGAGAGTGCCCTTGATGTCATGGCCCAGAACGATAGTCGCCTAGACCTCACTTCCTTCTCCCTGCTTCTTAAATCCTACATCAGGTCCGAGAGTTTCGAACTCGGCAAACTCGTCAACGCCAGTTGAATCACTCCCAACTAAAGCTCAACTCGGTCATTCTCCTCACCGTGTGGAAAAGAGAAAGGTTGAGAGTGATGTTCTTTCTCTCTCACTTTGTCTCTCTTTCGCACAATACCCATCAAAGGGAACATCTTTTCTCCATCCTCTCTGGTCGAAGTAGCTTGGAGAAGAAGCAAAATAATAAACAGGGCAGGAAGAAATCTTCAACTTCGTATTCAGAGGGAGATAGAGAGCCAACGAGAAGGAGAAATATTTAGTCAAACAGTTTTGCTCACCGTTATGTTTTAACGCCCCATCCAACGTTTTTTTTTTCATTTTGAATTTTTTAAGGCATTTTAATACAGGCCATTGGATGGATTCATTAATGTGGTGTCATCCATCCAATTGCCTGTTAGGACCCACTAGTTAATTCCCTCTTAGGAGGGAATCCGAGTCCCTATCCTCGGTGCCATTTCTTCGGCAAAAAGTCGGCTGAAGCAGAAACACACTCCGATAATGCTCAATTTTGCAGCAAACTTTTGATCAAAGTTGCTGCTTCTCTCAGGTACAAAATAATGTCAGCAAAGTATGTCTGAACAAAGGGTCGGTGAATCGATTTGGCAGAAGAGAGACCCAGATTCGTTTTTCTCTTTACAATTTGCTGGCTAGCTGTCAAACGAAGATGGCAAAGAGTGTTGATAATTTTTCAGTGCGCAGTAGTTTAACGCACGCAGCCGAGGTTGGTCCCAGATTTTGTTGAAGAGATGCTTGTTTCTTCTTTGTTGATCTTGACTGTGGATGATATTTCACGGGGATCCACAGCATAATTGAAATAATTTGATTTCCACCCGATTTAGGTTGTGGGGGGATGTCACCAACTTGGCCGAATGAGGAATTTTGATTCTGATGGTTAGTGCTTTATCCACATTCATGCATTTTTTCTCTTTCTCTCTCCCTCGATTTTAACTCTGGTGGGTTTGAATAATGTAAGTTTGGGTTGGATATGATTATTTAATGGAATGATTCGGTTGATGGGTTTTGAGTTGGATGCCTAACATGTGTTTGATAAAATGCCGCATAAAGATGTTGTGAAAATGAATTATTTGCTGGCTAGCTGTCAAACGAAGACGGTAAAGAGTGTTGATAATTTTTGAGTGCGCAATAGTTTACCTAACCATGACTGGATCGTGGAATAGAAAATAGACACTTAACCAAAAATTGCAGCCTTGCAGGAATTGTTTGATTCCGTTTTCTCCAACTATTTTCATTTCAAGTTCCTCCATTATAAAGCTATTCCCTACTTCTTTTTTTGGGTAAAAAGCTATTCCCTACTTAACATGATAGATGAAAGCAAAAGTGTGGGAAAATTTCCGAATTTGAATGTGAACTTGACCTTTTCAGTTGTCAAGACTTCTTGACCTTTGCGTGAACTTTTTTAAGCTTGACTTATTTATTTATGTCCTTCCTTTTCGTTTTCTCCACAATTCAAATCTGTATCGTGAATTTGTTGTCCATTGAAGATCAATCAAAACTATCGACAAAGTGCATTAATTCAAGGAAGAAGTGCTCAATCTTATCCTGCATGCAATGTATAATTTTGTATGTTTGGGTTAACCTAAACTAGACAGAAGTTTCCAAAAGTGGAAACATCTATCAATTTAACTCTCGGTATTCCCTCCCAAAAAAGTTCTATTTTAGTTTTGGTTGTGGTCCTAGTACAGCTCAGATTGCATGCTTGTTTCCCTCGCTTTCTGAGAAAAATTCACTCCAATAATGATGTCCCACATATAGATATTGAAGGCTCAAGAGCACTGAGAGTACACCACGCTGAATACTTGTCTTGTAATCGGGCAAAACCATACTCGTGCATGTGGACCCTTCGAAATTATTGCAGCACCTGAAACAGGTCGAAATTATTTCATGCTGAATTGAAATGATGATAAAGACATTAATCAATAATTAGTTGACAAGTCGTTGGAGGGTGTTTTCGTAACTACACGATACTTGTGAACAACCTTAGCATCTATTTTTACGAAAAAGACAGTTTCTGATTACCCAAGCAAGCAATGCAAAAAATAAGGAAAGAAGCTGTACTCACGAAAAACAGTATTCGTGGTTTAACAAAAAAAAAAAAAAAACAGTAGGAAAGAAATTTTGAGCATGAAAAGGAAGCGTCATTTTTTCTCCTATTCATGTGCGGAAGCATAAGTATGTATGGAAGGAAACCAACCAGTCTTCCTTTCCTTTGACCTTGATTCAGTGAGAAGTCGATATATATTGTACCAGATACGAGACTTCACAGTCTTTACTTGTCTTAAACTTTTCACGATAATCCTTTTCAAAGGTCATCATTTAAACCTTTTGTTCTGCTTTTTCTTTTCAAGTTTTATTAGCTTCGTTTTTTAACTTATTACCATCACGTTGTTGATCCAATATCGACATGTAGAAATTGTAGAGGCAGTAAGATTGGGACAGCTGCATGTGGATTCTAGATGTTGTATTGTCAGTCATTTATGCAAACAATCAAGTTTAGGCTTAGACAACTGCAGCATAGAGAGAAGTTAATTTGTAGAATTGTGTCTGTCCTTTGTTGGCTCTGGTCTTGAAGTATGAGGCTGTGTAGAAAAACGTGGGTCTGTAGAGATAGAGAATGAAACTTTATTTGTCTGAACAGAAAAGAATAAAAAAAAATTATTTGAATATATTTCTCACTAGGAGTTGCTCTCAAGAATAATTATGTGGAAACGCTTTACCAACTTCTTGAATGTACTCTCTTTATTGTATTTGGTATATGAAAACACAGAGTAGTCAATTTTTTTATAAATGCTGGAATCAAAGAAGTCCTTTGAAACGTGGGTTAAGAATTGATTTTAGTTAATTAAGCTCTGGTTCTGATTTTCAGTTCCGTGAAAACGGATTTAAATTTGATTTTGAACTCTAGAAACTTTGTTTCTATGAGCCAAGTTTTTATTTAGTTTTTTTTTTTCTTTTCTTTTTTATTAAATTTTTTTTTTTGTAATTTTTTTTGAAAAAAAAAAAATATATAAAGAAAAACCACTATCTATTTTCCACCACCACTCCTCTATGCAATCCACGCTCAAAGATATGTTTGGAAAGAGGTTTCGATCGAACGAGTCTTAGTTTATATCAGATTTTTCTATTGGAATGTCGTAATCCTTTATCAAAATAAAAAGAGGACTTTGAAATGTAATTTAATTTTGGAAATAGGATTATATAATGATTGTAGATTTAGTTGAGTTTGTTAGCCAGAAGAGTGGTATCATGTAGCTCAGTTTATTTGATTATTGCTTATATATATATACACGGATACCCTCCTCTCATTGCCCCTTCCAAACAAAGAAAAAAAAGTCATCATTACGATAAACCTAAGTATAAATCTAGGAGAAAATATAAACCATCTTCCTCTAAACAATCATTTCCATCTACCTCTAAAACGAAGCCAAAAAGATATACTAAATCATCGAATAGAAAAATACTAATAAGAAAGATAATCCTTCCACTTGTTGGAAATGTGGTAAGACTGGTCATTTTGCCGCTAAATGTTACACTAAAAAAAAAATAATAGAATTAGATGTATCTCCTGAAATAAAAAATCAATTATATAAAATCTTTCTTAATGATAAATCCTCATCTTCATCTAATGCTTCATATTCTGATAACGAATCTTCATTTTCTGAAAAGGATGCAGCTCAACTTTGTAATTGTTTAGAAGATAATTGTAAATGTGAAAAACAAATATGTGTTTTATCAAATACTGATCAATTATTATTAGATGCCATCACAGAGAATTCGGATTCTTTTGTAAACAATACGGATACCTTCCTCTCATTGCCCCTTCAAAACAAAGAAGAAGAAGTCATCATTACGATAAACCTAGGTATAAATCTAGGAGAAAATATAAACCATCTTCCTCTAAACAATCATTTCCATCCACCTCAAAAGAAGCCAAAAAGATATACTAAATCATCAAATAGAAAAAATACTAATAAGAAAGATAATCCTCCACTTGTTGGAAATGTGGTGAGACTGGTCATTTTTTCGCTAAATGTTACACTTGTATATATATATAAGTCGTTTGTGCCTTTGTGGAGGTTCAAGTGGCAATGGTTAGTCCCGTCCAATAAATTGGTTTTAGTGGGAAGTCAAAAAGTCCTATCAAACATGTGATTTGTTGGGGCAGGGTCGGCTTAAGCCTTAGGCAACTTAGGAAGTTGCCTAAGGACCCACAGAACAAGGACAAGTTGAAAAGAAAAAAAAATTTATTTGTTGTAAAGTGCGCAGTCTGCATTGCACTGTCTGCAAAATAGTGAACTGAAAGTAAAATAAAAAAAAAAAAAGTTGAAGTGATGTAAAACAAAGCAAGATGCCAAGACTATTCTAATTTCACTTCACGCAAGCTTACGCTTCAAAAGTTGACGTCTTGTCTCTTGTAAAGTTCGGCTCAGTGTCAGTGAAACATTAGAAACGTTAGAATGGTTTAAGTAGTTTTGCCGATAACTTTTGACATCACAGTTTCAAAGTAACCCGTATTTGTGTATATAAAAACGGCTACATTAGAATTTGATTATTATTTATCTTTAATAGGTAACGGTAAATTTATTTCAAGTCTCCTATTTAAGTTTAAATTTATGCTTCATACTATTACTTTATCTGTTTAATCTTCTCTTAAAATCTTTCTCTTCCTCTATTTCTTCTCTTGCTCTATCTCTCTTTGCAAAACTAATCTAATTTCTTTTAGCCAATCACATATTAGATATACTTTTAGCTAAAGATTTTCCAAGTTCAAGTTCAAGTTTAACCACTTATAATCTTGGTGTTACGTTTTATTATTCTAATCTTTACACTCTTGTATTTTAATTTATATTTATTTTTTATAATAGCATTTGTTTTATTTGTTGGTGTTCTTTGTTTATATTTACACTATGTTTAATAGAAAATATGAATGTGGTTATGAAAAGCTTAAAGAAAAATAGAAAAGTTAATCCAATCTCAAAAAGGAGCTCTTGATAAATTTATTGTCAATGATAAAAATAATATAACATCAGATTGAACTGAAGAATTGATAATTGAACAACAATGTGATTCCATACAATTAGGAGAGAATATTGAACCAATCCCACAACATAATATTGAAAATCAACTTGTTAATGATTCACAAGTTTATAGTTCGGTAATTCTTGATGAAGAACCCAAAGAAAATTTAGAAACCAATGTAAAAGATAATGAAACTATAGATCTCAACGCTTTGAGTACAATATCTATAGATATTTATGATCCAAGTCAATGGAAAACTATGGATACAAAACTTAGAGATCTATTAGTAGAGAGAGGTCCAATTAGAATTGATGATATAAATTTTCCTAAAGATGAGAATAATAGACACTTCTACTACATTTTAAACTATCAAATGGAGAAAAACATGATAGAAAAGTATATTAAAACATTTTGATAAAGTTTATTGTTTTTGTTGCAATCTATTTAACTCAAAACCTAGCACAAGCCAATTGGTTAATGAAGGAACTAGAGATTGGAAGAATCTTAGTGTTAAACTTAAAAGTCATGAAACAAGCCATGAACATATCACCAATATGAATAATTGGATTAACTTGGAAATGAGATTGGTTAAAAATAAAACAATTGATAAAAATCTTCAAGAACATATTAACAAAGAGAGAGATCATTGGAAAAAAGTATTATTAAGAATTATTGTTGTTGTAAAAACTCTTGCTAAAAATAACTAGCATTTCGCGGAAAAAACGAAAAGATCTACCAAGATAATAATGGGTGTTTTTTAAGCCTAATTGAAATGATAGCAGAATTTGATCCAATTATGCATGAACATGTTCGACGAATACAACATGGTGAAATTTATAATCATTACTTAGGACATAACATACAAAATGAATTGATACAAATATTAGCATCTGAAATTAAAAATACTATTATAAACAAAATCAAAGAAGTAAAATATTTTTTCGTTATACTTGATTGCACTCCTGATATAAGCCACCAAGAACAAATGACTTTAATATTACGATGTATAGATACTTCAACATGTAAAGTGAAAATAGAAGAATTTTTTTTAGAATTTTTAGAAGTAGATGACACCTCTGTAAATGTCTTTTTAATGAACTTCTAAATGCCATAAAAAAACATGGATTAGATGTTAATAACATAAGAGGACAAGGATATGATAATGGATCAAATATGAAAGGAAAACATCAAGGTGTACAAAAGAGATTATTAGATATAAATCCTAGAGCATTTTATACACCTTGTGGTTGTCATAATTTAAATCTAGTATTATGTGATATGGCAAACTCGTGTCCTAAAGCTATATCTTTTTTTGGAGTGGTACAACGCATTTATTCTTTATTTTCTTCTTCTACAAAACGATGAAAATTTTACAAGATAATATATCTACATTGACATTGAAACCATTGTCACAAACACGTTGGGAAAAGTCGTATTGAAAGTGTAAAAGCAATAAAATATCAAGCTCCAAAAATAAGAGATGCTTTAATTCAATTAGCAAAAACAAGTGAAGATCCTAAGACAAAGAGTGAAGCCACATGCTTAGCTACATATGAGATTGAAAATTTTGAGTTCTTATTAGGCATGAATATTTGGTATGATATTTTGTTTGCTATTAATTCAGTGAGTAAGATCTTACAATCTAAAGATATGCATATCGATGTTGCCATAGATCAATTAAAAGGGCTTATTTCTTATTTAAAAAATTATCGGGAAACTGGATTTTCATCTGCTTTAATTTCATCTAAAGAGATTGCTGTTGAAATGGAAATTGAACCTATATTTCGTAAAAAACGAATAATACATAGAAAAAACAATTTGAAGAAAATGTTAATGATGAAACAATAAAATCAGTTGAAGAAACTTTTAGAATTGATTATTTCATATAAATAGTAGATCAAGCTATTTCTTCAATTCAAAATAGATTTGAACAATTCACAGTATATGAAAATATTTTTGGTTTCTTATTTAATTTTAACAAATTTAAATCTTTAGAGAATGATGATTTAAAAAAATATTGTCTTAATCTTGAAAGTTTTTTAAAAGATGGTGAATATTTTGACATAGATGGTTTGATTTATTTTCAGAATTAAAAGTATTAAAAGAAGTTTTGCACCTAAAATCAATACTCCAATTGAAACATTAAATTATATAAAAAAAAAATTAGATTGTTTTCCAAATGCATGCATTGCTTATAGAATACTCTTAACAATACCAGTGACAGTTGCTTCTGGAGAAAGGAGTTTTTCAAAACTTAAACTAATAAAATCTTATTTACGGTCGACAATGTCATAAGAAAAACTAAATGAATTAGCCATTCTATCAATTGAAAGTAGCATATTAAAAAATCTTGAATATAAAAATTTGATTAATAATTTTACATCTCAAAAAGCTAAAAAAATTATTTTTAAATAAAATTTTAAATATTTTTTTTACTTTAAATTTATATAAAAATGCCTAATTTTTAACATGGCCTTGGGCCTCACTTTTTATTGAGCCGGCCCTGTGTTGGGGGTAATAAAGAGACTATTACGTTGACAGCACTCTATCTGAACATTAATTTACTTGGGAGAAAATCTCACGGCTATGATATATATGGAGGTGATCATAATTCCATAAGATATATATGAAGTGATGAGTTTAAGGACCCACTATTAATGAGTGATTGGAAAGAAGAGTCAGAGGTTTGAGAGCATATTTAAGAGGGCCAGACAGCTGACTTTTGCCTTGAATTCCCGAGTCCATTAACATATAAAAAAAAACAAAACATCCGAGGAAGCACGTCCACCTTAACGCACAACCGTTGGATAAGAGTCGGATGTCAAAGTAACAGACGGGCGGAACACATGGTAGGTTGGCTGGACCAGCATGCAACAAATCAAACGCTTTTAAGGGCGTCATGTCAATTAATGAAAGTATATGCACTTGATTTACTTGACTCTTCTGTTTTGGCTTGAGGTGCTTTCATTTAATAATACTGGTCACACCTATAAAATTAAGAGAGCAAAGAGATACAATTTGTACAGCAAATAAAAAGATGTTCCTCTTTTAATATCCTTTAAAATATCTCTTAATATATTTTTACTTAATTCTAATATTTTTTTATTTAAAAATTACATTAAATATCTTCTTCGTTTTACAAATTTTAATAAAAATTAAATATCTTTAAAAATTTTCATTAAATTTTATATAAAAACTTATATAAAATTCTATTCATAATTATATTAAAAATCTGAAAAATTTTTAAAAATTTTTATAAAACCAAAATTCTCTACAATCTCTGGCCGTTGGTCCAACGCCTTAAAAGATAGATTGGAAACTTCCACGCGTCTGTTTTTATAGGGCAACTAAATAAATGAATCTCTAAAATCTCTGGCCGTTGGAGTCAAGACAAGGGTAGTACATAATTGGTGAGAGATACGATTTGTTTGGCATCCGTGAAAAGCGTTTAAGGATTTAAAGAAAAAGAAAAAAAGACAAAATAATATGAGAACCAAACTTGAAGTGCACGTGTAGGTACGAGTTCACAATCACATGTTGTACTTTCTAAAGACGGGAGGATGTCGGGAAAAAGCATTCTAGTTGAGGTGTCACTGATATGCCTTTTTGTCATTTTAGGTAAAAGTTTTAGTTTTAAAAAGCATCACTTAGGATGTATATTAATCACAAATATGGTATTCTGAAGATTTTAGAATATTAAAGATGACTGAAATTAATTCACCGAGTCACGAAAGTTTTAACTTTTATCCCAATTTGATCTCTAGGTTTTTGTTCTTCCATCTGTAAATCCTTGGAGTTAATATCTTATTTTAAAAAAAAGTCTTTCTACTCAATTATTGGGAAACAATTTCATGAAAAAGATTTTTAGAGGCTAAAATTTCAAAAATTTCAAAAATTTCAAAAAAAAAATTCATTAAAAAAGATAAAGATATGTGCTGTTTTAAAAAAAAAAAAAAAACTTTTGAAGGGTTGGGGAGGAGGTCATGGCCCGCTAGCCCCCTCTTAGTGAAAGAAAAAAAAATATTGACTAATAAATTAAAAAAAGTCTAAATTCCAAAAACAAGCAGATTAGTTGAGTCAATTTTAAATTAATAGCAAACTTTTAGTGCGACATTTGTAACACGCGAATCAGACATTACTTGAGGCGGATACATAAAAAGAACACATTGTTGTCTCTACACAACATTAGTCGCCTAAATAAACGATACTATGTTCTTATTAGAAGTATCTCTAAATAAGGCAACCTAAAAACAGTCAACAGAGGTTATCCATTCGTGTTTTGGGCCGTTCTAGGTAAGCAGATTTTGTGCAACAAGAAACTAAACAATGCCTCAAACATAATCGAGGTACATAGTTGTTTCCGAACGTCCCATGACTTATTGGAGGTTAAAAGTTGATGAAGGGTGAAAAGTATGTAAGATTAATTGTATCGAATATGAATAATTAAACCCCAGTGCTGTCTGGCTTCCTCTTTAAGCTTTCCTCTGTTGCCCATATCCCTAGAATAAAGAGGGAAAGCAAAAAGAATAGTATATAATATAATATAATATTTATAATATACATTCTAAATTATATTTTATTTGAAAAGTAGATCGGGAAACACGTGCAGGAATGGAAGTTGAAAGGGCAAGCTATCGTGATAATGAAGTTCTGGCAACTATTATATATTTGAGTATTAAAGGAATGGACACGCCACCCGCAACCACTTGACGGTGATCGCCATGACGGTGACTCCTACAGCACATGAGATTATCTATAATTCAGACGACTTCAGGCTAAGTGCCAAATGACATTGATCTCCTTACAGAGGTCTGGATAGTGCCAATTATGGGAAAAGTACTTTCGTCATTTGATTAATCGTGGAGATGAGTACCAAAATCTGCAAATTATGCTTAGCTTTTACAATATTTAGTACTATATACCATTATTGCGTCGTTCCAACTAGGGGTGGTTAACGGTAGTGTAGGTGACGGTTTGGTGAAAACCGTCACCATCACCGCAATTGATGGAATCACATAATTGACACCGCCACCGCACCGCTAAGACACAATAACGTCCTTGCTCGTGACGGTATTAACGGTAACGATTATACAGTAACCGCTTAAACTGTATAACTGTTTACTGTGTAACCGTTGGGCAAAAAAAAAGGAACTTTTTTTTGGGCTTTTCATTTTTTTTAGTGGAACTATTTTTCTTGGCTTTTTTGGACCATTAAGACCATTTTATACCTATATATAAGTAACAAATATAATCATTTAAATATCATAATCTGTTTAAATTTTCAACATTATGTCACATAAATCAATAATCATCTCAAGTCTCAACTAGGGGTGGTAACGGTAGTATAGGTGACGATTTGGCGAAAACTGTCACCGTCACCGCAATTGACAGAATCACATATTTAACAACGCCACCACACTGCTAAAGTACAATAACTGCCCTTGCCGGTTACGGTACCGTAGCGGTGACGGTTTTAGCGATTGAAAAAAAGGAAAGGAGATCTAGGAAAAGATTATAATATGGCAAAATGACTTGTTTCTTTGTCATGTAATTAAATCACGTTAAGTTAGGTAGATAAACAATTATGACGAGTTGAACCATAAAGGTTATGCAGATGGGATTGAAACATCATGATATTGTCCCCCAGTTTGGTAAGGATGAGCCAAGTAGTTTCACGCAATATTACACTAAAATGGTTTATATCTCTTTCTTTCATGATATATATATATTTTTGAAATGGGGATAAATGACCTTTTTTTCATTCGTCAATAATAGAGGATTTGACACATTACACAAATTATTAATCTTATATACTTTTCACCCTTCATCAAATTTTATCGTTAAATTATATCAAAATGACAATAATTAAAGAAAGAAGAGTATTATTAATAGCTAAAAGATATATATATTATTGGTTAAAAAAAGGAGTTTATACAGCTTGTTCCCGAGTGAAACTATATATTTTATATTAAAAAACCTGTCCTTCTCACGAGAGTCGCGTGCTATGAGAACACCATTTATGTTAAAAGAGCCAAGCTGTGGGATGCAATTAACAGCAAGAAATGGATGGACCCTGATACTTGAGCATCTTTGGGAGAATCATTCTCCAACTCATCATCTTTCTTTATCAGAATAAAAGCCCCATCTTTATTTCTCCCAACACTCCGATTATTTAAAATGTACTCCACGGCCATTCCCTAGCACCCACTTTTTGTTACTTTTTCGCAAGGTTTTGGAGTACTAGGCTTGTCTGTACTTGGATAGCTAGCTAGGCTTTGGCTAATTATGGATAGTAAATTGTCTTTATATTCTAATTGCCTCTGTCTAAATTCAGCTAACTAGTAAAAGCAGAATCCCTATAGAGTACTCCAGGCTCAACCACCACCGCCACTCTTTTTGTCCTTTTCGGGCTTTTCCCGGTTAAAAACCAATAATTCAAAAGAAAAGGCAAAAGAGATTGTCGTTTTCTTTTCTTTCCCCTACATTTCTCATTGGCCTGAATCACTTGAGGAGCGAAGGAAATAACTGGCTGATTGGGGAGTCTCATCCGGGACCGATACGAGTTTTTTTGAACTTTTGTTTTTGTTGGGTTGGGCTCTCCGGTTTCTGTAGTTGGCAATGTTTGTCACAGTTGTATGGGGTTTATTGGACATGACCCAATAATTCACTAGGTCAAAGCTCGAGATAGTGCTATACTTTGTAACTTGGGCTAGCGAAGATCCGTAGTGATGGCTGTGTCTCTTCAGACAAAATAGGTCCGGCAAATGGAACAAAAAGACTTAACTAGCGTAACCAACACAGAATGAAAAAGAAAAGAAGAAAAGAAAACTGCAAAGTCCTCCTGACCTCCCACGATCATCAACGGTTGCATTTTTATAATCATTATCTGCAGCATAATTTAATACATATTCTGAAAAAACACACAAATGACACAAAAAACAGCTCTCTTAGCTCATTTCTTGTGCTGTTGTGAAGGCAAAGAAAAAGTGGAAAGTTAACTAAACCATATTTCCAGGGCGTTGTAGCTGACACGAAAGGCACCTCTTTGCAAATTGAGACCATAGTGGGGACGAGGTTTGGACTCTTCTTTGACAGAATTAGTTGTGTTCAAACTATTTACGGAAGTTTATCGATTTGTACCCTCTTTCAGACGGTATAGGGGTCTAGGAACATGGATATTTTGGTCGTTCTGATGACTTTGGTTAATAGACTGATGACTTCGGTAAGTTAATAGAAAAGCGTTTGCTTGTTGACTGTTGTGAAAGAAGAATCTAGCGGGGTCTCTAATCTTGAGCAAGGCTAGGCAACACATCTTATATAAAGCTCGATTGTCCCAGACTTTTTCCACCTCAATGATCTGGTAATTAATATGCGTAAGAGCAACCAATCTGATGTGTATCGTTCTATTTAGAAAAACAGAGCAAAAAGTACGGATGGATGTAACAAATCACGATTAATGTTGACTTAGAGAGATTTTTAGGTTAACTCAGTTGAAAATGCTCTTCATTTTGATCGTTGACCCCTGACGTTTTAATCATTTTGTTGATGTGTTGCTTAGACATGGGACAACTTAAGGTGCTCTGCAAGTAAAGTGCGTTAGGCTGAGTAAGATATATCTAAATGATCTGATACCTGATAGTATTGGTCACATGCTTGGACAAGGTGTGATCAGTTATCCAGAAAAGTAGACCTAGAGAGAGAGAGCGAGAGAAAGAGGACGCGGGGTAAAGGCAATATTAAAGACAGAGATAGGTTGGGAGTTGCAGGGGAGCAGAGCAATCACATTGGGTTCGTGGGTACTACTTTAACGTTGAGAAGGATACTGATATCTCTCTTTCTCAATCCCCAAAAAAAAAAGAAGCTGGCAGACCTTTTAGTCCCCATGCTGCGCAATATACCGTGTTGCACAATCTCGCTGCTGTCCACCAATTGCTTTTTCTGTTGATTTGTTGGTCATTCAGCGATCTTATTTGGCTTTTATGTTGCCAACCGAAATACCATTCACGCCCTCCTTCCTCTCTTTGATCATATTCCTCACATGCATGTGTATCTGCTGCCCTGTAAATGGGAGGAAACGAAGTGGTTCAACTTCCAAGTTCAAACTCGAAATATTGAAATAAGCATGACAGAGCGAGGACAAGTAAAGTCATTTCATGAAAAACTAATTGAAGCCTCCAGAGAAGCATCATGGTCACCAGTCACCCCTATAGTTAATTGGAGAACCAATTAGGAATCTACGTTCTTTTTTTTTTCTACTCAACATGATGTAAACATCAAACCGACTCCTCTGAAACAGAAAGCATGCACTAACAGATGTGCAGGAATAGCAGAAATAGAAATAATACCAAAACAACTCCTTTCAGCTGACCATTTTGCAAGGAGATGAGCAAACTGATTGCACTCCCTAGGAATCCAGCAAAGAGAACAGTCCGGATGAGAGGAGAAGAAAGCACGAACAGGGACCAAAATATCCTCCAACAAAGGGCCCAAAGCTAACGAGTGATCATGAATCAAATTAGAGAGGAATTGGCAATCAGTTTCAAAGTTCACCACATTCCAGTTATGATCCAACGCAAAGTTCATTGTTGCTGCAAGCGCTGAAGATTCTCTAATAAGAGAATTAGTGCTGGGAATTTGCTCGTGTAAACCAAACAGAGGGAGCCTCCCGAGTCTAAGAAAGAGACAACTAAAATAGCCATCGTGTCCCGAATGGCAACATCAACATTGCACCGATATTGACCCAGAAAAGGCCTTTTGCAACCTGTGCAATATGATGATACCGAGGTACGCAACGCAAGCAAATGAGCAGAGTATCTACAATGAAAAAATCGAATCAGATCAGCCAAAACCACTTCCTCATTCTGATGGACCACCTTGTTATGCCAAAACCAAAGAGAATCCATGACCAGGGCTGCATTCAAAGCCACATAACGTGCATCCTCCCGAGGAACATTAAGAAGCCGATGAGGTTGGAGAAACAGCCGAGTAAATGAAGTAAGAGTATGAGGAGGAAGAATCAAAACATCAACTGGCCAGGCAGATTGTAACCACAAACCTCTAGCCACAGGACATTTAATAAAAAGATGTTCCCCATCCTCCCGATCCAATCTACACAAAGGACATCTATCCAACCCAGCATCATTAAAACCCAATATATCTCCAATCGACCCTTAAAAGGAAAAGCATAATTAACAGACCTTCCATAGAAAAAGTTTGAGACGATCCTGTATTTTTAACTTCCACAAAGCCCGCCAATCTTGCTCTTCTAAAATCATAAGAGGTCTGCTAGATGCTTTTAAAAGGAGGAAAGCTGATTTCACAGTAAACATCCCACGAGGTTCAAGACACCAAATCAAAGAATCAGGCTTATCGAAAGTTAAAGGACTCAACTGACAAATAGCATTTGACGTTTCCTCAAACAAAGAACCAATAACATCCCTTTTCCATGAATGTAAGGAATTCAAACAAATCTGCGACTCTCAAACCATCAGCAACCTACCTATCAGCCCTCCAAATAGGACGCCCATCACCAAAACCCAAGACCCATGGATCATGAAAAATATCAATAAAGTTACCATCTCGAGGCACATAACAAGCTCCCATCATAAGAAACTCTCTAATATGACACAACCCCTGCCATACCCAAGATGGTCGGCGAACAGGCACAACATGCAAAAAATCCTTACTACAAAAATATTTTGACTTTAATATCTGGGCCCATAATTTGGATGGCTGCTGCAACAAATGCCACCCTAATTTAGCAATCAGTGCCTGATTAATATCAAAGAGCCTTCAAAGTCCCACACCACCCCATTCTTTCGGGAGACATATTTTATTCCACGCAATGGGAGTAAAATGCCGACTGCTTTGTGTATGAAAATCCCACCAAAAAGACTTAAAGATCATATCCATTTGTTCACACCACGTCTTTGGCAATAATAAGGTTGCCATCTGATATTGTGGTAAGGCCATAGTTGTTGTGCGAAGAAGAATTGTACGTCCCGCCTGAGAGAGTAACTTAGACTTCCAACCAGCCAATTTTTTTTAAAATATTTTCCTTCATATCTCGACACACCTGCACCTTAGAACGTGGAAGATGAAGCACAATACCCAAGTATTTACTACCTAATTGCATCTCTCGTAAACTAAGAGTATCCCTGAGATTAGCTTGGATGTCCATGGGTGTTACGACTAAATGCAATAGATGATTTCTGCATATTCATCTTCTGACCAGACCAACTCCCATAAGTCTCCAGAATATCCTTCACCACCCTCATTTCCGTCAAATTGGCCAGAGTAAAAAATAAAAGATCATCAGCAAACATTAAATGATTAATCATAGGAGCAATACATGCCACCTTCACCCCCAATTAATTGCCCTGCTTGCTCAGCCCTCATAGCCAACCTAGAAATCGCTTCAGCACAAAGTATGAATAAAAAAGGGGAAAGAGGATCCCCCTATTGTACCCCTCTTTGTGGCTTGAAGAATCCAAACGAAGAACCATTAAAGAGGAGGGAAAAAGAAACTATTGATACACATTGATGGATCCATTGTACCCATTGAGAGGCAAAACCAAAAGACTGCAGCATCTTAACAATAAACAGCCATTCAAGACGATCATAGGCCCGCTCCATGTCTACTTTAATCGCAGCTAACCCCTTCCGCCCCTGCTTCAATTTCATGATATGAAATACCTCTTACGCCACCACAGTATTCTCAAAAATAGACCTGCTCAGTACAAACGCTGCTTGGGGTAAAGAAATCAGCTTATCCAAAACCCTTCGAAGCCTCTCCGCCAGAATTTTAGACACAATTTTATATGCAACGTTACACAAACTGATTGGACGATACTGAGTAATCAACGAAGGGGCAGTTTGCTTTGGTATCAAAACAATCAATGAATGATTTAGCCGAGTAGGAAGAAAACATGTACGAAAAAAAGTCTACACCATTTTAATCACCTCAAATCTGATCGTAGCCTAATATGTACGAAAGAAAAGGCCCATCATTCCGTCTGGCCTAGGTGCCTTCTTCGATCCAATCCCCTTCACTGCCTTCCAAATCTTCTCATCATCCGGCATGGTACACAGCATATCATTATCCTCTTGTGACACCAGCGAAGGAATTACCTCAGCAGCAGCATCAAGATTAACTACCGAAGAGGCCGAAAATAGATGCTGAAAAAAATCCACAATATGAGAACCGATGACATGCCTACCACTCAACCAGTGCCCCTGGTCATCTCTAAGGGCTTCAATACAATTTCTCCTATGCCGATCACCGTGGAAAGGTGAAAAAATTTGGTATTCAAATTAGGAGTGGAAAGCCAAGTGATACGTGACTTACTACGCCATAACTCTTCTTCCTGACGCTGGAGATCCATAATAGTATTACGCAAAGCAGATTCTTGATCAAGAGGACACTATCCAACACACTGTGGATCATTCAGAGATGCTTTTAAAACTTTCAAACGAAATTGAATGGGACCAAATTCCACCCTATTCCACTCCTGAAGCCTCTCCCTAGTGAACTTAATTTTCTAGCACAAGATATGCCCTAGAGAACCAGCACACAACCTTCTTCAAGCCTCAGCTACAACTCTAAAACTTCGATTATCATGACCCCAGAATGCTTCAAAACGAAACGGCTTTGGACCCGATTCAGACCCTCCTTCCGTATTCAGGGTAATGGGAGCATGGTCTGAGGCATACCGTGGCAAATGTTTAACCAGAGCACGGGGAAATAACAAACACCAGGGACCATTAGCCACACCTCTGTCCAATCTTTCCATAATATTTTGAGAACCAGCACTTCCATTTGTCCACGTAAAAGAATTCCCTATAAATTCCAAATCAATTAGACCCTATTGAGAAACCAATTGAAACAGACCAGAATTGGACGAAAAGCACCAAGATCTACCACCCCTATTGTCGGCAGAATTCAAAATAGCAATGAAATCCCAAGAATTAACCACGGCCCTTGAATGCTCTCCCCCAACAATCTCATTCTTCGCCAAAAACCCTCCTTTTGATGCCAATACGGAGGCCCATAAATCAACGACAAGAACCAAGATTGAGAGGGGGGATCAGACAAAATGGAAACATGAATCAGATTATCTTCCAACACCTGAACCTCCAAATTTACACCCGGTCGCCAAGCCAACAAAAGAACCCCTACTACCTCTCGCCGAAACTTCAGTTACTAACACAAAACCCATAGTACGTAAAATCTCAGTCGCAGTCGAACTCTTAGTTTCCACCAAACATAGACAATCCAGATTGGATTGCCTGACAATGGCCCGTAGTCGATGAATTGCCGCAACCCAAACCAATCCACGGCAATTCTAGAAGATGATGATCATGGCGAGGGGGGGCATGGACAGGCCGACCTCCTCAGCCATAGAAACATTACAAGAAAACAAGGTAAAAAAATCAGCACCCTAGGTAACCTCATCCCCAGAACAAAGCAAAATAGGACATACAATGCCAAGAAGAAGATATACCTTTTTGCTTCTTCTTCGCTTCTAAGACGCCACACTGCTAGAGGCAAATTTTCCTCCCCATCAACGCACTCTCATCTATCGTTTCTGAAGCCCATCCAAGTAGCCTACGTTTAATACCACACACAACAGGAGGACCCTTATCAACAATAGAATCCAGACTTCCACGCTTAAAACCATGAACCCTCCTGCTAGATGGCCTAAGAAGATTGGGGCTCTCTAAATCACTCTTCAGCCCATTCTTCTCATCAATAAGAGTAAAAGGAACTGTGAAATTAAATGGGTTAGGCCCCCTGCCCCCCAGAGTGGGCCAAAGCCCATTCCTGACGATAGACATCCCAGGTTTTCCAAGCAAACTCCTTGCAGGCTTGGATATAAAAAAGATCCTTTCCAATATCTGAACCACTCCCCCGTGCCATCAGTTGCCGCCTTACATCCTACTCTTTACTAAATAGAAATTCCACATGGCTTTGAAAATCCGTAACAATATTCACCACCTCAGGACAGGAGTCCTGACTAATAGCCAACAATTCCCTAATTTTGTCAAAGTGGTTGATATCAGAAACCATATGTAATGAATCACAATTCTATTGTCCTCTAATAAAATCAGGCCCTACCGAATCTCCACCACTACCCACACCCGCAAGCACAATCGAGGGCCCCCTCCTCACCCATCACTACAGGAGTTGAAGACGATGGAGTGTCCCGACGAACTAAATCCATTGCAGAAATACCTCCACTGCTATTTTCACCGCATGACTTTGAATTCACATTGCCTTCCTCATGGAGCTTCATAACTTGCATCTTTGTGAGTAACTCCTCCGGCCCCGTAAAGATACGATACTCCACCCCACTAGCCCTCATGAACGGTCCAAACTGATTCATCCCTGCTCTATGTTCCAACGGCAAAAAATAGAAATCCGCAGCATGCCCCAAGTGTCCACAATTAAAACAAAAACCAGAGATACGCTCATACTTGAATTGTATCCACACCGGAGGCTTGCCTTCCCTTATCATAAGAAATCTAGGGACCAAGGGACAGGAAACATTCAGTAAAACTCGAACCTTAACATACGTAGCCGCCCAACTCCGATTGGATGATCTATAATCCACCTTCAGTACCTCCCAACTCTACGTCCAACCGACGTAGCTACTTCCTTAGTAATAGAGCCCAATGGCAGATCATAGACTTGGAGCCAAACAGCCACAGAGGTAAAGGAAATCTCATTAAGTGTATCTCCCATGATCCATTCTTTAAGAACTAGTAAGCATCTTTCAAGATTCCATGGGCCTTGATGAAGAACACAATCCCTGTGAAAAGCCGATGGAAAGCTAAAAAGAAATCGATTATCATCGAACTCTTCAACCTTCAATTGAGGGATAAAATGCCATGACCGAAAAATTGCAGTTCGTATTCCCGCTTGATTCATCGGCCGATCCAAAACCAAACGCCCCACCAGTAAGTAGTCACCGCCATCCTCCCCTTCACCTTCCTCAATGGCCATACATTGCACAACCAAAATACTACCAGATGATCAAGGAAGAAAGAACGAGAAGAAATTCCAGCAACAGAGAAGAAAAACCAAAAAAAAAAAACAATCACTGAGAAAAGTGATGTAAAATATATAAAAGAGGATAGATCCAAATCATAAAGGAGAGCTACTCCCTCGAGAGGCCTCTTGCAATCATAATGAGTCCCCAGGCATACAGATTGGAAAGAAGGAAAGAGGAGAAAAAAAGGGGAAAAAGGGCAAAAGGGAGAGAGAAACAAGTCTCGGATAGCTCTACGCAAGAGAGCAATTTTTTCATTTCATTTCTGACATTAGGAATCTACGTTCGTAATAGAGTTAATGGCTTGCATTGATCATGTCAAGATAAGGGATAAAAATATTATCCGCCCGTACACTCATGTTAATTGTTTCATAATGCCTTTAGGTCAACCTTAGCAATTACAAAGAGAATCATTCGAAAAGAATACGCAAGAAGAGAAATGAGACTAATTATGTTGTGCAATTTAAACGATACCACAGAAAAAAAAAAAAAAAAAAAAAAAACAATACACCCAAAGAGTACGAGCAAACAACGAAAAAACTACTCTAAATAACTCAAGTCTTGGTACACTCAAATCTCACTCTTACACAAGAGAATCTAGGCATCTCGCTAATTCTCTTGTTAAGTTACAAATCAAGACTAAGATCATACAACATTGGTGCTCGTACTCTTTGGGTGTATTGAGACACACCAACTTGTCTTCCTTAATTCTCTTCTCTCTCTCTAGACTATAATCTTTATAACCCTCTTTCTCTTTTATCCTCGGCAGCTCAATCCTAATGGAAAAGAGAACTCCTAGTATCACAACACGTTAAGGATTGCATCTTCATCAAAAAACATTAGTCAAAATTTTTTAATAAAACATGAACTCTTCTATTTGTTACTCTATCTGCAACATCTTGGAGCTCACATAGTAAAATCCAAGACAAACTCGACAAATTCAGAAAAATCTCGAATTCGTTTACAGACAAGAAATGATTGATCCTATCAATAATTTATAGCTTGAAGAACAGCAAATGCTCCCCCCAGCCTTCTGTCCTCCGAAATCAACATTCGTCCACTTGGTTTTTTTTCCTTTTCTTGACTTTTGAATTATAAGAGGAAGGAGGGGAAAAAAAAAGGAAATAAAACCCATTAATATTGTCATAAATTTAACATATGAAAACCCAATAATTCACGATCGAATTATAATTAATTAATTACTTAACAACTGACAACTGAAAATATAGGATAATATATGCTCACATTAAAATTTTTTATTGTCAAACACGAACACAAAAACATTTGGGGACATGTACAACAATAGAGAATTGCAATGCACGCACGAAAGAGAATGGAAAACATATGGAACAAACGCATTAGAGAACCACCATGAAGCTGCGTTGTGGCACCTTCTTGAATGTTGCCCACATAAGATCAATATATAGCGGAAACTGCACTACGGCAAAGAAAGTTACCGACAAGCATGTCAATGCATACACATGAAATGCCACATATTTCAGCCGATCTTTAAGAACAAAGAAATGTCCTGCACAGAAGGAAACCAGCATCTAGCCTATGGAAACAAATAGCGACGTTAAACTTATCAAGAGCCTAGTTAGCAGGACCTTGCCGAAATCTTTCTCTTGATACCGCGAGGTTAAATGGCGAGGAACATGACAACGGCCGTGACAGAGCAGTAGAGTGCAATTAATGATGAGATGGAGAAGACGTCAAACGCGAGATGCTTTTCGAGAATCAGAGCGCCAACATCTTGCTTGACACCTCTAAGGACCGTGGCAGAGGTAGCAAATGCCACAGTGGCGATGAGTGCAGCCACGACATAGCAAGACTCGGATGTCTTGCTAAGCCACTTGCCACCGTTCTTGACAAGCTCCTTGTGGGTGTCAGTGAACAGGTCCTCTAGGGTCTGTGACAGGATCCCCGGTGAAGACCACGGCCTGGACTACCACGAGTGGGAAGATGAGGGGCAAGAGGCGGCACCAGCGACCGACCAGTGCACTCCCGATCATGAGGGTAGGCCGCCCGACTGACCAAGAAGACTGATCGACCAGGGGCCAGGAAGATTGAACCAGGAGCCAGGTAAACTGACCGACCAAGGAAGCCAAAGCATGTCGACCGACCAGGACAGCCCAGGCGTATTGACAGACCAAGAGCTCAGCAATACTAATGCCAGCATGCCAACCAGCCAGTCGCAGACCGATCATGACCAACTCAAGACCAGTTCGGAGTGTAGTGGCAGCGCAACCACGTTTTTTATGGAAATATCTTCGGTGATTAGTTTCCTTCCGTAAAGCTATACGATGGAGCAAATCTTCTAGATTCAGATGTTTCTCCGAAAGTCTAGAATATTAATTTTCCTTTTTGAGTTCAGTTTATTAGGCATGTTAAATCAAATCTACTTGATCGACGGATTAATTCCTAAAGATCGGTGATTTGATTTAGTTTTGATTTGATTCCATAGGGTTTGTAAGCACCTAAGGATGTCTATATAAACATCCTTAGGTGCATTAGTGAGGGATATCGAAAAACAGTAGAGTCTTGGAGAGCTTGAGTGCTTTCAAGGAGTGTTTTGGCCGAGCATAGGCACGTATATGCTAAGTCGGTGTCAGGGCTAATAACCTTGTCGCTTGGGATTCATTCTAGGCTAATAACCTAGTTTGGGTACCGATCTTGGGCTAATTAACCCTTGATCGGGATTGTTTTGTTTCTTGTGGTTCGAAGGACTAATAATCCTTAGACCACGTTTTCTTTTATCTTAAACAGTGAGGTATTTGTCATTCTTGGTGTGTTAGATCCTATCTATTACGCTTGCGTGTTACTTTCATTGGTCGGGAAGATCGTTGTGGTATTGGAGTAGGTCGGGTACGGGAGAAATTGGTGCTTGTTTTGGATTCCTTGACTGGAGCTCCTAACAATCTGGCCTACGATATTGTAGCGGGAAAAGATGTGTCGAGGCATGGACTCCTTGACAAACTACAAAAAGGCCAAGGGACGTCAGGCATTAAATATCTGGTAACTTTTACTTTTTTTAAAAAAATAGTGGCCCAAATACATGATATTGTGCTGAACTATACGACTAGCTACCAGTATCCAATTTTAACCTATTGAATTTCAAGATATGAGCAACAAATTAAAATAAAAAAGATTATATTTTGCACTTCTAAACTATATATCATGTCTCTGATAATTGTGACGTCCCTTCTAAATTTTAACTTCATACCTCTTCACTCTTAAATTATTAAAAAAAAAATGTACCATTTACACATATATCCTAAACTATAATTTCGTATTCCTATTAAAAACCCAAAAAAAATTATAGAAAGAAAATTAATAAAAGTTGGTATATCTAATTCCTATTCTCTCTCAAACGTACCTCATACCACTTGAATTCCCATTGCATTTGCAACGCTGCCCCAGGAATTAGCCAGGGCTCGTGGTCACCAAGCTTTGCCGCGAGATGCAATGCACTATTGCCTTGGTTATCCACTTCCTTAAACACACTGCCTTTCAGGACAAGACTTTTTAACAAGAGTTTGTATACATGTGGCTGCCTGTTTTCCACCGTCAACAGCACTATATATATTCTTCTTTTCCTTGTTCGTATCGTGCATGGCAACCGGGAGAGTTTCAGAATTCCCTCCACCATCTCGGCAATACCACTTTTGGCTGCAAGTAGTATAAGAGTCTCTTTGCTTGCCGGCCTTTCAGAGCTTTTGCCCTTCCCTGCCAATTATAAGACATGCAAAGCGCGGTACTTATTACACATTACATGATGTTTAGACTTGAATCAAACTAGCTGGGGGTGACTAAGTGATAAATTAAGATCAAAATTTCGTTACAATTTGGTTCTTGATCACCCCCTGAGAAGGCGCTGGTGTCAAAGGTGACTCTGCCGCCATCTTCAAAATCTTGAATGGTCTTGATCCTCTCTAGGGTTGTTGTTGTGGGGTCCAGGGTCCCCCAGCTGTGCGAGTATATTCGTATATTGAAGTACGTGTTAGAATGGTTCATGACTTGCATCTGTTTCTGTTTCTTTTCTTGTATATTTCTTATCGCACTAAATCCTAGTTAATGCAAAATATGTTAATATTGTAAAGCCAATGAATGGGATATGCATATTATAATAGAATAAGTGGGTAATTAAAAAAACTTGAAAATTCTCTTTTCATGGGAAGATATAATGCTAGAATCCTATATGCATTACTCAATTTTTATTACACAAAAATACAACGGTGGATTTTGTTTCATAATGGGGTGAAGTACTATACGATGGTCAGTACAATCGGCCGATTACAAGTAAGAGGGGCAAACAAGCCCAATACATCCATTTCTAAGGCCCTAATAAACGGCTACATTCCCCAGAAGGCCCTAAAGACCACAGACCAACGACCTAGAAAGGCTCATATCGAAGCAGTCACAAAGGCCTCGTACAATTGGGCCAAAAAGCCTACAAGAATACTCATTCTTCTTTTTTTTCTTTTGTTTCTAAGTTACAAGAATACTCATTCGATCGTATGTAATAGCTAATATTGAACTTGCACTAAACGAAATCGAGGTCAGGTTATCTAATCAGTTTTGATGATTAAGGTCAAGATATATGAGCTTTTACCGAGAAACACAAAATTATTTACTTATTGATTGTTTTAAGGAACTAATTATTGTTTGAAAGCAAATATTTATAGTTTCATGCATAAAACTGGATAATTGTAAGGGCATGGTATGATCTTTTTTTGACACGAATGATGATAGTCTTCTTATCAATTGGGGTAGTACTGCATGTTTCCTTAATACAAATAGTTAATTAGATTGTATCTATATCACAATATATATACCTAGTCCAAGAATGATCAGCACTGCCTTGGATGCAAGCTTGACAAGTTCAAAGCAGGTCTCATAATTAGCTGGAAATAATTCATGGGGATTCCTCCTTGCACGATGTGTGGCTTGCATTCCTGCACTAGATGGGATCAGTAATTCTTTTAATGTCTAAATAACCAGTTTCGAAAGCTTTAGTTTTCGCCAGCTTCAAATGTTCTCAAATTATATATATATTAGTTTGACAAAAAATTTCTGGGGTTGCTCTTCAAAAATATATATTCTCGTTTGATGGAGGTCGTAGTGGATGCACCGCCATGTTTCCTCTGCTTTGTTTTAGTAGTAGTCGTATGTTCCTCTGCTTAATTTGAAACATGCTTAATAGAGTATACATTATTGTTTACCTCCAGTGGCGAAACTAGGATTGAAATCTATGGGCGTCGAATTTTAAAGGCGAAATGACAATAAATTTTTTTTTTCGTAATGCAAAAAATTGTCTTAGAGTTACAATGTCAAAATTAAGGACTAAAAGTATTAAAAATATTATAATACATGTATCATACTATGTACTGTAACTGAAAGGTGACAATTGTATCCTACGATTTTGCATCATACTCTGGTGGAAAACTATATACTGGTTGTTCTTTAACAGCACCAATTTTTTCAACTTTCCTTCTCTTCTCGAGTCCATTAGTGTAAACAAGCTTCCTTTTTTACTTGCATATTTTGCTTGGCAGCATTGATCAAGAAAAATTGCTTTCCCTAAGTCTCAATAACAAATATCTTGATAGTTCATGAGAAATTCGAAATTAAAAATCACCAATTGATGATGTTACTGTGCACAAATCCTATGATGTATCTAACCAGATCGATCACCATTAAGATTCTCTATTCATATGATAGCCTTTAGCATCTGTAAATCGGAGATGGATCTTTACTAGTTATAATCTACTTGATTTATTAATCTATACTTTTAATGTTATGAATAATATTTAAAATTAAAAGAAAACGTTTATTAAATAAATCTGAATTTTGCTTAAAAAAAAAAAGAAAAAAAAAGAAAAAGCTAATATTATACGAAGTTACAAATATCCGCATGTATACAAACATCGATCCAATAACAGACAAACCACCAAACTGCCACTAACGCACGAATTAAGACGATAGATTGGAAAAAAGTTAACACCTCAACTTACGCCTCACTCCACCCTAAAAGACGGATGGCGAACTAGATAAAAATTACCAACCTAGCTTCGTAAAACGCGGTTTTCTCGTCATTCGAAGTGAATCGGAACTTGAGCGAGCCCTAGATGTCGGCCCAGACAATCATCTAACGCTCCGACTGTGAGCTGACCTCCATCCACATCCACTCATTGCGACCAGCAGGCTTGGGTTAAACAGTAGCCACAGGGCAGAACAAAAAAAAGATTACAGAAAACATCGTATTTACATAAAGCTCAGATAAAAAAAGACTCGTAATATACGTCCCTCCTTGAGATCCGGGGTACGGCGCCAAAAAAAAACTCTATTAACATTCCTCGATCCAGATTAAGAGATAAACTTCAGGTTGGCTAGAGCAAGCATGACTCTGAGATAGTCCTGTAGCTTCGCAATAGAATATATTAGAAAACAAATATTTAAATCATATAATGCAGTTAATCTTGAAGATAAACAGACGACTATCACATAGAACTATTTGTCAACAAACACCCTCGGAATCTACGACTAAAAACCCCTATCGTATTCCACAGATTGTACCCCAACGTCCTCTTGATTATTTCATCTCTTGTAATCGTTCTATCTTCTTATTTGAACAATACATATATGTGAACTTAAATACTGAAGAATATACATAAGCCTATTGTCCTATAATGAACACTCATAAATAATACACGCGTACAGAAATTTACTCTCATAATACAAATAATTTGAACTAAAATATACAAAACATAGAGCCTACAATTGTCTAAATTTATAAACACAATAAAACAACAAAATCAATGAGCATGTCCTCATAATGTCGTACGTTCATCTAAATTACAATCAATCTCAAAATAAGACATATGCAAATAGCTAGACATAAATTCAATCTTGCGTTCAATCGAAACAAGTAGTTTTAGCATAACTTAGTCATATGCTGCGTTTATTTCATGTGGCTTTCTTATTCTCTATTCTCTGATTTGATATTTACGGGCTGGATGCAAATTTCGTCTGGATTGCATTGTGAAGAATGAAACCTAAGCCAAATATTATAATGGTCATGTAATCGCTATGAGTCAAAAAAATCAAAGAAAGATTCAAAAACAAGAGACTAGAATTCATTGTCTCAACAGTACCTATGAACCAATGTACATCACTGGCGTAAAAAGAAGAAGGATTTAATTCGATTAGTTCTCTTTACTAACCCATTTCTATATTCTATCTACCCACTTAGACAACGCTTGTTTACTACGGATTGGATGGTTATCATAAATATAATCCTTCTCGCTTAAGGTTTCAATCAACAATCTTGCACTTTACAATAACTAACAATTAAGTATCCATATATAAGTTTGTAATGGACTAAATTAATAAAATAATTACCCAGATCTCAATTTCATTAAATTGATCATACTAAATAATTATATAATATAAATCATAAGCAATTTTGTGCAAAAAAAACTCAGTTGCCTCTAGATTATCATAATACCATACTATTACTTATTTCAAGGAGTGCATACATTCTTCCTAGATGTGGACTCCACATCTGAAGCCGAAGTCATGACCTAGCTAGACTAGAAAGACAAAAGCAATGTCACATTTGACTAGATCGAAATAACACTTTCATAATAAGATTCAGATTTGAGCTAAGATAAAAAAAAATAATATTTAATATGAAAAATGCTAATATCTATGTCAAGATGCTAATGAAAACAAAATTATACAACTAACGTTTAGGATGCATTCACAAATTATGCAATTAATAAACTCCACGCAATGCTTACTTGTTTTTTTACGATTTTTCTTCCACCTGCTTTAAATGAAAACTTTGTGCTTTGGGATATTAGGATTAAAGAGTACTCATATATATAGTATTTAATAACTACATTCTGTACAAAAATAAAACAAAAATAATAGATAGTAAAAAACTATTCAGTACATTAATATACTGATAATATTATTTAGCCCATAAATTCTAAACATATATAAAATCTGATCTTGAGATTCAATCTTATATGAATCACAAAAAATTAAATACCAAGCTCCCCAGATATACTCAAAAAAACTCGAACCAATAAATAGATCTCCTAGCTCGGAATGCACTATTGAAAGAATGTAGTCCACTGTCCAATTCTCCCATTGAAATCATCATTATTCCAATCTTATCCGACGTGGTTCTCATCCAATTCGATTCTCAAAAGTAATAGTGAAGCTCAAACAGTAATCTTACCTTCTATTCCGCAAGTGCCGCTGCCTAAGATATAAATGCGCAGTCTCTACTTTTTCTAATAGAAAAAACACGAAAATGATGGATCAGTTATCTGCTATGCAACTATCAACAGAGTCAAATCTCATTGAGCTAGCCAATGTAGACGGAATAATGATATACATCCACAAATAATCGTTCAAGAATTTAATAGAAGCTTTTACTCCATTCTCGTTGGGCAAAACATAATATTTTATCTCCATTCTTCTACTGTATTTATCTACGACCTCCTTCGATCTCTTACACGCATCCGTAGAGCTACTATTTTGCAGTGCTGTGCCCGCTGATTTCTTGAATACTGTTTGGCCTTGATGTAGCCCTATGATTCTGACTGTTTTGTACTTCCTATACAACTTTCAACCCATTTCCCCTTATTAATGGCATTTCTGAAATAATCTCTTTTAGAGTTAACACTGTTTTAGTTTTCCCACAAATCATAATCATGATCAAGCTCTTTTACGTCTTCTGATCCAAGACGTGGAAACTTCGAACTTTACTAAATGAGTAATAAGTACAACAACATCAGCGATGTAAGAACTTAAGGAAAGAAACAACTGCATAACAACTGTACAGCACAAATGATAGATGCAAGCGGGCTTTACTGCTACTATTACAGTTTGTTAATTGAATCTACCTATAGAATTCCTAACTCAAGCCAATATTATCAGCTCTCTCCTCAGATGACAAAGGCGAAAAAATAATGATCATAAATAATATTCTTCTCTCCTCATAGTTATTTACCTATTTACTAGATATGTATTCCACAACCTATATACAATCTTTCGTTGTGATAGAAACACCAATAGAGTAAGCAGGAAAATCAGAGCTCTAATTAGCCTTTAAGACTATACATTCATCTTTTACCATAACAAATAGCCTTAATAACACGATGCAGATTGTATGCTCTGTTTTGCATAGCTCTATGGATCAAGAAAACACGACGAGGTCGTACTTTAACGTTTGTAGCGGCTACCTGCTTAATAGCGATTGAAAAAAAAAAATTAAAGTCATAATCTCTCCAAGCCTAAAATGATAAACTTTAACAAATATGAATAAAATCTAGACAGCATACATTATAATTGAAATATAAACAAAAAAAATAGTATAATAATGCACAGTATAGAATATACCAAAGAGATAGTAAATACACATATGCTCTGCAGTGGATACCAATAAACTTCAATTCAAGTGAGGTAGTTCGCGGATCTATAATCAGTAGGGCAATCCATAATTACTCCTATCTCAACAATCTATTATATTCTTATTTATTGTTTATAAATTAAAGAAAGATAATAGACAGTGATCTATATATAAGTTAAAACCGCTAAAGTATTTAATTTAAAGAGGAAAATACTAAATCCTGATTGACATTTACGGCCCCTCAGTACCTTGGACAGAATAGAAAACTAGAGTGCAACTGACTCTTAAATGCAAAATGAACCAAACATGAGCTGAAGCCTTTTCACTCCGCTAGTTGCTTTCTTTGGAAGACATGGGATTTTTATCATCTCACTTATTAAAGCAAATCAGACAAAGAGAATTTAACTAATATTTTGAACCAAATGTAAACCAATTAATATACTTAACCTCCTTTTTATTTTTTTTTTTTTTTTTGTAAATAATAAACAAGAGATCACATGATAAAAAGCAAATAGCTATAACACGATAAACTAAAAAAAAATAAAAGAAGCAAAAGGTGATCGTGCAAGGGTCCTTAATTCTTTTAACACTTTAACTATATACTATTACTGCTCGTTCCAATATTGTTTTATATATTTTTTTTTTTGAGTACTTTGATTTTTCGAGTTCTTAGTCTTTCATTTCCTGGTTGGCTGGCATAATATCCTGTCACAGGTAATGCAGGAAATTAGAAGATATTCAGAACAAAGTTTAGAAACATTAAATACCACTTTTTATATTCCGTTCTATACTATGAAAGTCCTTAAACATTCTTAGATTAGGTACATAAATTTATTATAGTTTGTTCATATCTAATTCCTACAACTATTGATTATACATTTAGCACCCGAGATCAATTCATTTCCCAAATGTTCCCCTCGTGCTTTACGTTGAGTGATGATCGAAGAACCGTATACCCATACTGAAATGCCGAGTGCATATAGTGATGCGATTAGAGAAATGTTAAATATGAAGTTTGTGTATCAACGCGAGATGGCACGCTATCACTGCTTCGAGCTCTAAGGATTGTGGTGACAAGGCCAAGTGTCGATAGATTCACCATGACAGCAGCAGATTGGAGTTTTTGATTAGCTACATTTCGGCCGCTCTCTGCAAGCATGATTTTCGCATGGTCTTATGAGTAACACACGTCCTTTGGGTTTGTTCCTCATTATTTGTAAAAATCAAAGAGTGTGAGGCATAATTAGACTCCGGATATAATTTATATAATATTGTTCAGATGTTATAATCTATCTAATAATATACTTATTGGCATTTAAACATTATCTGACTTTCTTCTTATGAAATACAGGACCTAATATAAAGTTTAATTTGAAACGATACTATAACAATACATCATTCTCTCACCTCTGTATGCAAGTGACAATCCCGCTCTTCGTCCTCCTAAATCACTACAACCACGATGCACCGCATCTAACCCAATCCCAGTCCCAGCTCGTTCAAGCTCCTAGCAAACCAGCTTGGATAGAGCTCGGCAACCCTAAGCTCGTCTTATCTAACATCGGTCATCTGTGTGAATAAGACCAGGGCTCACGACTATTCATGCTTGAGACGTTTTACTTCATTTGTCCGATTGGCTGGTCGCCCTACACAACACATAACCCGCACATCCGCCGATGTCAAGTCGACCCTCATACTTTTCACTACACAAGTAACCGTCTCTTGTTTCATCAGTATACCGTTTATAATTATTCCCTCTCGATCCCTCGCTATCAGGTCCGTATTGACGTTACCAGTAATTCGTTTAGAAATTTTTCTTATCAAAATCTTCACCCTCTAGTCCTTTACATCACCTCCATCCACTATTTTGTGTTGGTTGTCTCGATAATTGCTGGACCTATAAATCTTTTTATCCATCACTTATATTTAATTCTTTATAATATATCTTTTTCCCTTTTTTTTTTCAAACGCCAAGAATCATGCAACATAAAAGCACCCTACTTTTTCTTATAAAAATATATAATACAAATCTTAAGAAATCCTAGATATGCACACCACAATCCAGTACTTCATTATGACGTAGTCAGAAAAGACCCTCTCCCCTATCATACAACGGATTAGAATATTGATTATCCATTATACGGGATTATGATAACATAGGATTTGGAAAAAAAAAAAAACGTTTAGGAATAATACTAGTTGATTCTTTTTACGGAAAAACACAAAGCTAACTCAAATTTTAAGATAGATCACATAAGTTAGAGAATAGATAGATAATTATATGAACATTATTACTATGCTCTTTTCTTGGGCAATTGTTACGAAATCCTACAGCACACAGTAAGCATCATATATGCTTGATAATTGTCTATCAAATTATTAATATTAATTACAAAGTATGTAAGAATCTTGCAATCAGATCATCTTCATCAGTATTAGAGGAGTATTATTCAGACAGAAATTAATAACTTTAATAATATTAAAAAAAGACTTATATTCCCTTCTTAAATCTAGTACTGATCAACTCTGATTTCATGAATATGACTCATTAATTAGGAGTACGAAAGTCTCGTGGATATTCTAACTCTTTGTTTTGTTTTTTTTTTTTTTTTTTTGGATAATTCAATTACTCTGTAGATATTAATATTTCAACCAAATTTTTGCTATATAAGATTAACATTGCCACCGGCCAGCAAATGCCCATTTGGCTTAGTCATGAGACGGTACATATCCAACACTTTCGGTACATACAGTACCATTAATTAACCCTCTTCCAGCATTGCGCAGTAATTCACGATGGAATTAATTAATTACTTAACAACTGACAACTGAAATATATGATTAAACATGCTCACATTAAAAAATTTTATTGTCATTCACACACAAAAACATTTGGGACAACAAATAGAGACTGCACGCACTACATGGAAGATCAGAATGATAAACATATGGAACAAACACATTAGAGAACCGCCTTGAAGCTACGTTGTGGCACCTTCTTGAATGTTGCCCACATAAGATCAATATTAAAAGGAAAATTGCACTGCAGCGAAGAATGTTACCGGCAGGCATGTCAGTTCATACACTGGAAACGCCACATATTCAGCCTATCCTTTACGACAAAGAAATGTCCTGTGCAGAAAAAACCAGCATCGAGCCTATGGAAACAAATAGCGACGTTAAACCTATCAAGAGCCTTGTTTGGCAGGGCCTTGCCGTAATCTTTCTCTTGATGCCGAGAGGTTAAGATGGAGAGGAACATGACAAGGGCCGTGACAAAAGCAGCAAAAGTGCAATTAACGATGCGATTGCAAAGAGTCAAACGCGGGATGCTTTTCCAGAATCGGAGTGCAACATCCTGCCTAACACCTCCGAGGACCGTGGCAGAGGTGGCAAATGCCCACAGTGGCGATGAGTGCAGCCACGATAGAGCAGGATTCAGAGGTCTTGCTAAGCCAATCGCCACCGTCTTGACGAGGTCCTTGTGGGTGTCGGTGAACACATCTGGGGTCTCTGTTAGGGACCCGGGGTCTAGCCGCCTTAACAACGCCAACTCTCCACCAAAAGTGATTCGAACGCGATCACCCCAATCGATCCTCCTAAACCGTTCTTGGCAACACACGAGCTGAAATATAGGATCTAACCACACAAATGAAGAACACTCGAGATATTATTATTAAGAACGAAGAATGTGGTTAAGGGATTAGCCCAAGAACCACAAGAACACAATAACAATCCCGATCAAGGGTTAATTAGCCCAAAACGGGTACCCAAACTAGGTTATTAGCCTAGAATGAATCCCAAAACAAGGTTATTAGCCTTGACACTGACTTAGCATATACGTGCCTATGCTCGGCCAAAACACTCCAAAAGCACTCAGGCTCTCCAAGACTCTACTATTCTGAATGAATAACACTAATGCACCTAAGGGTGTTTATATAGACATCCTTAGGTGCTTACAAACCCTAATGGAATCAAATCACAATCACAATTAAATCAAATCTAAATCAAATCACCGATCTTTAGGAATCAATCCCTTCAATCAAGGTAGATTTGATATTACATGCCTAAACAACATAAACTCAAAGGAAAAGAATTTCTAGAGTTTAGGAAATGATCCCTAAATCTAGAAATATGATTTATTCAACTCAACAAGAAAGGAAAACTAATCCCTAAGATACCTCCCTGATCTTGCCGTCGTCCGCCGTCCACGGGGCGCCGCGCTTGCACCTCCATGGGTGGTGGTGCTCCTTCGACTCCCTGGCCCTTCCTCTTCCTTTCCCCACCTAGCACCGGTAGGGGTGGTGGTGCTCCGCCACTGGTGGTGGCCATTCTGTGTAATCACTGTTTTTCTGTTGCCCGCTTACTGCTTGGCTTGCTGGTGGCCAAGGACTTGCTGCAACACCATGTCATGGCAAGGCCATAAGCTTGTCATGACATGTTCTGTGGCAGGTTGGCTGGCATGCTAGGCATGAGCGTTGTTGGGGTGTGCCTTGCGGGCGCTGCTGATGCCATGGCATGGCTGTGGTGCTCTTGCCTGCGCGCGCTGTGGGCGTGTCAAGGGTGCCCATGGGTGCCAAGGTGCCTCATCTCGGCACCTATCCTCCCATGCATGGCTATCACGGCCCATGTCATCACTGGGATCCTTTCATTCCCCTTCCATGAAGAGTACCCTTGACCCCAAGGGTAAGCTTTGAAACTCTAGAGGTTCATGCCATCATAGTCCTCCCAAGCCATCTCCTCTCTAGGTAGCCCACCCATGCTCCAAGTAACCACCCTACCACCTAGGGTGAACTCCATACTCCTCCTACCATAATCAAGTATGATCTTGCTAATGCCTTTTAACCAAGCATCACCCAAGACCACATCAACTCATCCAAGGAAAGTACATATAGATCAACAACTAACATGCATACCTTGGACATCAATCGAGGCCGCCTTCACGATCTCCTCACATCTCATCTTCCTCCGTTGGCAAGCTTCACCTCAAAGGCCTCTATCTCCTCTCCATGCAAGCCCACCTTAGTAACAAGGTGGGTGTTGATGAAGTTGTGGGTAGACCCACTATCCACCAACAGGTGAATTATGCTTGCCCATCGAAGCCATGAATGTCATGGTTGAGGATTTCTCAATGCCGGTCATGGCATTCAGCTCACTATCACTGTATGCTTCTCGTTGACTCCTCTCCACACTCATCAATTATGAACATGAGCTTGGCCTTGTTACATTGATGGTTAGGAGCCCATTTTTCTCCACACTTGAAGCATAACCGCTTTTTGATGTACTCAGCAAGCTCTTCTTACTAAGCTTCATTAAGTCATTCTTCTTCTTCCTTGATTCTTCCACACCCTCTTTTTCCTTCGAAGGCCTCTCGGATTGCAAGGTTTCATCTTCCTTGCTAGCCGCTTCCTCCTTGACTTGCTTCTTCTCAAACCGGTGGCTATCTTCAAGGATCTAGCCATCTCATGGCTTCTTGCAATCTAGTGGACTGCTTCAAATTTGAGCTCCTTGGCTATCCAGGGCTTCAAGCCATCTACAAAGGTGCCAATGAGTGCCTCCTCGACCAACCCCTTCACTAAAGTTTGGAGTTGTCAAAACTCCTCCACATATGTGTGCACCTTGCCCTCTTGCTTGAGCTTGGCCAATTGGCCATGATGGTTGACAATGGGGAGGGCCCAAATTGCATAAGCAACTCCCTCTCGAAAGCCGTCCATCCGAGCCTTCTTCCTTTCTTTTCGTATTGGGCTCGAATCCACCTCCACCACTTATTTGCTTTGCCATCAAGATAGAAACATGCAGTGGCAACTCTTTCTTCCCTTCGCACTTCATAGACATGGAAGTAGTGCTCCACCTTGTCAAGCCATTCATGTGGATCACCTCCACTAAACTTTGGAAACTCTATCTTCGGTCTCCTAGGTCCTCGGTTTTGAAACCGATTTCCATCTCCACCGTCTTCATCATAATCACCTCTATGATAGTTGGGCCTCCTAGGTCCTCAGTGGTTAAACCGATTTCCATCAATATCACCATCACGATCATAGTTTCGATCTCTCCTTCTAGCATCTTCATAGGTTTTTTCCATAGGTCTCTCCTCCTATATCGGCTACCTCCAACTCTATCTTCCGTCTTTGCATGATCATCACCATGGTTGGACTCCTCCCGTAGCCACCTCTCGACTACTTCATGCTCATTCTCCACACGTCCACCCATTCTAAGTGCCGTTGTCTAAGCTGTCTAGGCTCTCCTCTTGTGGACACAAATAGGTGAGTTTCTCTTCCATCTTCGAGATAAACATCTTCCCTCCTATTCTCCTCCATCCTTGCAGCTTGTACATGGTTGCCTTCCCTTGGCTCTCCACTAAGTCTAGCCAACACCGCTTGTAGGTCTTGCCTCATCCCTTCCACCGCTCTTCTATTCTCTTCGGTGGCCATGGTAACCGTGGTTATGGCTCCTTGCATGTGAGCCATGGTTGTGGATGTCTCCTCCATCTTGTCTTTGAGCCATAGAGTAGATGACTCCAAGGCTTCGAACCGGTCTCGGTTAGAAGTAAGCGAACTTGACACTGCCTCCATTACAATACTTGGCTGCAACAACAAATCCAACCTTGGGTTCTCTCCAAAATGAAGATTGAACCCCTCCCGACAAAGAACTTGGCACGAATAACTTCCGACCTTGGGTTCTCTCCAAAAGAAAAACCCCTCCCTCACTCAAGAACTTAGTAACAACGAACAATTTTGCGACCCGATTAATCCAAGGAAAACAAACCAAACTAGTGTAGGCTCGTGTTTACCTCTTTTGAAATGAAGACTTCTCCAAGAACTCCTTGATGAACTCTCCACGCAACTCTCAACGAAAGCACCAATTTGTTAGGGACCTCGGTCTAGGCCGCCTTAACAATAACCTCCGCTAAGTGATTCGAACGCATCACCCCAATCGATCCTCCTAAACCGTTCTTGGCAACACACGAGCTGAAATATAGGATCTAACACAAGAATGGAGAACACTCGAGATATTATTATAAGAACGAAGAATGTGGTTAAGGGTTAATTAGCCCAAGAACCACAAGAAACAATAACAATCCCAATCAAGGGTTAATTAGCCCAAGAACGGGTACCCAATCTAGGTTATTAGCCTAGAATGAATTCCAAAGTGACAAGGTTATTAGCCTTGACATCGACTTAGCATATACATGCCTATGCTGGCCAAAACACTCAAAAGCACTCAGGCTCTCCAAGACTCTACTATTCTCAATTATCAACTCTAACGCACCTAAGGTGTTTATATAGACATCCTTAGGTGCTTACAAACCCTAAAGAAATCAATCATCACAATTACAATTAAATCAAATCTAAATCAAATCACTGATCTTTAGGAATCAATCCTTTCAATCGAGTAGATTTGATATTACATGCCTAGTACAACATAAACTCAAAGGAAAGGAATCTTCTAGAGTTTAGGAAAGGATCCCTAAATCTAGAAGATATGATTTATATAATCTCAACAGGAAAGGAAACTAATCCCTAGATACCTCCTGGATCTTGCCGTGAACGGCGGCGCCCGCTGCTTGCACCTCCATGGGTGGTGGTGCTCCTTCGACTCTGTGGCCCTTCCTCTTCCTTTCCCCACCTAGCACCGGTAGGGGTGGTGGTGCTCCGCCACTGGTGGTGGCCATCCTGTGTAATGGCACTCCTTTGTCTGTTGGCCCGCTGTTCTTGCTTGGCTTGGCTGGTGGCCAAGGACTTGCTGTGACATGTGTCATGGCAAGGCCATGGGCTGTCATGGCATGTCTGTGGCAGGCTGGCTGGCATGCCAGCATGGGCGTTGCTGGGCGCCATGCCTTGTCAGGGTTTGGGCGCGCTTGCGCGCGCTGATGCCATGGCATGGCTGTGGTGCTCTTGTTGCACGCGCGGTGGGCGTGTCAAGGTGCCAATGCCGCCTCATCTTGGCACCTATCCCCCCATGATATCACGGCTCATGTCATCACTGAGGACCCTTTCAGTCTGCCCCACATCATTGTAGGGGGGAAAGAAGTGTGGAGGCATGGACTGCTTGACGAACTACAAAAAGGGACGTCAGGCATTAAATATCTCGTAACTTTTGCTTTAAAAAAAATAATGGCCCAAATACATGATATGTGCTGATCTATACGACTATACGGCCAGTATCCAATTTTAACCTATTGAATTTCAAGATATAAGCAACAAATTAAAAATCAAAAAATTATATTTTGCACCTCTAATTAAACTATCATGTCTCTGATAATTGTGATGTCCCTTCTAAATTTTAACCTCCTATAGCTTCTTCACTCTTAAATTGTTAAAAAAAAAAATGTACCATTTACATATATCCTCAACTATAATTTCGTATTTTCTATTAAAAACCCAAAAAAAAATTATAGAAAAGAAAATTAATAAAAGTTAGTATATCTAATTCCTATTCTCTCTCAAACGTACCTCATACCACTTGAATTCCCATTGCATTTGCAACGCCGCCCCAGGAATTAGCCAGGGCTGTGGTCACCAAGCTTTGCCGCGAGATGCAAGGCACTATTGCCATTTTTATCCACTTCCTTAAACACACTGCCTTTCAGGACATTTCTTTTTAACAAGATTGGTATACATGTGGCTGCCTGTTTTCCACCGCCAATAGCACTATATTCTTCTCGTCCTTGTTCGTATCGTGCATGGCAACCGGAAAAAGTTCCAGAATTCTCTCGACATCTCGGCAATACCACTTTTGGCTGCAAGTAGTATGGGAGTCTCTTTGCTTGCTGCCTTTTCAGAGCCTTTGCCCTTCCCTGCCAATAAGACAAGGCGCCGTACTTATTACACATTACATGATGTTTAGCTTGAATCAACTAGCTGGGGATGGACTAACTGATAAATTAAGATCAAAATCTCATTACAATTTGGTTCTTGACCCTCCGAGAAGGCGCTGGATGTCAAAGGTGATTCTGCCGCTATCTTCAAAACCATAAGGCGTCGTCTCTTGATCCCCTCTAGGGTGTGTTGTTGGCGCAGGGTCCATCCCAGCTGTGTGAGTATATTCGTATATTGAAGTACGTGTTAGAAGTTGGTTCATGACTTGCATGGCCCATGTGTGATTCTGTTTCTTTTCTTGTATATTTCTTATCGCACTAAATCCTAGTTAATGTAAAATACAAAATGTTAATATTGTACCCGAAAAGCAAATGAATATATATAGATATTGCATGTATACAGGGAGAATAAGTGGGTAAACTTACTTATATGCTACGTACGTACGTCATGAGTAAAGCAAAAGCTCTTCTTCTTCTTTTTGAGATAATAATGCTAGAATACATATATGTATTGACTCATAGATATAATAATTTCAACAAAAATATTCAATCTTTTCTAGATAATGGTGAATTTTGTTTCATAGTGCTAATTAGTACAATTGGGCGACCTCTAGGGCCGGTTACAAGTAATAGGGGCACACAAGCCGATTAATACATCTATTTCTAAGGCCCTAATTAACGGCCACATTCCCATGGAGGCCTGAAAGACCACAAACCAACAAGCCATAAAGGCTCAAATCGAAGCAGCCACAAAGGCCTCATAAAATTGGGCCAAAAAGCCTACAGAAATGATCATTCAATCGTATATATTAGCTAGTATTGAACTTGCATACGATAAACGAAACCGAGGCCAATTAGTTATCTCTAATAAGTTCTGACCAAGGTCAAGACATTTGAGATTTTACCGGCAAATACAAAATAATTAACTTATTGAACTAATTGTTAATTTGAAAGCAGGCACACAGTTCATGTATAAAACTGGATAATTGTAAGGGCATGGTATGTTCTTCTTTGACAGGAATCATGATAATCTATACTTATCAATGGGGATAATGGTTCCTTAATACAAACAGTTAATTAGGTTTTGTATGTATATCACAGTATATACCTAGTCCAAGAATGACCAGCACTGCCTTGCACAAGCTTGAAAAGTCCAAAGCAGGTCTCATAATTAGCTGGAAAGAATTCAGTGCTCGATGCTGGTTGCATTCCTGCACTGATCGATCAGGATCAGTAATTCTTGTAATGCCTGCCTAAACAATAACTAGGTTCGAAAGCTTTAGTTTTCGCCATGGCTTCAAATGTTTTCTAAGTATATATTTTTTTGTCGAAAAAATTTTCTGAAGTTGCTCTTCAAAATATTCTCGTTTGATGGAGGTCATACATACATACAGTACATGCACTACCATGTTTCGTCTCAGCCTTTGCTTCAGTAGTAGTCGTATTTTCCCACTCCAGTCAGCTTTGAAACACGGTTATAGATAGTATATTAATATTGCTTACCTCCATGTTCTCTAGTGTTCTCTTCATCCTTTTGCACTCTATCTTCTTTTTTGGGACATAATCTCACTGGTAAGGAAAACAGTTCTGTTAATATAATGAGCTGCTTAACGAACCAAGATTCTTTACAATTTTTATTTGAATTGTACTGATATATGACCCATATTATTCGAAATTTAAAACATTCAACAAAATAGTACTTAAAAGTACACATAATATTTATCTCTCTCTAAATTACACTTTGAAATTCAAATAAGCTAGAAATAGAGAATTTTGATTTGTGCTCAAACATGTATTATTGATGCTTTATGTTTTTTTTTTTTAATTAGAGTGGAAATGTCATCATGAAACTAACCAGCAAAGGACCTCAAAGATTTGTCAGCACAAAAAAGGGAGGGAAATATTGATCCACATACCATTACGAACCCCATGTATTACTGGTAAAAAGAAGTCAAGGCATGTAGTGTAGTTTTCTGGAAAATTCCGATTCTTTTCCTCATTGGAACTCTGATCTGTTGGCTGGTAATCATTATCATATTGTTCCTCCTTGAGCTCATCAACAAATGTGCCTTAAAATAACAACAAATTAAGGACAATACTTTGTGCACCATGAACATTCCCAGATTTCATATTATATAAAAGAATTTGCTTGCAACACAGTGCTCTAGGTCGATACTTACAATATTGATAGATGATGTTGAAGAATCTTCCAAAGTGGCTACCACTTCTGAAAGCGTAGGTTTGCTCGCCAGCAGATGGAGAGGAAAGAATCCATGCTGATTGATACAGTCTACTAGGTCCGGATACAAATGAATTATTTGAAATGCCATATCTGTCAAGTGCAAATGAAACAATAACATCTCTTAGCGTATCACACTGATTGCGCTTCGCTCGCAGGATATGTCTGCCTATAGGTACTGCTGTTAACGTTAGAAAGAAGAATAGCTTCAGATATAGAACTCACCAAAATAGTCTCGGCTAATGGCACAGTGAAGAATGGTGTCACCATCCTCCTCCTTGAATAATGATATCCTTTCAGGTTCCATGTTGAATGCAGATATAGTGAAGATAAAGGAAAGCATCTTTTTCGCCATTGGCCGCTGCCAAGAAAAAGGGAGTCTCTCCGTTCTCATTAGAATACCCACCAATGATGGATCAGCTTCTGCTATGCACCTACACATAGTCAGACTCCCCATTGATGCAGCAAGATGGAGAGGGGTATTCCTCTATCGTTTCCAAGTTTAAGAGCTTTTTTCCATCTCGTTGGCTCGAAATTATGTCTACAAGCTCTCTGACGACTTCTTTTTCTTCACCATCGGAGACAGCTATGTGCAATGCTGTGTCCCCTGATTTCGTGATCTTGGCCTTGTGAGCCCTTGGGTCTGACTTGTACTTCTCGACAACTTCAACCCAATTCGCCCTTCATGGCCTTTCTGAACAAATCTTTGAGTTCAACATCACTAATCATTTGCTCCGAGGTGGAACCCATTTCTCTTCGCCTACTAGATTAAGTTACAATAAGAACGAGAGGAAGACAAAGACAAAGTGAACTGACAGATTATATTGGATTCAAGTCCTGTGCCATGTTGTCATACAAAATACACGCCGTCAACATAATCCCTAAAAGAAATGCAATATTCCTTTCTCTTCCTCCAAGCAAAAGCAATGCTTATATATTCTTCGCTTTTTCTTTTCATTTTTTCTTTTCGATCCCCTATTAGCAGGAGCTTTATGCTATCTTATTTCACTTCCTCGAATGCTTACCGAGTCTCGAAGTTTGTAGCTGCTAGCGTACGAAAGAAAAGGAACATTAATCTATCTCCTGATAATATATATATATATATATATATATATATATTGAAATGTAAGCCAAAATCGAAGACAACATAATTAATTGGCCAACATTATAGGATATTCCAATTTGGCTTCTGTTCATAGATCAGAGATAGAATTAAACATGACATCCATCTGGGGGGAAATCCATCAAATGCTACTAAATAATCCTATTATTTTCTTATTTTTCTAATTAAGCAAGATCAATAAAGTGGTATATATATTAAAGTGTAAAGACCGTGAATAAAATGTCAGGTTAAAGAGGAAATTATCTGCGAGATAGGCCCTCCAAGACTTGGACCACGAGTCGTGCGTAATACGCATGCATGAACCATCCCCGACTTTTTCACACCATAGTTCAAACTTTTCTTTTGGGACAACGGGATTTGTAATCTCACTTTAGAAAAGGCTCCGACGTAGAGTATTTAATAATTATTTGAAAAAGTGAAACCAATTAAATTAAAGTACTTATAGGTCAACAAGACAAAAGCAAAAGGTCACTTACCACTTACCCAAAAAAGAAAAGAAAAAAGCAAAAGGTGCATGGCTGCAGATCATCCTTTAATCTGTAACTTATAAACCTTATAATTTACTGCATGTTCCAAATTTTTTTCTCCTTTTTTGTTTATATTCCTTCATTATTGTTCACTAGTCTTCATTTCCTGGTTGGCTGGTTTGTTCACTGTAACAATAGCTCTAATATATGTGGTATTTGTCAACTAATCAAAATTTTAATTGTGAGATCAGTTGGTGAAAAAGTGAGGAGTGAGATGATTTAAATGAAGTTTTTATACTTATGTAATGGAAAGAAACAATTTGATGGGGAAGAAATTATTTTATAGTTATTTTATAAATTTTGATAGTAAATTTTGGGTCTTAATTACGACAATGTTTCGTATATAACAAAATTAGGAGATCAGCGAAAAAAAAAAAAAAAGAAATTTCAGTGATGTGAAAAAAAGAAAAGAAAAGAAAATGGGATAGGTTTATTTAGTACCATTAAATTAGTTTTTATTTTAGCTTAATTCATCGTGTGTTTACGCAAACCAAAGAATATGCCCATAAATTTGACTAAACGACGGCAAACTACAACAATTAAAACCATAATGCTAGCCTAAGAACATAAAAATTTGGTGTTAAATACGGCCTTTGCTAATTTGCAGCCGTTTACATAATTACTTAAGGGGGGGAAAAACCGATCGACTAGATTCGGTTGCAAGAGAAAGAAAAAACAGAAATAGATTCCACCATTAATAATTTCATATTGCTGTTAGAGATAATATCATATAAATCATATCAAGATTTAATATGATATTATCTTTATCACGATATCAAATATTTGAGTTTAAATGTGATATTGTTAGTTTAATGTAGATATTCAAATTTAAATGTAAGAATATTTTCCTATCGCTTTGTGTTGTCTCTATAATTAGGGACTTTCAACTTTATAATCGGTATGGATTTATAATACAAATACAGTCACAGAGTGCTTTTATAGTGGATGTAAGTCTTTTAGACCGAACCACTTAAATCTCTATATCTCCTTATTCTTTATCCTCTTTCCATTATATTTCAATTATGCACGGTTTATTTTTTCTTTCATGGTATCAGAGCATGTGATTCTACAGCCATAAGTTGAGTCTAGTGGCTCTAAGCTTCCACATCTTGCACTTTCAATGAGCTTTCCAGTGAGTCTCTATGTCTCAAATTTTACACATTAATTTCAGATCCTTCCTTTGTCCCACAGATTTCTATTGTTCGAGGTGAGTGTTAAAAAAAAAAAAAAAAGGTGAGTGGAAGAGAAAGAAAAAAAAGAGAGAGAAACGAGAAAAAAATAAAAAATAAAAGAAAAGAAGACGTCATTTTTGTCACGCTCCAAACCTCCAAGGCTAGAGGGTGACTTACAAACCATAAACAAATAGACTTTTGTATATAAAAAAAAAAAATATCTAAAAAAAATTGCAGAATAAATTTTATTTAAAACTTCAATGAATCTCTCTTAGTAAAACTTAAAAACTCTTTCAAAACTTAAAGACAAATCTAAACATGATTAGACTCATATATCTATATAAGAAAATCTCTTGGGCAATAACTGTGGGTCACGTTTACCCTCGTGACAGGGTTATGCAGTTGCTACCTAGTTTGGGGATCAGCCAAATTAAGCTAATACTATGGGTAGAATTCTTCCTTACTAAGGCTTGGCCATGTCCAAGTGTGCACTCGGTAAGAATCTACAAAATAAACACTCCGTTTCCAGAATGGGTGCACTCAATAGGTTCCAATTGGTAACAATACCCCATCTCTGTAACTCTGGGCCTCAAGGTTTGAAAATACATATATAACATATCATACAATAAAAATATCATTTTGAACTTTGATCCTTTCTCTTCTTTTCATGAAATATCATGCACAAATCTTGAATAACAATAAATATCAAAAAGCTTTGATTTAAACATTGAAAACATCATGAAATATCATTCACAAATCTTGAATAACAATAAATATAAGACTCCAAATTAAAGTAAGACTTCAAGAACAACCTAGTTTCAGATTTATTTATCATAAGATAAACCCAAGTGCAGCGAGTATAATCATCTACAACAATGAGAAAATACTTATGACCATGGGAAGTGGCTTTGGCAAAAGGACCCCATATGTCACAATGAATCATATCAAATGGTTTGGAAGTTTTTATTGAACTAAGAGGAAATGAAGTACGATGTTGCTTAGACAAAGGATAAATATCACAATGATTGTGTGAAGGAATATTGGCAATAGGAAGAACATCTTGTAAAAGAGACATTCGAGAATATGACATATGACCTAATCTAAGATGCCACAATATATTATTTTCAGAAGTTGAAAGACAAGTCAATTTATTGTACAATGCAAAAACTACAGAACTAGAGAAAACAGATGAAGGTTTGAACATATAGAGACCATTCAGCTGATCAGCCACTCCAATCGTCCTTTAAACACGCAGGTCCTGCACAAGGCACTTATTAGACAAGAAAATTAATCCTATATCACCAGCAGAGGTAAGTTTACTGGTAGAAATGAGATTAAAAGTAAAACTTGGCACATATAAAATGTTGTCAAGTACTAAATCAGGAGAAAGGACAACAGATCCAATGTGAGTAACCGAAGCCGTATTGCCATTGGGAAGATGAACTAGAGTGGGAGCAGATTTATGAAAGCTGGAGAAAAGAGATAAGGAACAAACCATGTGGTCTGTAGCTCCACTATCAAGAATCCAAAAATTCAAAGGATGAGATTGTATGAATGAAGAATGACAGTTGACAATGTTAGAATAAGAATCAAATGGTATACCTGCCATATTGACAAAACTTAAAGGCTGAGATGGAGGTAAGACATGCAAAGGAGAATCTGGTTTAAGCTGAGCTTGGAGTAGGTTCAGAAGTTGTTGAATTTGGTCTTGAGAACTAATCAAACTTGAATGATTAGTAGGAACTTTCACAGCTGAAGACATCGGGTGTGCAGAATGAGGAGAAGAAGCAAACACCTAGTGTGCAAAATGAGGAGAAGAAGCAAATCGTGAATCAGTGGCTCCTTTCTTCCTGTGTACCCATCTAGGAGGATAACCATGCAATTCGAAGCACTTTTCCCTTGTGTGACCCTTGCGATTGCAGTAAATACAGAGAGGCCTTTCTCGTTGACCAGCATTATTGAACACCTTCCGTTGAACAGCATGAGCTTCACTCTGATTTGCTGCTAACATGGCTAAATTTTCGTGATTAAGAGAAGGACTCCTAGTAAATGACTCTGTCTTTCTTCTTGTATGATCAAGGAATAGATTTCGTTTTGAGAAGGGAATGGCTTCCTAAGCAAGATGTTGCCTCTAGTGGGGAGATAAGTATCATTCAATCCCGTGAGAAAAGTCATAATCAGTTGCTTATTCTCTCGATCTGTTATAGTCTTCAAGACCTTACAAGTGCATTTGTCACACTAACCACATGTGCAAACCGGCAGAGGAGAAAATTGGTGTAATTCATTCCACAAGGATTCCAATCTTGTGAAATACTCACTAACTAAAGACTGACCTTGAACAATGCTATTAATTGCTTATTGCAGCTCAAAAATCCTAGGTTCATTGCTCTGCTCATACCTTTCCTTTAACACTTTTCACATCTTTTCACCAAATTCTATGTACAGAATTACCTGTGCAATTTCCGAAGATACGAATGCACAAATCCAAGAGGATACCATTAGGTTGCAGCGATACCAACCACTAAAATTAACATCAGTAGAAGCTGGTCTTTTGATGCTACCATCAAGAAAATCGAACTTATTCCGAGCTCCAATGGCCATCAGCATTAGACGGCTCCAAGAATAATAATTCTTGCCGATCAACTGTGGAGAAACTATCGGAGCATTGGATGTGTCACCTGAGGTGATTAAAAACGCACTATCAACAATCACATTTGTGAGATCTATTCTTGAGACTTCAGCTTCAACATCGGCCATCGATCTTGGTCAATTGAATAGATAAAGGAATTATAATGGAAGAAATAGAGTGTGAAGAGGTGATTGAGAAGAAGCGTTTATTGCTCTGATACCATGTAGAAAAGAGGATGGAGAAAAGAGTTCGTATTATTGAGAATGAATACTAACTCATACAATACAATAACAGCTATACTGCCTTTTATATAGAAAAGGACCGAAGCTCTTGTAAAGTAACTAACAGACGGGAGAAAGAAGAATAAAAATTACATTTAACTCCCAATATAAGACTGATACCGGGATTAACCGGGGAAAGCGCGGGACACCTCGGGATGGTTAGAATGAGAGAAATGGACACCTCGGAAATAGTAATGGGGACCTCGGGAAATGATAACCAAGGATAGATAGATACCTCGGAATAGTAATGAGGACCTCGGGATAATATATGGGTATCTCGGGATGTTTGTGGGAACGTCGAGAAACACTCTGGGACACACTAACTCACACACTCGGATAGATAAGCTCACCACCCAAGTAGAACACAAAGGGATACATAAATCACCACCCAATATAATCCAACACGGGATACAGAGCAAGAAACTCGCCACCTATCGGAATCCACCGAAGGATAAGAGTTGTTAGAAGAAATCCTTCTTCAAAGTAGCCTAAGGCTCAAGGTGTATAAACACTCAAAAATCTCTGTTCTGTTCTTTCCACTACAAGAGAAGGGTTTAAATAACAAAGCTTGGAACAACCCTCCAAGCATGAGTAAATGAAAATTACATCTTCCAAAATATTAATTGAGACATAAAATACTCTTAGGGAAATTAAAAGACATGTTGAAAATCCAAAAGAACAAGCTAAAAATAGCAAACTTGTCCAAAATTCGCTGGACCTCGGAATTAGTTGCCAGCCTGACCTCCTTGGAGTAATTCAACCATAACTTTGTCTAGAAAACTCCAAATTGTACGCTGTTTGATGCGTTGGAAACTAGACTCGTAGAGCTTTCCAACAAGCTATAGCTCTAACAGAAACCCTTCGTGATTCATTCTAGACTTTAATTTCAATCTCGACCTTTTGTGCTGACCACACCTGTGTCAAAGACCCTCACTTGAGTTGTGACTCCATGACAAGAAAATATACCGGATTTCGAAATGGCATGGAGCTTTGCATACTACTGTTCTGTTTCTGTTGATGCAAGAGGATATTTTGCTCGATCTAGCTCCGTGTTTCCCCTAATCTTGACTTCCTTTCACATCACTTTTCAGTCATCAATGCTATCCACCGAAAGTCATGGTTTGCTGGTGCTGGAAACACACAGGGAGAAGGACAGAGCAAGCGAATCTCACAACTTCCTACGTACCGCTCAGGACCAGTTTTGGTATACGACAAGATGATTGTGCCAAAGAAGAGGAGTTTCACTTTTTGCCTATAACGTCTATAATGGCTTACATTTGAATACGCACTAGCTTTAGCACTTAGCAGCATTGCTGCTCGAGATTGGTGTTTAATATATTTAGAAGTTTGGGTCTGTGGGATTGTCTCGAATGCTAAGTGAATAATTTTATTTTTTAACACAAATTATATTTACTCTCAAAACTATGATTTGCAATGGCTGGATAACATTTTGGCCTCTTCTTGAATTAGGATCTGGCTGAAGATATGGATGGATTTTGCTCTGCTTGGTGGGTATTAAGAGCTGTCTCATCTTGACTTTAAAGTTCAACCTAATCTGGTGCAGCATAACCTAAGCCCACACGGACAGCACAGCAACCAAACACATCCTTCTGATATTTCCTCATTTTCTCACACAAATTCTGGGCTTGGTGAGTACTCTAAATCTGTATTAGGTACAAGGAAACCCAATGCAGAGGGCCTCACCATGAGTGAGAAGAACAGATAGTACAAAAGTCACAGTTCAGTGCTGCATATACATATATAGGACTTGCTGAGCTGCTTACAGTGCAGTAAAGAGAGACGACGGCCTTGGCCTACTATTGATCCGTCTCCATCTCAACGCACTTTGTTTAGAAGGTTGCTTTCGACAGATTCCATTGGAGTTTTACATTCACGGCGTGGTCCCTTTCCTTGGTCTACTCATGATCCTCGGCAGCGTTCCTTAACTCATGAAGCTCCCCTGGCTAATCAAAAGCTAGCTGGCACGTTACTTAACTCATGAAGCTTCCTCGACAGCGTCATGTTGCCTTACTACAGTGAGGGTCGACAACTTTTTTTCTTCTCCTTTCTATTTATTAGAAATTGTTATGTTAAACTTCTGTCACTGTCATAAAGACAAGTGCAGTGCCTAATATTCAACGATGTGATATCAATTTAAATGTAACCATGCATGTGAATATCTCCTACCTACTTTATAATATTTAGCTTAATAATTCGGTTCACCATCTTTATTCGTTTGTTTTCCGAGAGAGGAAACATGCACAGGATAAGATTCGTGCATCTGATTAGACCAGGCCTGTATCCTCACATGAGCTGGAATGGAAAAAATTCCCATAGCATAATAATACAGAGGCCGGACACGGCAAAAGCTAATGTCTCACCTTAATTCGCAGATCAGTACGAGCTAGTTAGCGGTGTGTTACTACAAGAAGTATCCTGGCGAATTATTAGGACCAACTTATCTTTTGCTTGACAATTAATATTCTAAAAAGTGGTGGCCTCCGATTATTATGTATGAGTCAATTCATTGAAGGGAATAGGTGGCTAAGTTTAAAGTTTAACTAATTAAAAATTCATAGCAATCCAATTATATAAGAATCAAGATAGATTCGCTTTACCATTTTAAACAAATATGTATCTATGCTTGATCATTATTATTTTTTTATTTGTCCAATTTATTATTCAAAAGCGTTTGATATCTTTTAGGACCATATCAAGACAGAGCATTACCACATTGAAAACTCAATGAACTTTTGCTGGTTAGCGATTAACGGAAGTAAATATTTTTTCTAGCAAATTGGCATGAGGAAATTTAAATGCGTGTGCTTATTTGAATGCAATAAATATATTAATCTCGTTTGGTTTAGGTGCATTACTTTAAAATTTTGCAAAATAGGGGGTGGGTTTTCTCTCGTTTCTTTTTGGTTGAAAAACTGATCCGATATATATATTGAAAGACAACAACAAACTACAACAACACGAAAGCAAATAAAGACCAACAAAACACCAAAACAGACAAGAAACGAAAACAAACAACACAGCCCTAGGGAGGCATAGCGACATTTCAGTGTAAAAATGAAAAAGGGAGAAACTTTTTAGGCGGTTGGTTCGCAACCAGGCTCCGCCATCATGCTCCTCTTTGCAGAGAGTCAACGGCCTTGGCCCACATGGATCCGTCTCCTTGTACACATTCCACTCCAAGAAGCATTCCAGCCATATTTCTATGCGCTTGATCTTTCAGAAAGTACCCAAAAACGACAAGGATGATAATTTTGTAAGAGAGTTTGATTGAATACCAAACTCGCTGTATCTTGAAATGAAGAGAGAAAACTTGCCTAGATAACCGAAAATTAACCAAACAATCTTTCAGATTAAGGAATGTGAGTAGGAAGGTTGTAGGAAGGAGGTAAGGAAGCTTCAGTGAAACTCCCTAGCAAAAGACCAACCTATATTTCAGTTGACTACCGGCGTATGAGCAAGCCTCCCTATTAGCTATTTATGCTTCTTTGTTCCGTAGTGTCGAGGATCAGAAACTTGATCGATATCATTGGCGCTAGAGTAATTTTATCGAACAGATAGTGAGCAATTGTTCTGATATTGCTCTTTCAATCATCTTGAATGGAAATTCGCTTGTTTTGGAAATGGTTTGTGGTTGTGGTTGTAAAATTTAAATTTCAAATTTGTTTGGTGGGAAAGGTTAAAATTTAAAATTTAAATTTAATCAGATTTAAAAATTATTTTGTTGTAAGGTTTGTTTGGTTGATTTAGATTTTGAATGATTTTGAAAAAAGAACAACAATATAGATAACGAAAATGCTATATACCTCGCACAAATCATATGCATATATTATCTTCTTTTGAAGCAAATCAGTTGAATCAAATATGAAGGGTATGACGGAAAATACAACCAAAACTCAGTAAGATAAAAATCAACATAACAGAAATTTTGGCCCGGTTAGAAGTCACCAACATAAGTGAAAAAATAATAATACTAAAACGTGTTCAATGGTAAAGTTGTTCAAGGGGTTAGAATTATTTACATTTCAATCAGTATGCATTTTTGGGTACAATCTGAAAAACTTGCATTCAGCAGACAGATGAATTAAGAGTGCCAAGGAGTGGTGAAAAAGCTTCTTTAATTTGAGTTCAATACACACATCGGAACTTTAATTTCAAACGGTGCGCAGGATGCAGGACAAGATGAGTAATCTACTCATCTCGCCAGCCAAAGATTGATACTCTTGGGACGATATACGTGGTAGCAAGCAAAGATCCTGCACCTTCCCCCTATCTGGAAAACCATCAAAGCAAACCATGCAGGTCGATGTATTGCCCTTGCCGTGCTCAAAATGTGGGAGTTTTTCCAACTCTCAACTCATGCATTTGTAAGCCCTTTCATGAGAGCACGCGCCACTAGTCCACCCTGACAAAACAGCTCTCGAAGGGTTTTAACGAGTGACCAGACGATCAAGCATCTAAAATAGGCCAACAGATACGGGAGACAAAAACCTAGACAGTGGAGAAGAATCCCATGTAGCTGTCTAATAAATACAGAACTCACATGGAGAAAATATCGCCATTCTACTACACTAATTGTAACATCACCAAAAACCATTGCATGAACAGGTTCCATCTTTGAAGTGGTGAAAACGGTTTGAGTCTCTTACCACTATTTCCCTACCCGTGGCCATTGAAATAAACTTGATTGCAGCATGACAGTCCCCACAAACACGAAGATTCTTAAAAACCATGATGGGTTTTGATTTGGCTGTGCTAATAAGACCAAATGCCACGGCTATTTTTTCACTGTGTTGAGACAAATATTGCTCCTTCTGTTCATCCTCCACATCATGAAGGACAAAACCCGTGTCTGGTACATAGCCCAGTTTTTTTATTTTCAAAGCTAATTGGTTCAGTTCATCATAAATTTCCCTTGCTAGGGGGTGTGAAGTGGATTCGGATTCCATCCAGATAGCAGGTTTTCAGATATGTGCAGATAGAAGGCTCGGATGGATTGCAATAAATCCAACGCTCTGGAGGGTGCCACGTCAATTAATGAAAGTATGTGCACTTCGCTCGGCTCGGCTCCTCAATCTTCTGGCTTTAGCGCTTTCACTTAGTAGTATCAGACCTATAAAATTAAGAGAGAAAGAGGTCCGATCGGTACGGCAAAAAAAGAGGCGCCTTTTAATCTCCCCAAAACATCTCGAATTAAAATAATCCTCGTATCTTCCTCCCTATCTCACTTAGTTTTGTAGTTAGTTACATGAGATTTTTCCATTTGTTTGTGATGGTATATGATTGTCCAATTATATGGTGTTGATGGCTCAAGATTTCAGTAAGGAACACAGTCCAACATAAAGATGTGGTTACAGAACATGAATATGTATAAGTTTATATATGTCAGTAGTAGATTTGTTAGAGCAGATTTGTTGTTTATGTGTAAGTATATATATGTCAGTAGTAGATTTGAACTAAAATGAAGTTTTCTGGGTTCAAGGAATGAACAAGTGATCGTACCTAGGCTGTTTTTTTTTTTTTATGGATTTCTATTATATCCAATCCTCCTGTTATATTTCTAATGGTGCAAACTATTTAAATGGTATCCACCTTTCTCGCTCTTTAATATTTCTAAAGGAGCAATGTCTTGGGGTGCTCATCATTTAAAGACACCAATCAATAAGTTGCCTTTTTTTTTTTGGAAAGTTAAATTATTTTAATTTGAAGTGGATTGAATATTGGCATATATAAAATAATTTCGGTAACAGGCTGGTGCGCCTTGCCCTGGAAATTCCAGGGCGTCCCGGGTGCAAGGCCCTGGAAATTCCAGGATAGGGCACCCAAGCGACAGGCCCTGAAAATTCCAGGGCAGGGCAGCGCTCTCGCTTATGCTCCCATCCCACCCGTGCCTCTCTCTCTCTACCTCCCCTCCCTCTCCTGTAGACAACCACGCCTACAGCTGAGGTTTTAAAAATCCAAATCATTTCCTCGAATAAAATGCAGGGAGGACAACCATTTAGGAACATGTAGATTACTAAATAAGAATTTTAAAATTTTACCCAGAAATTTCTAAATAAGAAATAAAGACAACAACTATCATCCATCTCAAAAGGAACAAAATGATGCACGTTATATTTATTCCCCACAAGCATGATCTGTCCAAAACAGACCAAACGAGAGAAACAATTTTGAAAGAGAACCAGATTACCAATGCTTTCAGACAGCCAAATGAGCAAAAAAATAATCGTAAGTTAACTTTCCTGTTTTCTACTGTTTTGATCCTAGGACGCTTGACATTTAAACTAGACATAAGAAGGAAAAAAGAAGAGAAGATATATGTTAACATAGATGTGTAGACACTCATATATATAATACATATCCAATACGTAAATAATAAATTCCCGAGAAAGCTTAAATCAGTCTGAAATCCTCACGGAAAAAACAGAGCAAGAAAAGCAGCATATACATAAGAAGCCTTACCTCATCATCATCATTCTCGTTGATGTACTGCGAATCCAATTCGCTCTCAACTTCAGTGGATTTGAAACGTTGAAGGTGGAAACGGGAGGCTGAGTTGCCCATAAATGCGCGTGGTCTCCCATATTTGTCGCCATGTGACATTGCAGAAGAACCAGAAGAGTGAACAGAAGTTTTCCATGAATTATTGTGGACAACTCCCAGAACACCCATCTGTTTGCTTAGACGATGGAAGATGATTCTTGACCTCGCCAACCAAACTGCCATGAGAATAGATATTCAGCTCTTTCTTACAAAAAACAGAGTGAAAGTAGATGATAAAGAAGATGAACAAGACGGGGAGGATATGTACAGATGTTGCTGAGCCCTGTAAGATAATTTGTCAAAGAAATTAAACAACAATAATGTTGAGGGAGATGAACACGTCGTCTTCTGTGGAGTCATAACATAGCATGGTTCCAATCTAAAAGCTTAATCCTTCAGAAAGAGTGAACCAAATTTGGAATCACTTAAAACACATGTTTGGGTTGGGTCTGAGAAGTTCAGTTCTCACACGCCTCTACACATGGATTCTTGCCTGTCCCTGGACGAGGAGTTATGGAAGTTTGCTGGACGTGTCTTTCCATTTCATCGTGCAATCCAAGGTGGGGCGGCCACGTCATCTTGATGCTGATCTGGGGTACGGTCGTGTCAGCGACAGTTTTGTTCCTCAAAAACTCTCTCTTCAATAAAAAATTAAATATTCATTGAAGCGTTTAATTTGCAGCTTAGAAAACTGACTACATCTAGGGCCTAGGGGAGCGATAGTTGGAAACGGATCATTATAATTATGGATAATTAAATGATTCGGCTTAATTCACGTCAAGATATTATTATATTAAAGAAAGAATAATTTATTAAATAGGTAAAAAAATTAGCCAATTAAAAATAATGGTTAGAATTTTGAAAAATCCATTCTAGAAATCATTTTTGTGATACAAATGGAGACAGGACAGGACTACTCTGGAAAGGTTTCATAGACTTGTCATGAGGGTCTTATCCTTAAATTAAGTTAATTTATTATAAGTTTTAGGGATAATTATCTCAATGTATTTAGAAAAAAAAAAAAAAGAATAAACAGAAGACCTCAAGGGTTAAAACGTATAAAAGAAATAGGTAAGACATGCCATGTTTATATGCTGTGTGAAAAAAAAAAAAGCAACACATGTTTGGTATGGAATAGAAAAGAACTCAGAACAGGGAAAGCTAACGTGCGTATTTGGATACCTAATTTGACTTTAATTCCCATATATAGGCTTTCTTTTTCTTTTTATTTTATTTTATATCTGGTCAATAAAATTCACGCTCAAAAGAAATAAGTTTTTTCTCAAAAGATAAATACCTGCTTACCCTTTGCAGTCCTGGAACATATGCAAGAAAAACAAAATATAAAAGCGTTGGATCCGAGTGTCTCTGTCATAGTATTTTGTCCCGCACAACGTGTACCCCCAAAACCACAAAGACCCATAAAAATGCTGCCATTGCTTTAGTGGTGCATCCGGCATTATGAACAAGTTCAGCCATCCGCAAAGCCTGCTTTTATCACAATTGTTTAACCTATGAAAGCTAAAGGACTAATGATCTATACTACACTCCAAGATCCAAATAGTTATGTGTAGCTATAAAAATTCAAACAAAATAGAGAAATAATGACACCAAGATCTTTTACAATTGTCTCTCGGTGCAATTCAGATAGAGATAGATACAATATATGAGTCATATGACATCATTTGAAACATATAGTCCCACCTGAAAATGAATTAAAGCACACAACAGTACAAGCACAGTCATCAACTTGGCTGCACAAAATGTCAAGAAATATAAATCTGCAGTTTGTAATTGCTTTAGAATATGATGCCAAATTGATCTTACCAAGTCACTATCATGAACCTAGAGTACACTAGCTCAAACTTCTTTCAAATACTGTAACAATATCTTCCCAGATAGAGTTAGGAATGTCACCACATGCTGTTAAGCAAAATAAAAATAATATGATTTCATAATTTAAAGAAAAAAAAAACTTAGAAATTATGCGGTCAAAATACTCACGTGCATTCATTCATCCTTTCATTTTTCTTTTGCTTAATATTTCATAACATGAATATAGCTATCTCATAGCATGCATAACAAAATATTTACTTTGTAAACAAATATATGGTGGGTTAAAAGAGTCTTCAAAAGAAGGGTTTATATATATATATTCGAAAAATCCTGTTTAGACCCTATTAACACCAAGAGATTTGACACGGAATTATGCCAACATTAAAACACAAACAATATCAAATATCATTTTCAAAAAAATTAACATTTTTGCTTTGAAAGAAAAATTGCATAATCATATATATCTACTTAAGTAGCTCTTATGGTAGCTTATGCTTCCATGCTAACAATTCCATACAAAAGTTAACCTAACAATTCCATACAAAAGCAAATTCAGTTTCCATTCATTAACTTAACCTAACAATTCCATACAAAAGCAATCAGTTTCCATTCAATTAACTTAACCTAAGAATTCCATATAAAAGCAATCAATTTTCATTCAATTAACTTAACCAGTTAACCTAACAATTCCATACAAAAGCAATCAGTCTCCATTCAATTAACTTAACCTAACAATTCCATACAAAAACAATCCATTTTCAGTCAATTAATATGAGATGACTTTTCGGTCTTGCAAGATTAGCTGTAGGGCTTGAGAGGTAGCTCCAATCTTTTCTTCCTCGAATTAAAGAGAAAGTGTTGGTCGCAAATAAATCTACCTCTATCAAACATAGGATTAAATCTCTAGCCTAGGCTTGACTTTTAAATTATCTTTAGATCTAATCCTGTATTTAAAGTTTGAAATTAACAATTACCTTAAAAAGACATAAGTACCCCTGTTATTAAAGTTGAGGTGTTAAAAATACAGAAGCAACTGGTGATCAACAAACTGCTGAGCCGCCATAAAGGGAATCGTGAAAATGGTTATAAAGAAATAAACTTCTGACATAATTTTACCTCAGGTTAAAAACAATTTCTACCATGTACCGAACAACAGAATTGAAATCAGAGTCAGTCCACTTCTAAAATTAGATTTTTCCATCTCAAGTCAGAATAATGTTCTTTCAAATAATAGCTGAATTCACCCTTATAGAAATCAATTATAAGGAGCTCAATGCATGACCCCAAAAGATGAATCAAACACTCTAGTTTTCTTTATCTTATATCTCCATGCACTAAAATCAACAATGTTAACTGTACATATTGGTTTTCCAAAACTTGGCATGCCACAAAAAATTATGGCAATAACAAGGTAAACTGAAACAAAACAATCTATATCGGTTCATGTAATCCACTTGACTCTTCCTCCGCTTCAACATCCCCCATCATACTGTTCATGTAAACAACCTTTATCCTCCATCCCCCAAACCAATAAACTCAACACGAAATAAATGTCTTTGCCTCCATGATGCTCTAATTGGTCTGCATTAAATGTATATATGTGGTCTCTTATCCCAATCCAACTGCATCCAGTAACCTTCTTGACCACTTTATGTTTCATGGACCTTCTAACTCGAGCCATGCTCTCCCATCTGCCCCTCATCTCATATGCCCTAGACAAAACCAAATAAGGTAGAGATGACTGCGATTCCAACTTCATCATCCTATCTGCAACTCTTTCAGTGAGTTTAAAGTCTCCATGAATCACACTAGCACGAAGAATCGATCCCCATATGTTAGAACTAGGTTCATAAGGCATTGCGTTTACAATGTCTATTGCTTCTTTAAACTTACCAGCCCTACTCAACAACTCCACTATGCAAGCGTAATGCTCATCCCTGGGTGGAACTCCATATTCTTTCTCCATTGATGAAAAAATAGTCACTCCTTCATCAACAAAATTCCCACACTCGCAAGCAAATAGCACTCCAGCTAGTGTGATTCGATCTGGTGATAGACCTTCCCGAACTAGTCCCTTAAAAATGTGCAGGGTCTCATATACTCTACCATTGTTTGTCAAACCCAAAATCATGGTGTTCCAAGCTATCAAATCTCGTACACCCATATCAGCGAAAATTTTCGTGGCATCATTAATTAACCCAAATTTAGCATACATTTGCATGAGTGAATTAGAAACAACCGCATCTAACTCAAAACCCAATTTTGCAACCAAAGCATGAATTTGACTACCCTGCTCTGCTGGCAGAAGAGTGGAAACAGTACTTAGAACAATGCTTAGTGTGAACTCAGTCGGCCTCAGGTTCTCCCCCAAAGTCCTGAGAAAGAGTTGCAAAGCATCCTCCGCGAAACCATGTGCTGCATAGCTTGAAATCATGGAATTGCTAACTGCTGAATCCCATTGATGTAGATCTTCAAAGAGCTGGACTGAATACTCCAATCTATTGCATTTAGAAAACAGATCAATAAAAACACTTGAAATAATGCTATTAGAATTAAATCCCACTTTGGTGCAGAGAGCAAAAATCTGCTTACCCTTTTCTAAATCTTGCAAATTCGAACAGACGGTGATGACTATCGATATGGTAAACTGATCAGGCGAATGCTCTGTGGTTCTCATCAAATAGAACTGATCCAGTGCCAATTGTCCGTACCCAAACCTCTGACAACCCCAAATTAAAGTGTTCCAAGAGGTTGTATCCAACTCCTCCATAGTCAAAAACACACCAAAAGCATAATCAAGTAGACCGAGCTTCCCATACATCTCAATCAATGAATTCCCAAGCACCACATTCCATAAACTCAGACATCACGAATCAGGTGACCATGAATCTGCTTACCATAACGAGCACACGACACAAGAGACATCAAAATTGACAATGTGAACCCACTTGGTCGCACTCCAGCATTTTGCATCTCCTAAAAGTCTCCAATGATCTATCGACAAACCCACATGAAAAATAACCGAAATCCTCGTGTTCCAACTAACAACATCTCTCACTGGCATTTCATTAAACAACCAACCTGCCCTTTCAACATGGCCAGATTGAAACAACGCCTTCAAGCAAATATTCCAAGATATACAATTCTTTTCAGAAATTCCATCAAACACTTTCAAGGCATCACTAGATGTACCAAACTGAGAGTATACGTCGAGACAACGATTCCGAGAAAAGTATGGCTATCCAACCCTACTTTTACCAACTGGGCATGAATGGTTTTAGCAAAATTTGAAGACTTGAGCGATAAGCAGTGGTCTATAAGGTCAGAGTAATAGGAAAGCGAAGTTCTTGGAGGACCTTGAACTTGCTTTAAAAATGGGTACATGCAAATGCTCTGACACTACGTACTAAAGGCTCAGTGGCAGAACCAAGAATCCAATCGAAGGGGGTTAAACTCCTAAGGAAAAATGACAAAAAAAATTTTAATGCAAAAAATTAAGAGTTAAAATATCAAAAATTAAGGATTAAAAACACTAAAAATATAAAAAACTTATCCATTATCTAAACAAAAACAAAAATCATTAATATAACACGGAGGACTGAAATATTTACCACTTTGTGAAGAAGAACAACATGATCTTGCAACAGATTTATTTTTCAAACAAGCAGAAACTAGAATTAAAACTAACAAAATTTTCATAAACTCCATACTGCTACATGGTAGAATAATGAATAAAAGCTAAGGAAAAATTACCAATTGAAAGGAACTAAGCACGTAACATTTTTGAATATAAGGCCTATATGACAATTCAAAGATACTAAGACCTAATAGCAAATTAAAAGGAACTAAGTACATTATAAGCCTAAACAAAAGAAAAATAATAAAGCTACAAATAACTGAAGAGGATTGCTACAAATAATCAGTTTAACTTTGATGTCACGATCTGATTTCCTCAACAGCATTGCTATCTCCTTTCTAATGAAAGCAAATTTTTTACAGACTGAGGGAGCCAGGGTTCCTGCGACATTTTCTCAAGATTGTCAAATGATAGAGTTGCCACGAAAGAACTCGCAATAGCCACGTTACTACTTCAAGGACATGAAGATTTGTGTTTCATGCATCAAACATTCAACTTTTGTTGTAATTAAACAAAGGGTACGAAGGGTGAAAATCAACCTTTTCAGCATGTATAGGAAGGGAGGGACATGACACAGCCATAAGTTGACAAAGAGGAGAGTCACTTCCTGACTTCCTCAGACGAAAGAATGATATACATTCATCTCTATTAGTATCACCAATCTCTATTAGTATCACCAATAACTCGCCTAGTATGAAAATTTTGTTCTCCATTATTCCACTTTATCTCATACCCACCAATAAACAAGCCTATTACAGTCATTCAATTCAACATGCCCAATTAATCAAAACAAGGACTCCATCGGCATCATCCCAAGAAAAATATGTATAATCAACAACAATTCGATCATCTGATTCATCTCCATCATCCAAAGAAAAAATTTCAATTGCAGATTCTAGGCATTGTATCAGCTTCCAGTTCACAATAAATTCAATAATTCTAATCAAATTGTAATCACAAATTCACAATATCAATTTCATAACATTATTCATCAAAAATTAAGCTAAATTTCATCATTAATCGAAAAGAGAGAGAGAGTACCTGGAGGCTGGAGGCTGGAGAGAGAGAGCCGCGAGAGAGAGAAGAGAGAGACAGAGCTGTGGTTGTGGAGGAGGAAAGAGGGGCGGAGGGACGAGGGACGGAGAGGCAGAGGGAGAGAGAGAGCGGGCAGCCGGCGTTTAGTTCACTTCACAGAGGTCCGGAGCCGAGGAGAGCTGGAGAGGCAAAGTGGCTCGTGAGAGAGGGCTAGAGGCTGCTCAGGCTGGGCTGCTGGCGTTCTGCGGAGGCAGAATGAGGAGGACTGAGGAGAGAGGGACGGAGTCACGTAGGCAGTAGGCTTGCCAGTTGCGTCGGGAGGGGGAGCAGAAAGGGGAAAAAATTGAAGGGGGGGGGGGGGGGGAACGAATTACTAAGGGCGCTGGGTCACTGGGGGGGCGGCCCCATTATAAAAAAAAAGTTAAAAAAAATTTAAACAGATTTTCAGGCGATGGGGGGCGGCTGACCCCCACGGGCCACCGCCCCTCGCTGGTTTCGCCTGTGTCTCCATCAGTAGGGGTATCCATCTGAACAGGATGAGTTTGATCAGAATATTTTTCCTAAAATAGTTTAAACTTAACACTAATTAAAAAAACGACAAATTAATTAAGACTGGATTAAGTCTTAGGAACCAAAACCCTGAACGTTATCCAATCCTTCGAATTGCTGCTAAAACAATATTGGTTCAAGTATATTAGTTACCAAAGTTTAATACGACAGACTGAATGATATAATAATTCTATTTATGTTAGTACGTATTCAATATTCTAGTTGTAAACATACTTAATGAATAACGTTTGTAACTAATGAATTTGGTAAGGATCAGTCCTTTTTTTATTTTTTTTAATCAAGACAGTTGGTTCCTCATTCCTACTCAAAAGATACATCATCAAGGAGATCAACCCCTGCAAATAACTAGTAAAACCGGTTAGTATACCCCACAACATGTATAGTGCTCAAAAAAGATTAATGACGGTAATCATATATAAACTGTTTTAAATGTACATCTAATAATGAACATTGTATGTTCGTGAACGAGAAGGAACATAAAGAATAAGCTACCATGAGATATTTACTTTGGATAAGGTTAGATTTTGCTAGTTTTCATATAAGATAAATCAGGAAATTCAAAGGGTTACGGAGAGGAGTAGATAAGGAGTTGGGTTAAGCAGAGAGATGTATCAAACAAATATAAAAATATTGAAAGAAAGAAGGCCACAAAAGAAACCAACTCCTTACATACATCCTCTCCGTAAACCTTTGAGTTCTGATTTATCTTATATGGTTGAAACTTTAAAGCTTCTTATAGAGAGATCTACTACTTCTACTTTTATTCAAACTTCAATTCTTGCTACCATTGAATTTCTCAAATTGCATGTAATGAAATTGGTAGCTGATGTGACTCTTATAAGAATGCATTTAAATATTGCTGATCATGTTAAAGAGTCTAATACAGTTGGGTTTCAAGAAGAGCCAACTGAAGCTACTAAGGATGGGGATTCCCTTGCTACAGCTGATGAAGAAGAGGAAGAAGAAGAGGAGAAAGAGGAAGGTGATGGTGAAGAAGTTGTTGTTGTTGCCACTTCTGATGGGGATGAAGATGTGTTGACCCTGGTTTGGCTACCTCCTGACAAAAAGGGGGAGTAGTTTTGGTTGGTGGTTGGAGGTTGGCTGCTGTCTTCGGATAGATTTTGGTTGCTGAAAGAGTTGACTGGATGAATTCTGTTTTGATTTTTTTTAAGTTGTCTTGTGGTTTAAGTAATGAACAATATGGTCTATGATGTATGTTTTGAACAATATGTTTTGTGATGTATGTTTAGAACAATATGTTCTATGTTTTTGTTAAGTTTCTGAACATTATGATTTTTTTTGTAGAGATAGTTCTAATACTCTTTGATGAATCTTTGTAGTTTTAAAACTATGTCATTGAGTACTGAAGTTTTTGAAACCAACATATGTTTTAAAACTTTGATTGATATATTTGAAACAAAAAAGTTTGCTAGTTTTAGGATTATATGTTGATGCAGTGTTGTTATTTGAAACTAGAAGTTTGCTAGTTTCAGGATTTTGTTTAAATCAACATTCTATAAGCAATTATGATATGAGTTTGCTATTATTGATTGTTTATTATTACAATGTGAAATAAGCCATGCTATGAGATAGGGGAAATGTCCTCTACAAATGTTACTTATCTTAGGGGGAGATTAATAAATTTAAGCTCACAGTTTATTCAATTGTAGTTGTTATATTTGTGTTATGATTTGATTAACTCAGAACTAATTAAGTTTATTGTTAGTTCATGTGTTGTTGAGATTGTATTTTGCAGGATTGATAATCTCAGGAATATAGTGTTTAGTCTATGTTAGTATAGGTTGTTGAGTCTCATTGTAAATGGATTATGTAGTGGTGATCAACAGAATTCATGTCTTTAGAGGCTAGATTAGTTTTGTCATGAAGTTTGCCAAAGGGGGAGATTGTAAATGTATTTAGTTGGCATAAACTTCATGTTTGTATTTGTGTCACATTCCTGAAGATTCAAGAGTGAAAGCACTACATGGTTTAAACGTCTTAGGAAGCAAATGAGTGTCTCTAGAGAATGTATTTTATGACGGAAGTCTGTCTACTATTTTGATAACATGAAGCTGAAGCGCAATATGTTTTATGTTGGCACAGTTTATCGGGAGTTTGCTTAAGGTTTACCAGAATTGTGGAAGCTAAACCTGAACGGCTCTAACTAATTTAGAAGCGCCTCAAACTTAACTGATTTCGTGATTCTCACCTCAGTAGCCCAAGGTATAAAAAGCCTTCTCTCCTATTTGGCCAAACACTTAGAAAAATACCCAAGAATAACATTTCTTTGTTTAAAGAGAGTATAAGCCTCCATTGTTATTGTCACGCCCCGTGCTACTAACCCCTAGGCTCTCTTTATAATAATAAAATGCACACATGACGGGGTTATGACACATAGATTCTCCCAGATGTTCGCATGAATAAAATACCCTTACTAGGTTTAAAGCAGAAAATTCAACCGTAAAAGAGTTTAGTTAAAGAACGATATAAAGAAGTTTCAAAAGTTTAAAATATCATTTCATTGAAGCAAATAAATTAATCTATTAAAAGTTAAAATTGTAGACATATAACAAAATACTGGACCCACATGATCCTTTTTAAACTCTACAAAGTAAAAGCATATTTATTTAGCTAGTCGGGGCCAAAAGTCATCACATACAAAAGTATGCTTAAAAAGTTTTAAACTGAATATTGTATATTTAGAACATACTCACTATCGGCATGATAAGTGTATCAAACATAAAATTCTTATATATGAAAAATAAACTCTCCTGCACCACATATCCATTCAACAAGGTATAACAAACTACCTAATCCCACAAAAAACAAATACATATCCTTACCTCTTGATAAATCTAAATAGCACTAAGCCTCTAGATAGTTTGCAACAAGTCTCAAGGGTGAACCATCCATCTGATCTTGAAAGTCCTCTTGCTCTGTCAATAATTGAATAGCGTACAAACACCAGAATAGAAAGGGGTAAGTCTCACTGACTCAGTAAGGTCGGGGAAGGGGAAATGCCACATATATATGTAAGCAATAATGAATACAGTAAGCAAAAGAACTGATAACAGTAAAAACATTTCAAAGTTACGCTCGATGCAATGTAAGAATGATGCATCCCGATCCCCGATCATCTCTCTTTCTTTTTTCGGTCGGGTAGAGGTGTCCTTATTGCGCTCCTTTTAAGCCTTAGAGTCAGGGTTGTGCATCCCTCCTCTCCTCTGGAATTGTCCCATGCATCACACACCAGGACCTGGTTAGGCAAGCCTTGTACCATTGCCTAGGGAAACCAACCTCTATTCCATTAGTCGTGGTTTGCATTTTTTCGATGTGAACGATACCGTCACCCGATCTTAGGATCACCTCTGGGTATAGATTCTTTCCGGGCTCAATTCATTTCATATCCATGAGATGATTAATAAAGTATGACACATTATAAACTTCAACAATAAAGAATGCAGATATGTTCAGATCAAAACTTAGAAATGTTGGTTTAATCGCAAAGTAATATTTATTTCTTTTCTCTTTTGATGTGAATGCAGATGAGTGCTCAATAATGACCATAATGGAATTCAAGCATTCAATGCATTAAAACTTTAAAGAATCAATTGACAACAATCTTTAATACTTAGGCAAAATTTAAATACTTGAATGATTTTTATAATCTCATGTTGTGCTTTCTCTTAGGGTTCTTAATAATTTTATTCCAAAATTTCGTATCATTATTATACTAGGGTTAACTTAAGTTTGCATACATTATTTTATGTCTTCATCAATATTTAAATAGTTGTAATTATTTCTCCTTTTTGCTTTTTATTAGAATTCTTTTATTCAATAAACATGTATGGAATTAATTAATTATTGACCCTCCATTAAAGAGCACGGTTTGGGCCTCATGGGCTCTATTGGGTCAGTCTTTAAAGTTCTAAAGCATACTAAGTCCACTTGGGGATATTGGGCCTAAAGTCCATCTAGGCTTCTTAATGGGCCTTAGGCCCCTAAAACATTTCGGATTAGGCTCAAATTTTGGCTCCCTTATCAATTTCTTATGCTCTATATAGCCATGTATATAAATTCTATAGTTGGACAGTTTTACCCCAACTTTTACCTAGAAATGCGAAACTGCCCTTAGAGACCTCCAGGGGCATTTTTTACCTTTTCTTATATCATTTTTGGCTGAAAGTTTTATAGAGATGTCCTGAGTACTTATATAACCTATCTGGAGAGTTTCATACAAAAATTCAAAGGATATCTTGGGGTCGTTTTAGACAGTGATCATTTTCTTTTTAAAAGCCTAACTAATGTTCTTGCATGTTATAGATCTTGCTTCTATATACCTTGTATCACTGATCCATCATTCTTACATATACTTGAAAAATCACAGAGCACATAATATATGATATCAGTGAAGAAATGAAAGCAAAATGTACAACTTAATCAATCAAAACATGAGAGCATTCTTTACACGTCACTTTGAACCTTGTAAACATCAAATCTTCTGTTTGAGCTCATAGGCTCCCTTTCAAGGCCTTGCCTTGCCATTTTTACATCTCAAAAGCCATCTTTGCCATTTAGCTATCATCAAAACTTTCCACATTGCATAAATTTGAACATAGCACGTGCAATATGCTTCACAAGTTACAAAACCACACATGCAACTTCATCCAACAAAACCAATGGCCAAACCTTCCCTTCCTCCCAACACAATATATGGACACTGATGTAGCTTATAACACAACAAAATTTCATCTTGAGCAAGCAAACACAACATCATATACTTGTAAGCAGTGAAAGAAAACCCAATATTTTTGACATGCAAATGCTCCTAGAACATGATCTTATGCTAAAAACTAATTAACCTATGCACTTCCTTCTTGCATCCACCGTATAGGGCATAATATTTACAAATTCAGTAAGCAAAAACATGCTAAAATAATGTTTTCCCAATACAATAGTAAAAACTATACCCTTACCTCAAGATTTCTCTTTCTTTCTCTTTTTTTTTTTTCCTTTCCTTTTTTTCCTTCTTCTTTCTTCTTTTTTTTTTTTCTTCTTCCCTTCACTTCTTCTTCCTTGCCGATCCCTCTCCTTTCCTCTCCTTTTTTTTTTCCTTCATCTTTTCTCTCCTTTTTTTCTCTTCTTTATTTCTTCCTTACTTCTTCTCTTTTTCACTCTCACGCAACTCCCATTCTTTGTTCTCTCATTGGCTGAATGAATGGCCAAATAACTCCTCCCCTCCCCTTTTATAGCCTAGGTTAACTAGGGTTAAACTATGGTTAAAAGATTGCAATGAAGCCACTTGTCAACCAGGCAAAGACTCCTAAGCCACTTGTCACACACGTTAAGTCTACTAAAACTTGTCACACACGCAAGAAATAGGTGGCATTAGGGAGAGATTTACAAGTGTCACACATGCAAAATTTTTATTTATATAATTATTATTGAAATTTTCAATCAAAACTACATTATCAATTGCTAAAAATAATTTACAAACCTTAAAAATTATTTAGGACATTAAATATGTAGGTTATCAATCCTATTAGTTAAAGAAATAATTTAGCACAATGATTAATATAATTTTATTTCGGTAAAATACATTATAGTCTTTTAATTAGAAATTAAGGCAATGAGATCAAAAATTCATAAAGTTTAAAATGAAGATATTGGTATTTCATAAAATATATCAAAGTATCATATAAGCATTTTATTTAACTTGAAAAATAAATACAAACATGAATTATTAATTATGGATTTTAAGAATATAAATTTTCTTATTAGCAAATTTTTGACATAAAAGACAACAAATGGCAATTTAGTCAAGAATAGGTAAGAAATGTGTTTCTTCAGAAATTTACACATTAAATAAAATATAGCATCTAAGCTTAGCAAATAAAAATCAAATATCGAGATTAAAGCTACAATTTCTAGAAAACTAAAGAAAATGCCAATAAAATTAACTTAATCATTAAATAGAATATTTATTAATGAAATTTCACTCACTAGAAATTTTAAAAAGCTAATAGATAACAAAAGTTTTAAATAAATGGTAATAATGACATTTCATAAAATATTAACATGAAAAGATAATCTATAAGATTAATAAGTTCAAATCTTCGTAAAATCATCTCACTCTTACTAATTAAGATAGTTTTAGGAAAAATACACAGGAGGGGTATTACAGTTATCTTCTCGAAGAACTCTTTATTATTGTTTGTTAATTTACTATGTAAGGACTAAAGCGTACCAGAAAGGCTGTATATGTTCTTTAGTTCCATCAGGATTTGTTGATCACACACAAAGATTACTCGCATAAGCCTTAGGGTTTACAAGAGTTCTAGTTCCTAAGCAAGTTTGGGTGGCACTGATCTGGTGGCAGTAGAAGTAAGGTTCACTGGGAAGACTGCGTTCAAGATCAGCGGTGAAGGTGTTATAGATGAAGAATAGATGAGACCGAGTCTCAGCGGTCAGGATTTGGGTAAGGAATTCGGTGAGTTAGAGTAGCAAGGGTTTTGTGTACTGCTAACGAATCACTTTGTAAGGCCCGTAGAGTTTTTCTTCTTAAAGTGTGTTTTCAAGAGGTTTCACTTTGATACAAATCCGTGTGTCAAATGTGATGTGATTTTGTTGATTTACATTATTAATGTGTTGATTCTTGATTGAATATCAAACTATCAATTATTGTCTAAAGTTAAAGGACAGTTTTTTTGAATATCTTAAAGCCTTGATAAAAAGTTTATTAGCTTCAAAGATTTACTTAATTCTGCATATGCATATTAATCTTGATAAAGATTATAGGTTCTTGAATGTGCTAATATTCTTGTGAAGTGTGTAGCAAAGTGAAAGATCGAAAAAGAATCTAAAAGAACCTATTCACCCCTCTAGGTTTGGGTGTACTGTATTGAGTCTAAAACCTCCTAGTTCAAATATCATTAGCTTATGATTAGCGTTGAACTAGCACTTAAAATTCACGTGGACACTAATATTCCATCAGATGACTAAAGACAATTAATAGATGGGAGGATCGATTTGCCTCAAAAGCTTACTTCAAGGACTCAGCTATTGAAATTAGCACCAAAAGGACTAAAATGCAAAAGGTGTAAATCACAAAAACCTATAATTGAGCCTAAATTTTAACAAGGATATCTTTCAACACATCGTCTTTATACCCAATGGTGGACCCAAGCCAAGGCAACCCCCTCGGCTGGGTTCTACCAAATTTTTTTTTTGGGTGATCTGGAGCTTCGACAAAGATGGGAGGGGCAAGAGCTCGAGGGAGATCTGGAGCTTCGACGAAGAGGGGAGGGGTTGTCGATGAAGAGAGGCTCGGAGGGGCTGGAGCTTCTTCAGCGAAGAGGAGGGGCCGAAGACTTAGGTTTTTTCAAAAGGGGAGGGGGGTATTCAAGACTTTGGTTTTTTTAAAGGGGGGAGAAAAACAATGAGTTTTTACTGTTTTGAAGACAAGTCAAAACTCACCATTTTGACATTTTTTTTTAATTCATAGTTTTTCAGTTTTTTAATAATAAGCTATATATATGTTATATGTTTTTTAGTAATTTTTAATTTATAATAGTATTGAAAATTTTTTATACTTAGTATATTAAATACATAGCATATTATTTTACACTCTTTTTTATAACTAGTATAATAATCTTAATTATAATAGGTTGGTATTAATAATATATAGTACTTATAATTTAAAAGTATAATGCCTTCTATATAGCTTAGTACTTAGTGCGTAAAATAACTCAGTACTAATAGTACTTTGAACTTTATGCTTAGTATTTCAAAAATCTTAGTTCTTGGTATTAACTAGATGTTTTTTGGGTAAATGGTACGTAATATGTCTTTATTATATACATATATGTGCTAACCTAAATACTTAAGTTTAGCATGCTAATTGTCATATGTGCTAATTATATGTGTTTATCATATACAAGAAATTATAGATTAGTCAATTATGAATTGTTGATTTGTGAATGTGATTATAATGGCTTGAAAATTGAAATTGAATTTGCAAATTATTGATTAGTAAATTGAGAATAGTGAGTTGTTGATTAGTGATTAGTCAATTGTGAATTGTTGAAGGTTATTGTTCTTAATTTAATTAGTGAATTGGTTGATGAATTTTCATTTTTTTTTTGTTTAGATAAGATGAGAGATAACCGGATGAATGATAGCATGGTAATATACATCGCGAGGAAAATTTTTGAAACTATTGAGAACGAAGCCATTTTGCGACGTTTTCAAAAGATGGAGACCCGTAGGATCCAATTGCCACCTCCCAGTCTAAGCAAATAGTATGGTACGTGTATTTCAATATTTTTAGAGCTTTTAGTATTTAATTTTCAAATTTTTAACTCAGAAACACTTTTTGCATTATGTAGGAAAAAAAAAGTTGTCATTTCACCGTAGGAGTTTGTGATAGGGACCTCGGCCTAGACCCCTCACCAGTGCCTATCCCCTCACAAGTAAGGACTTGTGAGTACTCGTGTTTAGCCCACGCCTCAAATTGATACTCTTTGGCTAACCATGTGAGGTACTTTAGAGCAATATAGCTCAAGTATCGGTACAAAAGAAAAGAAAGATTTTTTGGTATTTTGAATTTATCGAAAGATGAATTAAAAGACGATGGATGGTTGAGAAGGTGAAAGATAAGATGAATAAGCAAGCCTAAGCTCGAATGGATTAGCACCCGAAACAAACTTAGAACTCGAGATACGCAAGCCTAATTCAGAGAACCCAGAACCCGATTGTGGAACAAAGTCGCTTAACCCAATGATAAACATCTAACAAAGTAGATGAGATGTCAGGCCTAACCCCAAGCACCAAACCTCCTTTGCTAGCCTAAGCTTCCAGGCCTAACTCTAATCGTCGATTGCCCCAACCTAACCCAGTGCAAGTTAAGTCTAACAAGTGTGAATAGTGTCAGGACTCACTTTAAGCACTACAACACCCATGTTAGCCCAAGTGTCAGGCCTAACCCTGAACACTGAAGATAAAGGCACAAAGGCCAAAAAGCTCCCTTGGAGACTTCTATTCAATTTGATAAATATTCAATGGATGCCTTACAATGGGGCCATGGAGGGGTATTTATACTACTCCATGGGCTTGGGTGGCAAGGGCCTTTCCTTGTAGAGGAAAGGCTTGATTGCCACACAATCAATCCTCTAGGATCCTATTGAGGTTAGAAAGGAAAGATCTTGTAGAGATCTTGCCTTTTTCCTCAAAACTAGCCAAATAAAGGACAAATCAATCAAAGATTGATTGTCCACTTATTTAGCACATGTAGCCGGCCATAAGCTTCCATATAGGGAGCAAACCCTAATTGCCACATGCTTTAAACCTTCTAATTTCAATCAAGGAGCAATCTTTCCAAATAGGACCAAGATTGTTTCCTTAATTGAATCTCACTAACATGGTAATGTTTGAGAATCAAAAGCAATAACATAACACCCCTAAAATAGGGGGATTCGGCCATATAGGGATCCCACATGTGGTTTGCCCTATATGGCCCTCCTAGCTACTTGTCTGTCGTGCTCCCCTGCCGCCGCTCTACCACCATATAGGGTGGTGATATCAAAATAATCCCATGGTCTCCTGAGTCTTTTGAGACAACCTCCTATATGCTCTGTCATACACTTCCATCTGGTGGTCGTGTGGTGGAACTACCAAACAACTCCACTTGGCCTTGGGATCCACTTTGAATCAACTGTCCATGCACACTTTGTTGCACTGTCGTGGCTGGTGGCCATGAGGTGGTGCTATCAATGTGCTCCACTATGCTCCAAGAACCTCTTTGCATTGGCTCCCCATGCACCTTTGGTTGCACCGCCACGATTGAAGGTCTTGTGGTGGCACCTTCGTTGTGCTTCTAAACTCCTTCTGAGTCGTAGTGCATTATCTCTCCATAGGCTTCTCCTAAGCCATGCCAAGGCTTGTGGCCTTGTTGGCCCTTGTCTTGTCTTGGCAATGCCGTGGGGCATGCCAATGTGCTGCTAGGCGTGTCATGGCTTAGGCAAACTATTAATAGATACATGAGCACGATATGGGTACACTCATTAGCACTAAGTGTCCGAAAGACAAACTTTGTACAAAGTAGCCAACTATTAATTTGAAGGAGCATAATTTCTTTTCTTCTCCTTTCCCGCCCTCCTCAAGACCACAGTACTGAGTTTTAAGTGCTCTAGTTTGCCTTATCAATGACCAAACTCTTTAGTCTTGACTTTTCTACTAATTGGAACTAGGGCTGTTCAGTGCCACCGGAAAACCCGGTGGCACTGGCACCGGGTTGCCGGTGGGTGCCGGTTTAGCATTTTGGGAAAAACCCGATGGTACAAAACGATTTCTTTTGTGAAAATCCCCCCCTCCCCATTTCCTTGTGTTTCGACAGATCTCCTCTCCTCCAGGCTCCCGAAGCTTTTTTTAAAATTTGTATTTTGCTTAAAGAAACATAAAGCTTCTGCAAATGATGCAACTGAAACCATTCAGAAGTGTCTCAAAGCAGGATTTACATTTGAAGGCTTGTAAATTGAAATGGGGTTTTCTAATGGATAGTGAAGCAGAGAAATTAGGATCCTACGAGCATCAATATTTTTTTGGTGCTTTGTTTGTAACATATACCAAAGTCTCTCTCTCTCTCTGTATGTGTGTGTGTGTGTATATATATATAATTGGTAAAGAAAAAATGGAGGCAAGCTATTATTGTGAGGTAAAAGATTCAGTCGCCTTTTATTGTACTATTCTATGATATTTCCACAATTTTGTAATTATTGATGAATCCTGAGGTGAGAATATTATTAATGGTTGTTCTAGGTAGCAATTGATCAGCATTTTTTAGAATTTATATATCAGCTACAGAACCGAAATTCACCTACTAAATTAACTTCGGCCTTGTCATCTAATGTAGAACTCTACACACTTTGCAATCTAATTCAGACTACAACTCTTGACATCCCCATAAGCTGTGCTTGTATAGTTGTATTCTTGTCAAAGGCTTCCTTAATTCCTTTGTTGAATCCTATTTTCCTTTTCCAGAATTCATTTTGTTGTTTGTACGTTTGTACATTTTGTTGTTTGTTAGTGCTTTAATTGTTAATTTTTAGGTGATTTTTATTTGTAGATGGACACTCCACAATCACAGTCATCTGCAGCCACATGTGGTAGTGCTACTTCTTAAGTTTAAAATTTTAGATTTTATTGGTTGAGACTTTAGATTCTTATCTTGTTGTGATGTTCTCTAATTTTATTGATTTTGGATTTTATTTATTTGGACTTTAAATTCTCATCTTATCTTTTAAGATGATCTTTAATTTTATTGATTTTGGATTTCATTAGTTTAGATTTTATTGATATGTGATTAATGGACCAAAAGAAAAAAGAAAAAAAATACATTGGCCAAGTGCGTAAAATGCTAAAAAAATGGCTCAATATGAATGTAGGTTAACCGGAAACCGCCACCGCTAAGGGCCAGTTTTTGCCCTTAACGGTGTAGGTGTAGGTGACAATTATTTAAAAATCGGCCTATCCAGTGTAGGTGCCGGTTTTGGCCAAAACCGGTACCTACACGGGGTTGAACAACCCTAATTGGAACGGTGCTGTAAAATATATATGTATATATATATAGAAGGGCAAACACTTCTGGACTATTAACCCAAAACCGGTACCTACACCAGGGTTGAACAGCCCTAATTGGAACGGTGCTGTAAAATATATATGTATATATATATATATAGAAGGGCAAACACTTCTGGACTATTAACCCATCCACTGCATCTACGAGCAAAAGCTTATAGTTGAACAACTAGAAATAGAATGACAAAAAAAAAATCTATAATTGCGTAGTACAGCATTCCAGATCTGTGTTTGGAATTTGCCCAGATCAGTGCGCAACTTCGGGGCAATAATTGACATTTTGGAATCTAGGCAGCTAAGATGTACGCTACTTTTCTTTCCCAGATGCTCTTTTATAATTTACTTTACAACAGTTCAGAAATAACAAACCACACGCAATGTTCCAATAGATGCTGGAAAAAAATCTATAATTGCGTACAGCATTCCAGATCTATGTTTGGAATTTGTCCAGATCAGTGCGCAACTTCGGGGCAATAATTGAGATTTTGGAATCTAGGCAGCTAAGATGTACGATTCTTTTCTTTCCCAGATGCTCTTTTATAATTTACTTTACAACAGTTCAGAAATAACAAACCACACGCAATGTTCCGATAGATGCTGGTGCCGTGCCCCCTTTTTCTTCAGGCGTTTGACCAGATAATAGTGTAGTGTTCTCTAATACACTATTTTTTTTTTGACTGAATTTTCAAAGGGTTACTCTCAAAACAATAGATCCAAAGCACGAATTTCCACTAGTAGAGGGACGTATTAAATGGTTTCCACTATTAGAGTAACGTGCTAGTTGAATTTTATGGCTTCTCATGTGGAGCCAGATCACCTTTTGTAATAATTTATAATATTCCGTTAAAACTTATTTTCTTAAATTTTTGTGATACAAAATTTTATATTCCAAATATGTTAATATTTTATTTTCAATTAATAGTATGAGCAAGCCATTTAATCTTTCTTGCATCATAGTGTATTTTAAGCAGTATTTTATTAATTTTGATTTTGAGAAACTTTTTTCTACAGAAATAACAATTATAAGTATTGTCAATAATATTATTGTTAGATATATGCCCTCAAAAAATCAATAATTATGAGATAATTATTGTTATTGATTAATCATTGTATATAATTTTAGTACTTGCAATGACATAAGATGTCATATTGTTGAGCAATATTGTAGAAAAGTCAAGTCAATGATAAATGAATTAGATGCAAGGGAGTATTGCTAGAGTTTGAATTTTATGGCTTCTCATGTGGAGCCGGATCACCTTTTGTAATAATTTATAATATTCTGTTAAAACTTATTTTCTTAAATTTTTGTGATACAAAATTTTATATTCCAAATATGTTAATATTTTATTTTCAATTAATAGTATGAGCAAGCCATTTAATCTTTCTTGCATCATAGTATATTTTAAGCAGTATTTTTATTAATTTTGATTTTGTGAAACTTCTTTCTATAGAAGTAACAGTTATAAGTATTGTCAATAATATTATTGTTAGATATATGCCCTCAAAGTCAATAATTTGAAATAATTATGAGATAATTATTGTTATTGATTAATCACTTGTATATATTATTTTATAAAATTTTGGTTACTTGCAATGACATAAGATATCATATTGTTGAGCAATATTGTAGAAAAGTCAAGCCAATGATAATGAATTAGATGCAAGGGAGTATGATTTTTCGGATCCTTGTTGACTCACTTTGTTTTAGACCGAGATACATAATAATATATAAATAAATCTACACTCGTTGTGCCTCTATAAGATAGAATGATGAACTCCGTCATTGAGGTGGTGACCTTAAGCAGACAAGTGAGTAAACTGTATGACATGTACTAAACCTAATCAAACATAAATGCTTCTTGAAAATGATCACTGATGTAGAGAATTATATTCAACACAATTAGCTTACATTGTTCTTAGACCTGAGAGAGTTATGCAGATTTGTTTGTGTGCTTGTGCTTTGATTGAATCTTTTGGTGATGATCTTTGTAGATCAAATATTTCAAATAATGTTAGGCCTTGTACATAGTAAGTGAATTTGTATAATTACTCAATATGAAATCCATTAGTCTCTTGTTGAAGTAGTATATTCATTATGCCTATATAATATTGGACTCAAATAAAAATACTATGCAACTGGATTTTTGTGAAAAATGTTTTCACTGTTTTGTACTTATATATATATAAAGTAAATATATATTTATTTTTGAAAATTATTTTTTAAACTTTTTTGGGAGTCCAACTAGGTACAGACGAAAATTAAGAATTATATGAGCTAGGGACTTAATCGGTGATATTATTCTGATCCTATTAGCTCATGTGGAATATAGTATGGTCGAAAGATAAATAAGCGTATAATTGTTATCAAAAAATTTCACAAAAACAATCTCATTATATCGGGAGTCAATTGTGATATGTTAATGGACATGATTACAATTTGTAGAAGCCCATAAATTCGAATACAAAATATAAAGGGAGTTAATGAAAAAAAGTTTTTCATGATGATCCTACAACTGAGATTTGAGATTCCTAAAGATCCTACGCATAAGCCAGTTGAAGCTTTGAGCGAGCCATCATAAATAGTTTTACATTTTCATTTGAGAATGAGAATGACATCTACGTTGAGAGTTCCTCTCTCTAAACTTTCTCACAAAAACTGTGCGCGTGAATTTGAATGAGATAATACATTTGGACTGCTTTAATTTGACGATAAACATTCCGCAACTATCGACTCTTTCAATTATATATGCAATAGTTTCATGAAAAAAATAATCTAATCATTTTATGTAATTTAATATTTTAATTCGACTATAAATCTCTATTGTTAAAATCTCTTTAAAATCCCTTTTAACGTAATAAAATATTAAATAGATTAGGTGTTGGCCTTGCTTGTCTTCTTCCAGAAGGTAATTGCCAAGAAGTTGCCGACGCATCTTCAATTTTTCTTAGCGTGTTTGAACAGCTCCTTGTTATTAATTATGCTAAAGATGACAGGCGATTTTTCTTAGGGGATGTTCGTTTTGGTTAGATTTTTAGAATTTGAAGTGTTTTGAGAATTTTTAAGTGATGTTAAGTTTATTGGTATGCGTGCAAAAGTTGTTGACTTGTATTAATATTTGAATGTGTTCGATTTGTAAATTCTAGAATTTATGTATAAACCAAAACGAACAAACCTTAGTTAGCCGTCTACAAAAGAAGTTTTCGAGAAGTTACTCCTTTCTGTTAAGGCGTTCCAGCTGCACACTACAAGAAAAAAGACTTTGGGTGACAAATTTTTACAAAATTCGTCACCTAATGTTTTGGGTGACAAAACTGAGTTGTCACTCGGTTTGTCACCTAAAGCCGTCAGCCAAAGTTTTGGGTGATGATTTTGATGTTCTGTAGCTCGAAACCGTTCGGAAGTTTTCCACACCATCTGAACGGTGTTTTTCCATAGCGACGAAATTGAAAATCGTCATGCGCAGTACAATTCAACCATTCGCATGAGCTGTGCGAACGTAATCTAAATATGTTCGGACGGTTAATGAGAACGGTTCTTCCCGGTGACGAAATGAATTTCGTCATCTACAAACCGTGCGCACAGATATACAACATCATCCGCACGTACAGACTTTCCCTCCGGACGCCCTCGTAAAGACGTCCGCACCGTTGTTTCATTTATGACGAAATTTTTATTTGTCATCCTCCAAATCCGTTCGAACTATGACGCATTAGTTCGGACGCTTGTTCTGTTGAACACGTTCGAACGTTTAGTTGTAGCGTGCGCACGTTTGCTACATAAAAGATCGTTTGCAGCGAAAACAACATTCGGACGGACTAATTTGACGTGATGTGTGCAGACGGAATTTTAAGCGTGCGCACGTTATCAACGCCAATTAACCGTTGGACTTCCACTCATACCGTTTGAACGGTTTTCTTGTTATGTCAAATAATTTTATTAAAATTTAAAAATAATACAAATAAAAAGATATTCAATGCTCATTAAATAATAAAATATCTATAAATATGCAATCGTTATTAAAAGTAAATACAATAGGTAATCGATAAGTGCTAAGAAAGTAGTAAAAAATATAAATCTACCCAAATTTTCATTTGGGTGTCGAACGAGATTGCAGCTGTCTGATCTGCTCCACCAGCTGCTCACGCATCTGCTCCGCCATTAGTTGCATCCTCCGTTCTTGTTGTTCCACTAGGGTCCTTTGCTGCTCCTCCATCATCTTCCGGTGCGCTTCGTCTTTTTTTCGTTGCTGCTCTGCCATCATCTGCATCAGCTCTTCGTCTTTCTTCCGTTGCTGCTCCTCCATCATCTGTAGATGCTCTCGCATCGTCTGCTCCATATCTGACCGTTTGACAAGAAGCGCTTCATATTCCAACTGTCTAGCCCTCATCTTTCAATCTGTAATCTGGCCTCCTCCAACTTCCGGGACAAATCAACGGAAGATACTGATGAAGATGATCCAACAGACCGTACTGAACGGCCTAAACCTCACACGTAACCCGCTTTCGTCCCCAACACCTCAGCAAAGATCTCCACTTCGGTGTATGACTTTCCCTCTGACTTGTACTGCAACTGTAACGCTTCCATTTTTTCCTACAAAATTAGAAAATAAAATAAAAACTAGCACATATGAAACATAAATGCACACGAATGCATCATTAAATCTAATGTTACAACTTACAAAAAATTTTCGTGCATCTTCTGATGTCCACATGCCATCCTTATTAGTATGCGTCTTTTTATAAAGCAACGCAGCACTAATCTCATCAGATTCTGGATTTTTCTGTACACCAAAAGAAATATAAAACGTGCATATTAAAATACCTAAGTCATTTATTTAAATAATAAAAATAAAAATTTAAATTTATTACTTACTAACAACGCTCTCGTGCGTTGGAAAGACCTCGCTCCCAATGTGTGTACAATCTTCAGCTTAGCTCTATTCTCCTTGTTGATTGCACTCCTCCTCTGCATTGTACATTTACAGTTGTTACCACAATTAATAATAAAATAAAATAAACATTTAGTACGGAATAAAAATGTTTAACCTGAAATTCCTCGCTCGCGAATAAATCACAAACACGAGTCCATTCTTCCTTGTTCATCTTGGGATACGGGTGCTCTACGCCTCTTCTTTGGAATTGAACACCGAGTAATGCTGGAACATTCTATTTCTGTGCATCCTGTACGCTGTGTTCATCGTAGACGTCACAGTGAACCGATCCTCAGCTCGGTCTTAATCTAGTTGGAAGTCATCCTTAACATATATAATGTTAGAAACGCAAAAATTTTAAACAATTAAAATTTAAAAAATTATACTTACCAACACTCGGTTCATCACATACAATTTAACCCTTTCAGGGACCTCCTTCCACTTACTCATATCAAATGGGACATGTTATCGAACGAGCGCACCAATATGACTCGAGAGCATTGAGGACGCCTTGTCATCACCGCCCGTACGTCCATCAGGGATATGGACAGTCAGCTTTCCTCCGATGCGAGCCTTAAGTAAGGCAATCCCACGTGTACTACCTCGAACATGTTTGATTCCGGACGTCGCTACAAATGAAGAACAAAAAATTTAAAATTCAGTTAAGCATATAAATTTAAAAGTCATAGCCTTCTAATTTCAATAATTTTTATGTCAAAATTAGTGTTTTCTACGTGGTGATTAAACCGATTTTTAACTGAGAAATCAAAGTGTTATTTTTACCTTCACAACACTTTCCTTTCAGAACTGTTTTATAATGTTGTGATAATGGAAACGAGTTTAGGTGTTGCATATCATAAATGAGATGTATGGGCGTTGATATGAGACATGCACACTTAACTTGTACATTGGAAAGGAATATTTTGATGTTCAAGTGTGGTTAAGGTGTTGCATATCATGAATGATATGTATGGGCGTTGACATGAGACATGCATACTTAATGCATACTGTGAAGACGTGACAGTACTGTGCACAAGAAGATGTGTTCACTTGTTGTTACATTCTGGCCTCTCCGTCGTACGCAGAAAGATCCTTTGTTAGGATAAATACTCTGGGAGTTTGAGACCGTATTGTGCTCTGGGAGTACTGCGCAAAGATACGAAGTTACTTATAACCCGTCACTCTGCCAAGTGATTCACTTTGGGAGTGAGAGTAGTGGTGATTGAGAATGAAAAAAAGAAAAGATCATTTTTGAGAAAATTGAGTCTTTTCATTTACTTTCTTATTCTGTTGAGATTTTATTGTTGAACGGGTTTCTTCAATATCTTTTATTCTATCTGCTATTCTGTTCTACTAACCACTGGCTTTACTGAGTCATTTGGACTCACCGTTGTTTGTTAAATATTTTCTTTAGCAGATGTCTGAGGTTTATTTGGGAGAGTTCACCAAAAACATTCTTTGTCACTCTGGAGTTGACTTTCCATGTTTATGTCACACGTGACCTAGATGTTCTGATAGAGGGACGAGGACATAGGTGGATCACTCTGCACTCTGATAATTACGTCAACATCTCGGACTTGGATAACACTGATGATGAAGATTAGAGATATTCGATTTATGTTTTTTTAGTTTTTTCACTGCAGTTTTCCTTTTAGTATGTACATTATAGAAAATTGATCCTCTTTTGTAATACCTAGTATTAATAAAAGGTCCTTCGTGTGTTTTACTTAGTATCTTGTTGCTTTGTTGATCTTCCCATAGGTCGTAACCTTAGTTTTATTAGTGGTGTCCATTATTATAAGACAACACTTGAGGTCATCACGGTCTCGGCTATTACAAGCTTCAGCCCAACCTAGTTCTATAGGCCCAAGTCTATTTTTCAACTACCCTAGGCCCAATGGAATTAAAAGTAAGTAAATAAGTCATTTTAAAATAATTAAGTTCAAATCAAATCAATTACATTAATTAAAAGAAACAACATTGGAAAAAATACTATCACATTAATATGAGTAGGGAGTGATTATGAAAACAAGAGCTGAAAATAAAATATTAACCAAGAAAAAGAATTTCAGCCCTATTCAAAATTATCCAAATTAATCTAAAAATTTAAGGAAACAAAACTAAGTCAAATAAGTAATTTAAGCACATGAAATTAAATGAAATAATGCAAGGATTAAAAATTAAGGGAAGAAATCACATAAGGAATTTAATTAGCAAAAATGTAAATCTAAGTGCTAAAAATCATGAATTTAGAAGCCAAGGAAATTAAAACTAGTACCAAGGTGCATATTTACTTAAAATATTTTAAGCAAGTATCCTAAAAGCACCACAAAGGGTGAGGGGCATCACAAAGCCTCTCGAAAAAAAAAAAGAAAAAAAAGATTGGAAGCTTGGAAGACTTGAATCTGTTTTCATCACACAGAGTGGAAATGCTTTCAGCATGGGTGCAGCAAAAATAAGGGACAGCTCATGAGAGTTTGGCAGAAATAATTTACAAACAACATAGCCACGCATTTGAACTAATTTACAAACATGTAAATTGAAAATTCACTTTTGTTCTCAGTGATTCGGGAATAACAAAAGTGGGGGCTATATAGCAAGTGGTATTCCTTATAATTTCCGTGATCTTGAACAAAGTCGCATTTACCGGAAGATATGGATTTCCCAGCTGAAAATTGATTGTATTGAAAGGTCATTGTGCTGTAATAGCGTTCACCCTTTCAAGCTTTATTCTCACATGTGATCTGTAAAATCTATTATCAATATTTGAATAATTGGTAAATTCACATAATATCAAAATTAAAGTCTTGAATTTAAAAACTGACTCTAAACTTCAAACCAATTTTAATTAAATATTGTATGTGTTGGGCTTCGCATAAAAAGGAAAGTTTAGTCCACACGTAAGGAGAACATTAGAGAGTATAATTCAAATAGTAAAATTTAGAAAATCAAAACTTTTGGGATAAATAGTAAATTCATAATCCAAATAAGAATTAATAACTATTCATTATAAGGATACAACTTTTATGACTAGGTTCTATAAATAGGCGTTTTTAGTTTGACTTTCTAGAAACATCTTTCAAATATTTTCCCGGCCAATACAGAACTCAAGACTAAAGAATTTGGCCGGTGATAAGGTCAAGTGGAACACTTAAACTGGAGTTGAGGAGTTGGGAAAAGGGGAAGAAAAAAAAAGTTGATTCTTATTGTAACTCAAGCCGGGGACACTCCTTCAAATATTGATCCTTATTGTAACTCATGCCAGGCTTAGAAACTTACTCAAAGCCAAATGCTTGTGTCCAACGCATGTCCATATATATGGGACCCGATTTTTTGATCGCACCAAAGAAACGAAAAATTGTACTAGTTAATCCAGATTTAAGCCAGAAAAAGAAGAAGAAGAAGAAAACGTGATCCATATACACGGATAAAAGCATATCCATATACACAGATAAAAGCATACCCATTGTGAAGAAAATATAAATCCACCTCTTCCCCTGGATCATCATCGCCATGTCTAGTCTGAAATTTGCATGCCAAAAGGGTGAAGAATGCCTCTTCTGCTTTGAGTGCCAATGGGATTCCCAGCATCATCATCATCATCTCGACATCTCTTTGAAAATTGTACACCATCCATTAGATGTACTGAGTTTTTCCATTATTCTTTCCAGCACATCCAAATTAACATCAACATCCCCACGGAGAACATATGGATCATCTTTCACTTCATCATGCTTGTATACTAGATAGAATCCGCAACTTCTAATGATCATAGAATTTGTCTGATTGTGAACTCAAACTTGTCCATTGTTATTTTCTATATGATAAGTACCAATGTACTTCAACCACACATGATCTAAGTCCTTTAGCCTGTCATTTCAAATATATCATAATCCTCAAGATACTTGCTGCCATATTGCATATGGATACCAGGTTGGCCATCGTTTTCAACATGGATACCAAAAATGGATCCAATAACAATATATAAAGCAATTCCACTTATCTCGTCCAAATTCGTGAGTGCACTAATATCAATTTCAAATGAATTGTCATCTGAATCCTCCTCACAATGGTGGAGCCAGTTTGGTATTGTACTTCCCGGAAATATAACCGAAAATGCAGAATCTTGGTCAACAAAATCATGACCCGTTGTATATCCCTATTAAATGAATATCATAAATTTTCAGCTACACAATCTACAGACAAACGAAGCCATACTCAAACACATACTGAATAGCAAGAGATGTAATACCTGAAACAATAAACCCTTTGGCACAAAATTCTCTACATCCACAACAATGTTATGCTTCCAGTCAAGTCGATCAACTTTAACTCTTGTAAGTCGCTTGTATTGAATTGCCATACTTTTGATAGTTGCAGAAATCTTTCCAATGATGTGCATCCACTAGCAAGTATCTTTTTATTTTCGATGGAAGCTCTGAATTTCCTGAAGTTGCTTGCAATCCTTCAAATAGAGGTTCGTCAATCCAACAAATTTTACAATGCTTGGAGGAAGGCTGATGATGTCCGATCCTGATAGATCTAAGCCCAACAGAGTGGAGGAGCAATTGAATATCGTAAACAAATCTGATTTTGATAGAGCACAACAATGAAGATCCAAAGCAATGAAGGAAATGCTATTGGGGAAGAATCATCATGAAAAGTGCTAGAATTCATTGGTGGCCGTAATGTGGATAAATCTGCAAGTGATGACATTTCATATTCCAGTGTAGACATAGTAGATGTCGTGGATTGTCCATTATTCTCCACATCTTTTCCAAACATTCCAAGTTTTGGACAGTCACTAAGAATAAGCGATTCTAGACTTTGCAACTGAAAAATGCCACTCATGAGACATGCAAGGTTTTTGCAAGCACCTAGATCTAAACTCCACAGCTGAGTGAGATACCCAACGGATGGAGGCAATTCTTTTATTCCACTACCTCCTAAGAGGAGGTAGTTTACATTTTTCATTTCACATTCGATTTCAGGGAAGTTCTGAAGGCTTTCGCAACCTTGTAGATAAAGATTTTCTAGAGACATTAGCTTAAGGCTTTTTGGAAAGCTCGTAAGTTTAAAACAACCAACAATTCAAGGTAACGAGCTTATCAAGGAATCCAACAGAATGATGAACCTCAACCAAATTTGTGCAACTTTTTAAGAACCACTTCCTTCAAATTTGGGCTCCTTGAAAGATCCGGAATTTTTGTCAGGAATTTAGAACCAGAGAAGTCAATAATTGTCATGTTCTGTAAGAACACATACATAAACACACATATTAGCTTGCAGAAAGTGTAAAGCGTAGCTTAAAAATACATATATTGAAAATAATAATTGTACCTGAAATCGTCCTCCCCCCATTTCCTTGAAGGGGTTGTTATGCATTCTAAAAACAACGAGTTTATTTCCACTAAAATTAGATGGCAAAGATTGCAAAGGATAGTGTGCCCAATCTAACTCTCTTAACTCATTAGAGAGACATTTAGCCCTCCAGAAAACCGTGCATTACGGTTTATGAAAGACTCTCAACCTTTTCATCTTTGCAAAGGCTTTAGGGTGCAAGCATATCAAGTCTGATCCTTGTAAATCCAACAATATGCCCTCAATTTTCTTTGTTCCGTAGTAAAACAGGGTATAAGTAAGTCAGCAAAATTGGAACTTGATAAGGTACCCTATAATTTTTCACTTGTTGTACAACAATCTTCATTTCACATTATTCTATAAAGACTAATTTATACTTCATCCTCAATTGTCAGCTATATGTCACTTCTCTTCTTAGATTTTGTGAAAGACAATACGTTTCTAGTATTGAAATGTTTTAATGTACTGATAGCATTCAATGTTCAAAATGCCAAACTTTTGTTTACATTTATTAGTTTAAAAACTACATGAAGAAACTATGAAAAATTCAGAATAAGTGATTCTTACCATATTTTCTTCAAGTACGTAACGAACATCTTCATGAAACCACAACCTACTGCATCTTTCAGGTTCTTTGGGTGATTCTTGTCTAACAACTTCTTTACCCATATCTTGCACTAAGTCATGCATGCCCACTCTTTGATCCTCATCAATAGTTATAAGACATTTCTCCACAAGCTTCTTTATACCAATAACAGAAGAGAATCCGCAACCGTCTAGCATTTCACCAATATAATTTCTCATCCCTCCCTTAAAGAAACATGCAATGTCAAGGAAAATATCTTTCTCATTTTTACCCAATCCATCAAAACTTATTCTAAGTATTTTTTGAATTGTATCATGAGGAGCTTTTTTGAATTCATTAAGTGTACTTCTCCATTCATCTGTACTTCTATGTTTTAGATCTAAACCTAGCACTTTTAACCCTAAAGGGAGGCCTCTAGCATAATGTACAAGCTAGACAGGGTGAGCTCTACACAGGTCTATTTGTGTTTGTCTTTCTTCAAATTATAAGGTGTTAATTTACACGGGTCCATATGCATTTGTCTTTTTTCAAATTGTATGATATAATTTGAATAGAAAATTACAAAGGATACTAATCCCACATTTTAAGATCCTCAAAGAGGGACAAGTTAATATCAAAAAATACTCTCCAATTTTATAAGCATATCATGATAACTGTTTTCTTTCAAAAAAAACTGAGCACCAAAGCGTCTAGTCAATTGAAGGTCAGCTTCATATTGTCGTGTGACACGAATTATTTATAGTAAGAATAAATGGCCACTACTCAAGTATGGATAACTAAATACCCATAGTAGAAACCAAACATGGGGAAATGAAACTCATCCTACTTGTCTTATCCTTATAAATCAGATTAAGTTTTAATTTGCAGTCTGAATTAGATGATTTTAATTTCAAGAAAGACACAACATACATTAAATGCTATAGAGCCGCTCGTTGTGCCTAAATTTATATTCATCTATGTGGATGAAGATGCTAAGGGTACTAGGATGAAAACTTATATACAATAATTATGTAAGGGTAAAATACATTTTTCACATTATGTATTTTTTTTGGTAACAATTTTTCACATTATGTATTGATTTTGTATAATCCCAATTTGCTTCAAGAACAAACAAACAACCAGAGAATGAATAGTGGTTTGAGAGGTTGCAAATATATATTTATATGAAAAATGAGGACTTACATTGGAATTGGTAGACACAACGGAACGCGAGACGTTTTAGTAACTAAAAAATAGAAAAATGGAATTGGCATTAGAGTTGGTGAAAAAAAAATAAAAATAATTTATGAGAGTTGGTGAAAAGTGAAGAGAGAAATTTAAAATGATATTATAATAAAAAAAAAATTTGATAAGGGAAAGATTATTTTGTAATTTTTTTAATCAATCCCAAAATTTTGAGTGCCAAAGTGCCAAAATTTTGGCACTCAAACACTTTATAAGCCAATAATTTAGTCTGTAATTAATAATTAAAGTCACATATAGCCCACAACATACAACACTCTGATGAATAGCACATAGAGTCTCGTCCGTGAAATTTCATGCAAAAAAATGTAGTACCAAAAGCAATGTAGGCCAGCTCTGAGATTGGGCTACGATGATCCCCTCGACAAATCCCAATTCAGTGTATATTTGACCATGACCTGGACCCATATCTTTTGAGTGCATTTAACCATGTTATGTTTGGTTTGATTTTTGGAAAAATATTTTTTTATGTTTTATTTTTGTTGAGGTAGTTTGTAGATTCTCTTGGGATTGGTTAGTAATTGGTAGTTGATGGTGTAATGTCTCAAAAATATCATAATTTAAGGTGCAAAGTTGTAAAACACATGATAGTAGTTCGGACGAAGAGTGTATTTTCTAGGTTAATTATATAATAATTTGATTCTTTATAATCCAATTTGCTTCGGAAAAAAAAAAAAAACAAGAAAAGGGATAATTATTGGGTTTTAGATGCTGCAAGTATATATTTAGATGAAAAATGAGTACTTACCTTGGAAATGGTAGACACAACGGAACAGAAGACACAGTACATTTCATTAACCAAAAAACAAAAAATGGAATTAGCATGCTTCTTTAAGTCCAAAATTTAGTCTGTAATTAGCAATTAAAGTCACCTATAGCCCACGATAATAATTTTCCTTAAAATCAGAATTATAAGAGATGGGTTCAAGAACAATATAGAAAGCGAAAAATGTAGAAACCTCCTTAAAATCGGAATTAATTATGAAACTAAAGATATCTCTATTAAATGAATATTAGAAAATTTTTAGCGACACAATCTATAAACGAAGGCATCTATATGCAAACACAAACAGAATAGCGAGGGAGACATAATACCTGAAACAATAAAACCTTCGGCACATAATTCTTCACATCCACAACCATTTTATGGCATTCGGTTCTCTAGGAAAGCGTGCATTCCGATTTATGAAGAGTCAAGCTTTTCATCTTCGTGAAGGCTTTAGGATGCAAGTGTATCAAGTCTTCTTCAGATAACTTTAACAATATGCACTCAATTTTGTTTGTGCCCAAGTGTAACAATGTATAAGTATGCCAGCAAATTGAAATATAAAGCTATCCATAGATTCCAAACTTACCACTAACGTTACCTTATAAAAACATATATAGCAACGTACACTAGTCTATCCCTTTGTGATCTGTACACGTTATTTTTCTTTTGCAAATTGCTTTTTCACCTGTTTCACTTATCAACTATTGATTTTAAATATTTTTATCATCTGTTAATATTTTTGTTTATTTTTGAAGGGACGATGATGATTTTACTCCCAAAAAAAAAAAAAAATTGCAAAAGAACAAAGTGGTAAAATCGTAATATCAAGTGTCAAAAATCACTTACAGTAAAATATTTATATATATATATTTGGGTCCCATATGAATTGTGACTTCGAAAGTTCACCATGGAATTCTGACCAAAGTCATGTTAGAACTGAGATTATTGATAGTTCTGCGCTTGACCCATGCGCGTCCATTTTTTGGGTCGATCGGCGGGAGGACCTCCATCTTCTCCTTCATCCGGCCAGACCTCCATCTTGGTATTTGGCCTTCTTACGTTGATGTGGGCCTTAAAAATCCATTTTAGATTTTGGGAGGGCCTTGGGCCAAGCGCTCCAGCGTCCTCGACATATATATATATATTGTTATTAATTATTCGGAATCGAAGCCCAAATAGTTGTGGAAAAGCTCAAATAGAGACGTGGCATAGGTTTTCATTTCGCTTGGGTTCTACAACTTTGGATTTCCTGTTAGATTTCGCTGAAACAAAACTTGTCAGTCAAAAGTAATTGAAATCTGTGTGGAAAGGAAAGAGAGCCAAAACAAATATATAGAATTTTTCATTCTCTCCGGCAGATTATATCAGCGTGTATACAGGCGCATGTATTAATTGTTATATTTGGAAGTGTGGTTAATTGCAGGTCCGTTTGAGTGCCTTTGCGTTCTTGTATTCGGAGCTTGTGCAGTACAATCAGACCAGCTACTAGCTGAACAACTTAAAGCTCCCCTTATGCCTTTTTGCAAGACTGGCAGTACGCTTGAGTATTTGGCTATTGAAGTGTGGTTTTGTTGTAGTTTATTGGAGGTGAATAAATAGCAAGAAGGATTCCTTTGTAAACTTCATGACATAAAAATGTAAGAGTACCAACACATCATGATATGTAATCACTCCATATAAATGTGAGAGGGTAAAAAGAGTTGAGTCAGGGGCGGAACCAAGCCATGGCGAACCCTGGCGACCGCTATGGTTGGCTCCGTCCAAAAACCAAACGTTATTTATATATATATAATTATATATATTTTTTTTCTTTTTATAAATAGGTTGGCCTGGGCCCGCCATGGTTGAGCCCAGGGCCCAGGCCAAAATATTTACAGGTTAGCTATTTTTTCATGGCCTGCACCCCTGCACGCACCTGGCCTGCACACACGACGCACCCTTTCTTTCTTTTTTCTCTCAGCCCTCTCTCAATTTTTCTCTCGCGCTGCTGAAGCCTTCTAACGCACCGTTTCAATTTTTTTTAAAGTTTCAGCGCTGCTCTAAAGTCTCAGCACCTCTTTCTCAAATTTCTCTCTCACAAACACACGACAACGAGCAGCGGCGTACCAGTGCGGCAGTGCCTCTCTCGCTCTCTCTCAAGTCTCAGCGCCACCAGCTACTGCCTACTGCCGCCGTGCCGCGCCGCCCAGGTATGGCTTTTGCCTTTCAACCTTTCCTTCCTTTCTTCTCACTTCTCTAGATCTGATTCTCTCTATCCCTCATGCCTCACTTCTTAGATTTTCTCTAACCCACTGTGCAGCCACCGTCGTCCACCGCGCCACAGACCTCTTGGCTCTTGTCCACTCCTAAGAGGTATTAAAATTATAAATTATGTTGGATTTGATAATTTTGATTTTGAAGGGCTGATCAATGTCTAATTCCAAATGATTTTTTTTTGGTGAAATTGTGAATTTAAGTGCATTTTTTTTGTGAATTAATTTATAATTATATTTTAAAATTGTTCAGTTTATGATTATCTTGTCATGTGAAATTAATTTGTATGAATGTATGAATGTATGTATAATTTGAGATTGAGAATTTGTAATTATCTTGAATTATGTTTTGATCCCAAATTAGGGCACGTTAGGCAGAATTAATTATATATAAAATAGAATTATTGCATTTTAATTTTTCACCAGCATCTTTCTTTTTGTCAATGTCTAGAAACAGCAATTGCATTGATTTAGCTATATATCTTAGACAGTTCATAATTTGAGAGAAATTATTTCGATTACTAGATTTTTAGTGAGCATGTTGGTACACATATAGTGCTACAAAAAATTGTTTAATATGCCACAAATCTATAAATTGTTTAATTTGTATGAATTTTGTTTAGATAATGGAAAGGTTTTTCACAAAAAGCCACGAAGCGTGGAGTCGTCTAATACTCCTAATGTGGCTACTAGTTCTGAAATGGATACTAGTTTGAAAAGACCTCTTATTGAGTTTAGTCCAGATGATATTGTTGCTGACCCAGGGTTACGTAAATCCATTGAAGAATATGATGTTAAGATTATTGATCAAGTTCGTAGGGAGTACTTGATTAAAGGTCCTTGTCAACCGCGCGGCCATAATTTTCCCAGGAAGAAATATGGGAGTGATATGAGGGGTTTTAGGGCGGCATGGTTCAAAGATCCGTGGTTAGAATATAGTGTATCAAAGGATGCTGCATATTGCTTGTGGTGTATATTGTTTAGGCGATCTAGAGGGGCAAGGTCCGTGGAGATGTGTTTACTTCTGTGGGATTTAACACTTGGAAAAATGCAGTGAAAGTTTTTGGTGAGCATGTTGGGCACATGATAGTGCTCACAATGAAGCTAGAAGACAATGTGAAGCATTTAAAATCAGCGACAAAGTGTGTCGCATGCGTTATCTGCACAGGGGCATGATATAAAGAATTCTTATCGCATTCGCTTAACAGCGGTTTTAGAATGCATTCGGTTTCTTTTGATGCAAGGATTGCTTTTCGTGGTCATGACGAGTCCGAGGGTTCATTGAGGAAGGCAATTTTCTTGAACTTTTGGAATGGTATGGTAAGCATGATGAAAAGGTTGCTAAGACAATTAAGAGTAATGCTCCTGGAAACAACCAAATGACTTCTCCAAAAACTCAGAAAGAATTGGTGAATGCTTGTGCAGCGGAGACCACAATTGCCATTATTAAAGATATTGAGACATTTTTTTTCTCTTATGGTTGATGAGTCTCGAGATAATTCAGTGAAGGAGCAAAAATGGCAGTGGTTTTGAGATATGTGAACAGACATGGACAGGTGATTGAAAGGTTTCTTGGTGTGGAACATGTTCCTGATACTTGCTCTTAATCTTTGAAAAGATGCTATAGACAAATTGTTTGCAAGCATGGGTTATCAATATCCAAATTGAGAGGTCAAGGGTATGATGGGGCATCAAACATGCGAGGCGAGTTCAATGGGTTGAAGTCACTCATTTTGAGGGATAATCCTTCTGCTACCTATATCCATTGTTTTGCTCATCAACTTCAACTGGTAGTTGTGGCTATTGCAAAGAATAACTTTCAAGTTGGTGATTTTTTTAATTACACTTCTTTGATTGTGACTATGGTCGGAGCTTCTTGTAAAAGAAAAGATAATCTTCGGCAAAGTCAACATGAGAAGATAGTGGAGAGGTTGGAAATGGAGAATTTCTAGTGGAAGGGGCAAAAATCAAGAAACCAGTCTTGTATGACCAGGTGATACTCGTTAATTATTATATCTCATTACAATATTTTAGACCATTCATTTTTCCTTTTTTGTTTATTGGTTTTAAATTCTAACAACATTGTAGGTGACACGCGTTGGGGTTCATACTACACCACAATAACACGTCTCTTTGCTATGTGGTCAGCAGTGTTGGACGTTCTTGAAAACATATATGAGGATGGTACTTGCCCAGATCAAAGAGCCATGGCTAGGAGCTTGATGGACAAGATGCAAAGCTATGAATTTGTATTTACTATGCATTTGTTAAGGAATAATGGGAATTACAAATGCATTGTCACAAGCTTTACAGCGAAAGGATCAAGATATTGTTAATGCTGTGAGTTTGGTTAAAGTTGTAAAGGAACGGTTGCAGGAGTTGAGGGAGATAGGATGGGATGAATTTTTGGAACAAGTCAAAACATTTTGTCTGAATAATTCTATCAATGTGCCCAATATGGAAGATATTATACCAACTCGCGGTCGTTCGAGACGTGGAGGGCAAACAATTACTTATTTGCATCATTTTCGTGTGGAAGTATTTTGCCAGGTTATTGATTTAATTACTCAAGAGATGAATGATCGTTTCACAGAAGCAAGTACGGAGTTACTTCTTTGCATAGCATGTCTTGATCCAAGGACTCATTCTCAACATTTGATCATGATAAGTTATGTTCGTCTTGCTGAGCTTTATCCAGAAGATTTCTCAACAACTGAGAAGTTGTTTCTTAGAGATCAGCTTGAAACTTACATTAGAGATGTTAGATTGCATGATGCTTTTTCTGGGCTTCAAGATATTGGAGGTCTTGCTATGAAGATGGTTGAACCAAAAAAAATATTTGTATCCATTAGTTTATCAGCTTATTGAGTTGCATTGGTTTACCAGTTGCAACTGCAACGTTGAGAGAGTGTTTCTGCAATGAAGATTATCAAGACTGATTGCGTAATAGGATGGAGATGACTGGATGAATGATTGCATGATAGTGTACATTGAGCGGGAAATTTTTTGAAACTATTGAGAACGAAGTCATTTTGCAACATTTTAGAAGATGCAGAAACGCAGGATCCAATTGCTCCCTCTTAGTCATAGTACATAGTACGGTATGTGTATTTCAATATTTTTAATATTTTTAGTCTTTAATTTTTGATATTGTAATTCTAAGACAATTTTTAGAATTACGTATGAAAAAAAAATTCAGTCATTTCGCTTTAAAAGTTCGCCATGGTTGACTTCTAATCCTGGTTCCGCCACTGAGTTGAGTCCCACATTGGAGATAAATCACAAGTGTGAGCGGTTAATATAGCATAGTTGGGCTCAAACTTATAAGATTAAGCTTTTAGGTTAGTGATATCTCTACATGCTATAATATGAGCCCATTAGGAAACTATTCAAGGTGTTCATCTTCCCAACACCTATTATCAACACAAATAAAAAATTCTACTCTTGGTTGGTAAGCAACTGCTCCTCAAAGATATGCGCAAGCTCTTTCACTGGATCCCCATGCTTGGGGCGCCATTGGGATTCTCAGTTTCGATCATCGCCACTCTGGTGCTTCTTTGAAAGTTGTACTTCATCCATAGATGTCCTGAATTTCCCTGTTCTTTTTCCGGCACTTCGAAATTGACATCAACATCCTCATGGAGCATATCTGCAGCATATGTCGCTACCTCTTGATCATGCTTGTCTACCAAATAGAATCCACAACTTTTGATGATCATCGAAGTTGTCCAATTATTAACCTGAACTCGTCCGTAGTTACTTTCTATATGATGAGTACCAATGTGTTTCAACCACACATGATCTACATCCACAAGAGGATCTGGCAACCAATAGAGATCACGACCTTCATCATACAAGCTGCCGCCATATCTGACAAAGATACCTGTTTCAAAATTTGCAAGGTTGCCATCATCTTCATCATGGATCCCACAAATAGGTCCAAAAACAATATATAAGGCCATTCCACTTATATCCTTTGGATAGGCGAGTGCACTAATATCTATTTCAAATGAATTATTGTCCAAATTCTCTTTACAACGGGTGGAACCAGTCTGGCAATGTACTTCCTGAAATATGACGGAAAATGTAGAATCCTTATAGACAGAATCATGACCAGTTGGATATCCCTGTTAAATGGATATCATAAATTTTCAGCAACACAAATATATACGCGAACACGAATAGTAGTGAGAGAGATCTAATACCTGGAACAATAAAGCCTTTGGGACAAAATTCTCTACATCCACAACCATTTTATGGCATCCAGTCAAGTCGACCCACTTCAGCTCTTGTAAGTCGCTTGTATTGAATTGCCATACTTTGATAACTGAGAAAAACTTTCCAATGACGTGCATCCTCTAGCACTTAATACCTCTAGTTTTGGTGGAAGCTGGGGAATTTCCTGAAGTTGCTTGCAATTATTTAGACATAGGTGCGTCAATCCAACATATCTTGAGATGCTGGAAGGAACGCTTATGATGTCAGAACCTGATAGACTAAGAACCACAGAGTAGACGAGCAATTAAATTGAGTAAACAGATCTGATTTTGATATAGCACTACTTCCGACATCCAACCATTTCAATGACGGAAATGCTATTGGAGGCGGCAATGGAATTGATTCTGCAGGCCGTGAAATTTCATCGTCCATTGTAAACATACGAGATGACGTGGATTCTCCAATATTATCCCTCACAATATCACTCCTAAATATTAGATAACTAATGGACAGTCCATGAAAAGGGCTTCCAAATCTTGCAACTGAAAGATGCTACTTGGAAGACGCACCAGGTTTTTGCAGCTTGCTACATTTAAATTCTTTAGCCCAGTGAGATACGCAATGGATGAGGGCAATTCTTTTATACCACTACGTTCCAAGTCGACACGTGTCACATTTTTCATTTCACAGTCGATTTCAGGGAAGTTCTGAAGGGATTCGCAACCATCTAGTGAAAGATATTCTAGAGATATTAGCTTAAGGCTATTCGGAAAACTCCCAAGTTTTAAAACAATCCAAACACTTCAAGGTAACGAGCTTATCAAGCAATCCAACAGAATGATGAACCTCAACTAAATTTGAGCATTTTGAAAGAATCAATTCCGTCAAATTTGAGCTACTTGAGAGATCCGGAATTTTTTCAATATTTTTACACCCAAAGAAGTCCATAATTGTGAGGTTCTGCAAGAATATACAAACATATTAGCTTCTAGAAAGTATAAAGCATATAGGTTAAACAAATTAAGAAATATCGATTAAAAATAATAGTGGTTGTACCTTGAACCGTCGTTCCCCAAGTTCCTTGATGAGGCTGTTGTGCATTCTAAAGACCACGAGCTTATTTCCATTAAAATTGGATGGCAGAGATTTTGAAGGATAGTGCCACCAATCAAACACCCTTAACTCATTAGAAAGATAATTAGGCCCTCCAGAAAAGCGCGCATTATAGTTTATGAAGATTCTCAACCTTTTCATCTTCGCAAATGCTTCAGGATGCAAGCATATCAAGTCATTTTGATCAGGTAAATTTACCAATATGGCTTCAATTTTGTTTGTCCCCTAGTAAAACAATGTATGAGTATTCCAACCAAATCGAAATAGAAGGTTCTCTAAAATTTACTACTTACTATAGAGTACAATTTTCGTTTCACATTAGAAAGATAATTAGGCCCTCCAGAAAAGCGTGCATTATAGTTTATGAAGATTCTCAACTTTTTCATCTTCGCAAATGCTTCAGGATGCAAGCATATCAAGTCATTTTGATCAGGTAAATTTACCAATATGGCTTCAATTTTGTTTGTCCCCTAGTAAAACAATGTATGAGTATTCCAACCAAATTGATTTAGAAGGTTCTCTAAAATTTACCACTTACTATAGAGTAACTTTTCGGTTCACATTATTTTTAATAAAAGACGAATTTATTACTCTCCATCCTCGAGTTTTACTTATTTTAATAATAAAAAAAAAAATAAGGCAAACTAATCTTACACTTTGCTTATCTAAGAAACAGACAAACAGTACAGTGAACAATTAGGAACATGGCAATTTTTTATTTATTACTATTGATTATTTATTGGGAAGGATGAGAGTGCGGAAATAAATTTCTTCATAGAAACATGAATTTTTTTTTTTTTAGGTTCACTTATGAAATAGAAACAATAAAAAAAATTAACAAGACAGTATAAAGTGATTCTTACCATATTTTCTTCAAGTATGTAACGAGCATCTTCATGAAACCACAACCTACTGCATCTTTCAGGTTCTCTGGGTGATTCTCCTCGAACAACTTCTTTACCCATATCTTGCACTAAGTCATGCATTGTAACGCTTTGATCCTCATAAATACTTATAAGACATTTCTCCACAAGCTTTTTTATACCAATAGCTGAAGAGAAACCACAACCATCTAGTATTTGCACGATATAATTTCTCATCTCTCCCTTAAAGAAACATGCTATGTCAAGAAAAATATCTTTCTCATTTTTCCCAATCCATCAAAACTTATTCTAAGTATTTTTTGAATTGTGTCATGAGGAGCTTTTTTGAATTCATTGAGTGCACTTCTCCATTCATCTATACTTCTACCTTTTAGATCTAATCCTAATACTTTTAAAGCTAAAGGAATGCCTCCAGCATAATCTGTCATAGCTTTTGTGACTTCTCCATAACCAGTGATTGGTTTGTCTCTTTTGAAGGCATGCCAATTAAAGAGTTGGTATGCTTCTTTACGGATCTAATCTTTCATCTTGTACATTGAATCAACTTCATACAAAGTTAATAACCTTTGATCTCTTGTTGTTATGATGATTCTACTTCCTGAACCAAACCAATCACGACCTCCAGCTAATTTTTCTAAATGATCCAATTGATCCACATCATCAAGGATCAGAAGAACTCTTCTAGAATATAGCCTCTCTTTTATCACAATCATTCCTTTCTCGACATTTCGAATCTTCAAACTTACTTGGTTTGGTAGGATCTCAGAGAAGAGCTCCTCTTGCAATTGGACTAGACCGCCTTCTCGATTTGATATTTCTCTAATATCTGCAAGAAAACAACAAGCTTCAAACTGATGAGCGATGAGGTTGTAGATTGCTTTAGCGATGGTTGTCTTCCCTATTCACCTTCTCCAAAGATCCCTATCATGCGTACGCCCTCCATGCCAACACATAAAAAAGACTTCATGATGTCTTGTACACGAGCATCTATTCCAACAAGATACTCCGCAACATATAAGCGAGGAATATTTACTATTCTTGAGACATCTTGAACGATTTTGTAGATGAATTCTAATTCATTCCTGCCAATATGAGAAAGAATAAGAAAAATGCAATGATTTTGAACTCTACAAGTGAAAAGGAATATGAACACAATCTAGTAACAAATGCAATGTAGGCCAGCTCTTAGATTGGGCAAGGGTTCGAGAATGGGCATGATCTTGGTGTCTCCAAATTCCCAATATTCACCCTCTATGGGTTGACCACAATCGGGACCCATATCTTTTTTAGTCTTTAATTCCTCTATTAAATACTTTTACTTTTCTTTATTCTGTTAATGTCGACTTGGGCTTTTGTCTTGTAAAAACTTGTCAAAGAGTACACTATATATATATATATATTTGCATTCGACTCTAAAATTAAACTACCCATTCTTCAATTTCCTTCATATAAGCACTACTAGAAAATTGAATTTTAGTGACGAAATTCTCAGTGACGAAATGAATTTCGTCACTAAAAAAGTTTTTTCGTGACGAAACTACTTTTCGGTCACAATTTCGTCACTAAAGGTTTTATTTGTGACGAAATAAAATTGTCGTCACTAAAAATTATTTTTGGTGACGAAAAGTTTCGTCACACAACGATCGATCGGTCATACATTGATCAATCGTTAATTTTGTGACGAAATGCTCCGTCACTACATGCAAAGAGTTTAGGCGACGAATTTACGTCGTCACTCAAACTGATCAATCGTTGTTTATATACCGATCGATCGTTTATTAATAACCACGTGGCTTTGAAAATCGATCGATCGTTGCATATGAACCGATCGATCGGTATAGTAACTGTCTGCAAATACGAAACATCGATTGATCGGTAAGATATGCTGATCGATCGGTAAGCGTAACCATCACTTTTTCTAATCGCCGTTCAATGACCGGGTTGGCGATCGATCGTAGTTTCAACGAATGGAAAGACGCCACGTGTTAAAACATAGCGATCGATCGTCACTTAACTACCGATCGATCGGCACGAACGATTATATGAAACCGCCGAAGTCATTTTTACCGGTTATCTCTCCACAAAATCTCTCAAATCCTCTCAAAGTGCAAAGAGTCATTTCGTGCTACATTGTCTTCCAAAGTGCGTGGAATCATCCTTCATTGTCTTTCTACGTCAAAGGTACGTACTTATATTAGTTTTTTAAGCAATATTAAGCGGTTGTTCAACGAATTTTTAGTTTACGTTTTCTAATTTGCAATATCATCCATTTAGGTCCGTAAAATGTATTTATTTTATTGTTGATGTATGTTTTAAGAGTTTAGGATTGTTTTGGGATCAATTTTGGTGATTTTGGGCTTGTTTTGGGGTTTTGTAACGTCTCTGTGTCTTCATTCCGTATCAATCGATCGCCTTAATAAGCAATTGATCGCTTTGTAAGTGCTAGGTCCAATGATCGATCAGTTAAATCACCAATCGATCACTGAATTTGGTACAGAGCGATCGATGCTTTAGTGAGGATTGATCGTTTCCTCGAAACTGTGCATTTCAATTCGGGACCAATCGATCGTGTATATAGATTGATCGTATATTATGTCGTCCTACCTTGAAGTGGTGATCGATCGATCGCTTACACCTAAGCGATCGATCTGTAAGCTACAATGTGAAGCGCAGCTTTTTGATTAACTGGCGATCGATCGTTCTTTGTGGCGATCGATCCCTTAGTGATACTGTGCTTTGGTTGCATGGACGATCGATCGTCTGTGCACTGAAACGCGTCGTTTTACAATAGCGTTCGATCGGTCAAATTGATTGATCGATCGCCATTTCACGATCGATCGCTTAATTACTAACGATCGATCATTGTTTTTATAATCGCCCATTTTTCATGTACCGATCGATCAGTTACATAAATGATCGATCGGTATTTTTAGTGATCGATCGCTTTGGATGGCGATGGATCGCTTTTTGTTTCAACTTCATTAATAATTACGTGATTTGATTGTGATTACTTTTTTTTTTAAGTAATACGTTATTGTGATTACTTATTAACATATATTTAATATAAGACAACTTTTGAGTATACATAAAATGTAGGAGTCTAATAGGGCGCGTACGCACACGAGACCGGGATGGGATGTCTTCCAAAAGCAGGAAGTCATGCTAACTCCCAATGAAATGACCTTGGGAGGTGTGGAGTACCTGAGGGGGGCAGCCAGTGGCAAGAAGGAAAATTAAAGATGTCGGGGGAGACTATCTTTGGTAAAGCGTCAGGGAAGAATAGGGGAAAGAAGAAACAATCGTTAGAATGTTTGAATTGGACAAAGAAGAGCATATTTTTCCAACTGCCGTATTGGTGTACATTAGGGTTACGGCATAACTTGGATGTGATGCACATCGAGAAGAACATATGTTACAACGTGATCGGGACGGTTATGAATATCGAGTTCAAGACCAAGATTTAGCGGGTGCATGTAGAGATTTAGCTGAAATGGGGGTCAAAAAAGATTCAGCTTGGTGCTGGACGGCAATGGGTTGAACTGATATCTTCAAGCGGTGTATACTTTTAATTCGTGGAAGAGTTGAGTGGTTAAAAGATGGTGAGGTTTCCCTGATGGTTATAGCACGCCGGGAGATTTTCAACATTGTGTGAAGCTAGATGAGTTGAAACGGTTTCTTAGAATGAAAGAAGTTTATTCAGTAAGAAGATTTGTAACTGGGCGATAGTTAGTATAGTGACGGAGACGGGTTCTTGCGAGTGATTGATTCTTGGAGAGCGCAAAAGTATTAGTATGATGGAAGTTTCAAGATAGGAAGATGTTGAGTCCGCAGATGAACATATTAAATTAGTGTTTCTATTATTGTATTTCTTGTCCGAAGTAGTTGATGTTTCTCCAGTGTCTTGAAGATTTCTATAAATTGCAAGAAACGAGGGAATTTGTAGATAAGAAGGTTTGGAGGGAATAGGGCTTAAGGGAATTCGTAATTATTATGCAAGTTGATGAGATTAGGATAAGATTATCTTTTCCACCCACGAATTTTTTTGGTTACTTCTAAAGTTAAAAAACTGATGACATTTGAATCACATTGTAAGAAGGATTGAGATCCACGTCATAATACGATTTAATTAGACACAGAGAAGAATTTTGCTTGGAACAAAAGGAGCACTATGCTGATCAGTTATAATACAAGATAGTGATTGTACCATACTAAGATATGAAACGTGTTGTGTATGTGGTTACACATATATTATAATTGGATTGTGTTAATCGTTACAATAGAGTATCGACGGAAAGAGCATCGGAATGGCTCAAATGTGCAAAGGCTCGGGGTATAAGAGTTTGATAAAGATATGAGAATGTTAGAGACAAATATCGACTGTGTATGTTCCTAAATACAATCTCAAGTGGGATATTAACAAGGTTTAGTAATTAATAAATTAGATTACGGAACAAGATGTATTCATAATAGAAGGAAAAATAGAAGCAAAGCGTAGAATATAACTGGGAGAAAGGATGAAATGGAGATCACCGAGAAGGTCATGTAGGATATGATGATGTTCATAAGTAGAGATAGTTTGAATAATTGACCTCTGAGGGTAGTTTTGCTCGGGAAGAGAAAGCATGACATAAGACCAAACAGAAGCTTAGAAGTAAGACTCGGTGGTAATTGGTGACTAACGGAAACGAATTGCAAAATACAAATAAGGCATCTATGTAAGGCATACTTAGGTGTCAAGATATATAATTAAAGATCTGTCCATTAGGATTATTATCCTATAATTTAACAAAGATCGTATTGTGGGATCTAAGCACCATATATGCATATTGAAATAAGTTGATATATTGAGGTTTGGAATTTGAAATTTATCGCTATCACACTAAGGAATCGTAGGTAATAAGATTTGCTAAGTATGCAATGAGGGAACAAAATTGGCATTCGGAGGCATGTGAATTAGTGGTGTCATATAGGTATAGGACAAAACGGAGTAGATAAAAGTGTTGATTAGGGTTGGCCACGACAATATTACATAATTTAAATTTTCTCTATGGTCTTTATTTTTTAGGTGGTACCTATTCTAGAAAATAATATATAGTTGTCTATTTGTGTGATTATTAAGGTTACTGGTTTCACATGCAAAAATCTTCATTGTACGAGGACATAGTTTTATCGAAATTTAGGGGTGAGGCGGGGTGGAGGGGGGGGGTTGTTGGTATGGTGTCAAATTAATTTGGCACGTGAGGCTGATCATCAAAAGATGATTGTTAATATAACTACATGTAGTTTTTATCTTGAAACCGGATGTCACGATATACATCAATTATACTTCATAAGATTCAAATGTGTGAAAAAGCACACGTTTGGATATTGAAACTCGTCTGAACAAGATAGGTATTCGATAAGTCATAAATAGATGGGATCACTGAGGTTGGAAAGGTCGCCAATAAGAATTATGTATTTAATTCGTGAGGGTAACACTTTATGGCCATGCAATACTTTGCGGATTATTAAGTTAACTAAACTTAGTATTTATGTATATATAAGTGTCGAAATTATTTGTGGGACGTCAGATGTTATCGATTCTCTAAAAAAATTTGTTTTTTTGTTGAATTGGGGAGTTATAGCACGAGACTTTTTAATAAGAGTTCGGATAAAACGGAATGTAGGACTAGAACTGTTGGTACCTAATATGTAAGCGAATTCATATATTGTGGGTTGTGGGAAGACTATAATACAACGCAGATAACAGTAGGGATTATGGAATCTTAGTATGTAATGGCTCTGCATGTTCTGGTCATGGTGGTCGCATGCAAGTAATTTTGGTTTAAAGCTCTATGTCTGTGTAGATGTTACACATATGACATTACACACCGAAGAGCACGAACAGGATCCTGCGAGCTCGCGCATAGAATAAGGATTGTTTGTAAAATCGAAAGTTGAGTATAATTTGCGAGGAAGACAAAGCTATGCGACATAGTAGAAATAAAGTAAGTATCAAGATGAAGATAACAGATAGAGCCTTATTTAGGTGATTTTGTGGGTTAATAGATATACTATGATTGTTACAGATCTTAACCTATCTAATACCTTCTATGGAGGGAAGAGATAGAAAGTTGCGACACCAGAGGATAGAATACCAGTATTCGGACTTATCTTCGCATTGAGAGGCTCTCTGGAGAGAAGAGCAATTTGTAATTGGTTCAGATTATTATACGACAAAAGTACGTAAATTTTATATTGTTAATATGAGACTGTTGGTCGGAAGTTGAACGCACTAAGCATGTAGACATTTGAGAAAACAAATATGAAAGAGAAGCTCAGGGGAAAGTAGGTATTCGTATTTTATTACGTAGGAAAGTAGACAGTGATAAAATTGACGATAGGACTAACTTTACGGCATGAAGAAGATTCTTTATTCTTGAAGGAATCGGTGCGATTTGTTACGTTGCAAGTAATTCGATTAGGATTTATTTAAACTTTCTTTCAATGCTTTATATCTATTCTGTATCAGTAAATGATTAGTTGAGATGTCTCGAGAACATAATTATGTTATGTAATACTTTAATTGAAGATTAGTTCTCGGGTTATTTTACATAAAAGTCTTTAGTAGATATTTATTTTATAGATAATCTTGTCAGCTCTAATATCTATGTGAAATGTTAATGTCGTGTTGTGACAGCGCAGAATTTGCTTTTATAGCGCCAGGTATATCGGATTGGAACACCGCTTAAGATATAGAGATGGGCAGATCCGCCAGATCATTTTAAGCATTAACTTGAGTGCAGTTTTACTTCTCTCTTCGGAGATAGGTAAGATGAAGGCATAAGTCAAGGCACGCCAGCTTGTTCTAGTAGTTGTGCATGTAAGAATTATTCTCTGTTATGTGTTAATTTTTTTAAGTTAATCGGGACGGGACTGCTAATTTGTGTTTAATATTTATTTTATTGTAAAGCGGGACATTCAGCTTCTTTATTTGGGCAAGAGTAGGAAATCTTGTTGGAGGTGTACGAGTTTGGTGAGAATTGAGTCTTGGTCATGGGTCCGAGTCGAAAAACTATACAAATTGATAATGTCGATAGGAGTGGGAGAGATGTGAGCGATGTGTTTCTTCCATTTGTTAGAAGAAGGGCACCAGACTACAATCGAGCGTAAGATTAAGAATGTTTAGGATATAGGGGCGTGATTGGGGATTCCATTAAAGACAAGGTGTGTTGTCGGTGACATTCTGTAGCGTGAGGGAGTAGGGTTAAGATATGGATATGATTGAGGTGTTGTAGGTAAATTGGTATTAAACACATCGTAAACATAATTGGGAGAAAGGTTATATTTGTTAAGTTATGTGGAAAAATACGATTACCTAATCGAATATGTATTTATATATGATATGGGAAATTTTGGGCACAACTGGATATGGCAAAGGATTCACTTCGAACTTTTTATTGATGAGTCCATATAAACAGACCGTCCACGAGGAAAAATGGTGATTAGGAACGGATGGTTTGGTTCAAAAGGGACCGAAATGATGCACAAGAGCACAATTAACGTTAGATGCACCGCATTGTTTTGTAGAATGCTTTATAAGACGTATTTCTACAAGAAGTTCGAAAGTAAACACTGACTGACGTTGCTGAAGCCGCAGAAATGAAGCACTAGAATGACAGAACATAAAGAACAGGTAGAGAAGGAGATAGTATGCGATTCATCTAAGACAAACAGCGAAGCATGTTAGTGATATCGATGAATTTACTTGAAAAAGACTCGTTTGCTTCCTATTAAATAATATTACATTCTTTGAATATATTTATCACTTTTATTACGGGTACTTGCTAAGGAAACAAAAGCGACTGTCATAAGTATGAAGTTAAGAATAGATAAAGGAGTTGACTGTGAACTGCACGCTCTAGTGTACAGCATTGGCTCATGTTCAGCAGCGCACAGAGATATTTGCATAGTAAAAGTTATTATTCAACTAAAAATGCGTAACGGACTTGTATTGTGATTTGATTTGATGGTTGATCACAAAATTTTATAAAATGAAAAATACTCTTGTCCAACTTATTTACATTTAATTATGCTATTAAGTACAATGTATAGAATTATTCGCGACAATACTCTCTGGATCAACTTTAAGCTCCGCCTTCATAACTTTGACTAGCGAACAGTCTTTTCTGATCTAGCAGCATCAGCTAGCAAAGGAGGGATAGGAGATAAAGGTGGATGAGAGTGTAGAGAAAAGACTTCTCGCAAGAATTTGTGAAGAAGCAGCTGAGATGGAGGCCGACACTGAAGGACCACCGTTGAGGAGCACGGGTGAGCGGAGCACAATTCGGTTGGAGCAGGAGAGAGTATGATAAAAGGGTTAGTCAAAGAGTTGCATGTTTAGACGAGAGTAAAGGAGATGAAGGAGCCACGGGAATGCAGATCAGGCAAAAAAGTTAGAGCGGCTTATAGAGAAAGGTAGCAGAGGCGCTTTACGGGGAAAGGTGGCATGTTAATAATATTATGAAAAGGAATACGAAGAAGAAATGGGTGATAATGGAGTAATTTAAAAATGTAGGCGACATATAAAGCAACTATTCATTCCCAATTTGGGGAGTTCAAAGCAGGTAGAAATGCATGTAATAAATTATAATATGTAATTTTTATAATTAATGTATTTATTGGTTCTATAAGTTATTTTAATTTTAATTTAGTGGGGATATAATATGTTATATTGGGGACTGTTTATTATGTGAGCTATTGCTATTTTTTATAAAATGTACGTGTTATATAATTTTTCCATTATTATTGTTTTTATTAAGAAAATAAACCGATTTTGTTACTTTAATTATGGAAACCGTTCAAGGAAATCGGACATAATTAAAGAGGACTCGAGGGTCAGATAGTGTAATTTTGTTCAATGCACATAATGGGGAGCCGGATCGAAATCGTTTGACAACTACCATGGTTAAAAAAGAAATAAAGGTTCGCTAATTATTGGGCTAAAACGCACAAATTCTGATGATCAGTAAGTATAGAATTTTGTCTATGTGCAAGCGTTATCAGTCGGTTACTTTGTTACTATAAGCGATCGATTGGTGTAGAAATAGACGATCGATTCTCCTACTAAACCGATCCATAAGTTACTAAATGAACGTTCCATCGCTGAATTAAAATACAGATCAGTTTTGGCATAACGATCGATCGTGAAACTTAAGTGATCGATCTCTTATATAAAGCGTCAGCCAATACGTACGTTGTAAAATGAAAGCAGAAAGATCGATAATTAGGTCGTATTTATGAAAGCCTATTTCTTACCAGTTTAGGGTGCGATTTGCTCTTAAAATGTTGTCGATCAAGGTCTCCAATAACATATTCAGTAATCGATGAAATAGTAATATAAATATCGAATACTGTTATTTGACGAGGTTTGATTCTAATAGTCACATTTGATCATTTACTTTATTGAAACGAAGCCAGAGTCAGTTTAGGCAAGCTAAATTCCTGGCTCATGTGTTGTGGTCACTCGAACAAGCTAGGAAATTTTAAGTGTGGGCATTTTACACTCGCCAATTGATCGAAATTTCTGTTTTAACATGGAATTTTACGGATGATAGACATTGGGCCTAGATAAATCTTAATGAACGACAGAGTAGGTCATAAACGGAAAATATAGCTTGTTGACGAACAGAAAAGATTGAAGGTTGCTCGAGAAATAACATTTTTGATGACGGCATACTTCGCTAAATGGGAGCTACGTGACGAAATACTTTGTTCTTATTAAGTGACAATTTTTTTTTGTCAGACTATGAAGTCATTAGGTTTTTTTATGATTGTCGAATACCTTTTTAATCCACATGAGGGTACAAAATAAGGACGATCATCTGGATTTGAGGTCGCGTAGAAGATTAACCTAGATTAGCATTAATTACTTTTGGTATGCCAGAAAAGTGGTATGGGGGCATTTAATCTTTGTTAATTAGGTGAGTCATAGCGATAGGACAAAATTTCTTCAAAAGGAGAATTTGGTTTAATTGATTGAATTGAGATTTGTTTCCATAAAACATTATAACAAAGAGGTTTTAGAGGGTAGGTCAAAATATAAATTTCAACATTTGAGTCATTTCGTTAACTAAGCTTAGAGATATATGGATATATAGGGAAATATAGAGCAATAGGTATTATTGGAATATTTTAATACTTCACTGAACAGACTGTTTTTGGTCAAGTAGTTGTGAGTAAGCATCAGCAAATTAATTAAATGAATATGGGTAACGTAATACTATAAGATACTAAAAATTAGGCAAATTCACTTAAACTAGTGCACATGTTATAAAAAAAATAGGGACTTTAGTAATCACCATTTTTAACCGTCGACACTCTCTCATATGGAAAATCCAAAAGTAATGTAAATATTTAATTAAATTCCAATGAAGGTCTGGGTTGAAGAAAGAATAGTATCACAAAGATGGAGGACCTTCACATGTGCAAGATTGCTGACTAGGTCTGTGAACACTGATGTATTTGCAGGCATATAGATTATATGTTGATAAATTGTTTGTTAGAAATAGAGTCAGACTTTGGGAATATTTATAGGATTATGAGGGTGGATCGTTGACTTAGTGAAACTAGTGACAACTATATGAGTTTGTTTTGGCTTCATCATATTAATATTTCTTATTTTCTTAATTTGGGATTGTACACGTTTTTAGATAGAGTAGGCAAAATTTTCTTTAATTGAAAAACAAAATATTTGTTTTATGCATAATGAGAGATATATATATCCCTACCCAATAGAAATACTGAGGTAACAAGAGTACAAAAACCTCTATTTACTATTGTTAAATTAATTTCTTTGGAATATTGGAGCACATTCACTTCTATAGATTATTGGGGCATTCATTTCGAAGGCATAATAAAACGAGAAGTTATCTGGTTCGTGGTGTTTAGTTTATTTTTCTGAAAATAAATTTGAACGATACTTAAAGCGAGTATTGCAATGAAAGAAATATATGAAGATCAACAAGGAGACTTAGTACCAATTATCTCAGGAAAAAACATATATTCTCAATAATTTCAGTGTATATCTTGCAAATATATACCAAAGAGTGACTTAAACTTGACTAGAGCTCCAGAAGCGTTTCGATGGCATTCCAAAATATTGATTTACGAATTAAATAGGCAATAGTGTCGTTGCCAGATATTATAGGTAATGCTCTGTGCTAGGTTATTCTCACGGAAAAACTTTCTGGGTAAATTTTCTAAGGTAGAGGATCCCTGGTTAGCTAAAATTAAGGACATATGTGGTCAATATTGAGCTATGGGATGGCTGGCTCCAATAAGATTTCTAAATACTTTATTTCTTGAGGGTATCTTTTGTAAGAGTGAAGTTTTAGAGAGTAGGTGTTATATCCTAAATAAGTTTTATAATAAAACAAAGCATTCCTTTGAAGCAACAAATGGGGAGTACGGTTCGATCATATATCTTATTTAGAATAATTGAATTAGTATCTTGATTGCAGAAATTAGACACGCACTTAAAGACAAATTTGAGGTTGTTGGGTTCAAAACTTCAATCGAATCTTCAATATTTGCATGTGATCTCCCATCTCTTTCTGCAGATCATTTATTTTTTATTGTATTATGGTATGAAATTTTTTTATTAGCCCTATTTTTGCTATAACATACTGAGTCAAGTAATAATAAGGGACGAATCGTTAACAAATAAAGTTTGGCCGCCAAAAGATTCCCTAGACCTCGTAATTATAAATGTCAAATCATGAGCTCAAATTAATTTTTTTTATAATTTTTTGAATTGCGCTATTTTGCTATTTAATGTGTTAATGAAACGAAGCAATTGGCATAATGGAGGATTAACGGAGACTAAATTACGAAGTCATTAAAAGTAGTAAGTTGGAACGAAAGGACTTTTTTACTAACGTCAATTAAGACTTGGCAAGAATGAGATCCGCTAACTTCGTAAATAGATCAATGTTTGATATTTTGGAGATTTTTTTTATATGACTAACTAAATTAAAGGTTTAAGGATTATTTGATAGATAATCAAATGAGGACTGGTAGGACTCTAGATTAGGAGTGGGAAGGCGGAATAGTAGTGTTGTATAGTGACTTGTTTCTAAGTTTTCTTCCTAACGGCAAAGTAATTTGGTTATTCTTTTATACTTATGGGAATAAAGTGGAAAAAGGAAAAAGAGTAATTTATTTGGAAATGTATGCAAAATAGAAAATAATGTGGATAAAGAGAGTGAGAAATTGAAGTAAAAGAAGTAGGAAAACTAATAAGTAGGTTTTCAGGGATCATAAGAAAGACATGTAACATACTTAGTAATTTAGTCTTCTATGAACTGTTGTATTTTGTATTTATTGAGTTATATAAATAATTTAAGCTTATAAGAGTTTAAAGGTCATCTGTCTATTATAGAAGAAGATATAGAGCTTAAAGTATAAGTGTGAAATGACTGAATATTAAACTTTGATATATATTGAGATTTGACAATATTTTTTCATTACAAACTTAAAACAGTTTAATTCTCTCGGGTGAATACTCAATTTGATAATATGTTGAGGGCACCAAAAGATAAAATTTAATTCTTTTATTAGATTAAGTATTTCAAATGAAGTATTAATTTCTAAACAACTTATTAGTAGAGTTCTAAAATTGAAATATTATTTTATTAGTGTAAAACTGGGTGAATCTTTTTTTCTCTTATGGGGGATTCAACTGCTAAGCTTATACAATTCAATCCAAAAGATCGTATGATGGAGCAACATTTAAGGTTTTGTGAGGGGCATTAGGCCACATAAGATGAACGGTTAGACGGAATTAAGATGAGAAAAAGAAAGCATGAGAAAATGAATCCAATCTCTGAAACTCATACTACTTGGGTTGTGATTCTTTTTTCACATATTACTAGATATAGTAACCACAACCTTTTAAAAAAGTACAACAAGAAATAGAAAAGACTCTGATAATGAAGGCAAATTTAGCCCATTATTAAACGAGTCTACATTGCTTCGAAGTTTCTCGGAAAAAAACAAAATAGAACGTAGCGAGGTGGTTCATTTTTTTTACTACAAAGCTTATCTTTATTTGTTAATACCTCCACAACTGTATTCTTCTAAACAGTTTTGGAGTTTGTCAATCATCGCAGTTCATTGCACTTTAGTGCCTGGTATCAAAAAAAAACATGGAAAGTCTTCTCCTCCTTGCTGGAGAAAATCCGGACTGTTTGTTTCTTCACACATATAATATATTGTTGAGTTAACATCTTTGCTATAGGATTTGCCTAAAACATTTCATACGGCCTTTTCAGAATTATATGAGTGCAGAAACCAGGAAGGTTTAACATTCAAGCAAATTACAATTTGGGCAAGATGTTTTATCATTGGGACAATTTGGGTTTCATAGAGTACATAATCGGACGGAAATAAAAACGAACATAATAAAATTGTTAGTCTTATCAAATAACGTATAATTTAGATATTAATTCAACCTCTTAATTATAGAAGAGAAAAAACGGGGCATAAGCAAGAGTAGAATCAAAATAAGGGATAAGTGTATTTGTGACGCTCTCTCACACGCTCTTCTGATGCCAAGTCAAACAACTATATAGCATCGACTCTACTAAATGTTAAAACTGAAGTAGTTTGGTAATACTACCACATAGAATTACATGTCTACATACTCGTTAACAAGATACGTGTGTAAGAATCGAAAGCAAGTTAATCTTCTCATACTGAGTTATCCTCACGTGAAATCAACAATAAGAGAAAACTATTGGATAGAGCTAGTACGACAACCTATGAATAATTTCAAAATTGCCCAAATTAATTTGTTTAATATTTAAATCCTATATCCATATGGTACTAAAAGATCAAGGATGGTTTTGGTGGCAGATTGGTTAGGGAAAAGGCAATTAAAGCATGCATGGATGAAATTGATAGAGAACGCGTCTGTTGGAGAGGGAAGAGCCAATAGAGAAAGTTTAGTGTTCTCTGCTCAACATTAGGGGACAAACCTCACGGAAAAGTGTAGTGTGGAAGGTGGGAGGCACTTGGCTCACGGATGAATTCTGTCCCAAACTTCGGCCTACATATTTTAATTTGGTTAGGTCATATAGCAATCCCAATCAAACTTCGTTGTTGGGTACTTTAGTATGAATGGCTTGACTCATGGCTCTTCATGGTCTCGAATTATAGACTCCTGTCGATATGAGATTTAATTAGTTCAAAACGGGGTGAGAGGGGGGTATTGGAGGCTGAGGTGCCATGACAGAACGATTACCAACTTAAAAAGCGTTAGTGATAAAATACTGCCTCCTCCGTATGTTCGCTTATTTAAACCTTTTTATAAACAATTGAATTCCCTTGGGTCAGATATCTTTTTTTTCATACATGTTATCACAAAGTGGAAAATTCATATGAAGTCATGTATTCCTGAAATTTAGATTAATTTGGGAAATGTTTATAGTCACGGAAAACGAGTTTGCGGATATATTTGGATAATAATAAAAACATTAACGGTGTTGACTGGAACCTAGTTAGGTGATTTACAATAAATTATTGCAATTACTTAATATTCTCGGTGGAAGTATGAGTCCATATTATCACCCCAGAATAGGCCAATGGCAATTCTTCACAAAAATACGCAGTATGGAAGGATAATATAACATCTTAACCATAATAGGTGACTTTAAGGTATTAATAAGTTTACAGGTTCCAATAGGCCCGTCTTATTACTACACTTATCGGTAGATTATGATTATAGACGATAATTTCGATACCACAACGGGAACCGAAAGAACAAACTGAAGAGACAAGGATAGAATTTTATAAGGGAGAAAGAGTTCTGCAGTCTCGAAGAAAAGTGATATCACAATTAGGGTGTAGGAAAATGAAATGTAGTAAAAAATAATTAGTTTTGAAATTAGATACACTAGTATTGAAGAAAAAGACGCGATTAGATTAACCGATGACTTGTGGACCAAAGATAAATTTTAAATTATCCAAATTAATTTCTTTAATAACTTGATACGCAATTGCCAAACAAAACGAAGCAAATTGATTAGTGGAAGAGTTAAAGACGAATATAGAAATGAAAAATCTTCTAAATTTTGTTTCAAAGTTAACCACCTTAATGACGAAGAAAATGAAGCAAATAGATTAATTGAAGAGTTATTGAACAAAAGAGAAATTTTAAAATTTTCCAAACTAATTTGTTTAACAATTATTTATCGTAATGATGAAGAAAAGAAGCAAATAGAATAACTGAAGAGTTATGGATGAAAATATCGACGAATAAAAGCAAAAATTAGTTAGTTTAAAAATTAGATAACTTTATATAGAAGAAAACGAAGCAAGTAGAATAATGGAAGAGTTACAGACAAATATATGTGAAAATATTAAAAATTGAAGTAGTTTGGAAAAAAGATACCAGAATATTAAAGAAAACGAAGCAAATACAATATTCGAGTCATTATAGACCCAAAGATAATTTCAAAATTGCCCAAATTAATTTTTGTTTAATAATTAAATACCTAAACGATGAGGAAAATGAAGCAATAGATTAAGAAAGAGTTATAGACAAAACGATAAATTGAAGTTGTCCATATTAATTTGTTTCGTCATTAGAAAAACTTATTGTTGATGAAATTGAAGCAAATAATTAATGGAGGGTTGTAGACAAATATAAAAATGAAAAATACTCCAATTATTTACATTAAAAATTTGACACCTTTATATGTAAAAAACGAAGCAAATAGATTAATGGAAATGTTATAGACCGATATATAAATAAAAAATAGTTCAAATTAATTAGTTTAAAAATTTGATACCTTAATATTGAAGGAAACGAAGCAATTGCATTAATGGAGGAATTACCAAAAGATAGATTAAAGTTCGTCCAAACTAATTTGTTTAACAATTTGATACAACAACGAAGAAAAAATGAAGCAAATAGATTAATGAAAGAGTTATAGAGCAAGATATAAATGAAAAATAGTAAAAAATAATTAGTTTTAAAATTAGATACACTACTATTGAAGAAAATGACGCAATTAGATTAACCGATGACTTGTGGACCAAAAGATAAATTTTAAATTATCCAAATTAATTTCTTTAATGACTTGATACGCAATTGCCAACAAAACGAAGCAAATTTGATTAGTGGAAGAGTTAAAGACGAATATAGAAATGAAAAATCTTCTAAATTTTGTTTCAAAGTTAACCACCTTAATGACGAAGAAAATGAAGCAAATAGATTAATTGAAGAGTTATTGAACAAAAGAGAAATTTAAAATTTCCCAAACTAATTTGTTTAACAATTATCTATCGTAATGATGAAGAAAAGAAGCAAATAGAATAACTGAAGAGTTATGGATGAAAATATCGACGAATAAAAGCAAAAATTAGTTAGTTTAAAAATTAGATAACTTTATATAGAAGAAAACGAAGCAAGTAGAATAATGGAAGAGTTACAGAGCAATATATGTGAAAATATTAAAAATTGAAGTAGTTTGGAAAAAAGATACCAGAATATTAAAGAAAACGAAGCAAATACAATATTCGAGTCATTATAGACCCAAAGATAATTTCAAAATTGCCCAAATTAATTTGTTTAATAATTAAATACCTAAACGATGAGGAAAATGAAGCAATAGATTAAGAAAGAGTTATAGACAAAACGATAAATTGAAGTTGTCCATATTAATTTGTTTCGTCATTAGAAAAACTTATTGTTGATGAAATTGAAGCAAATAAATTAATGGAGGGGTTGTAGACAAATATAAAAATGAAAAATACTCCAACTTATTTACATTAAAAATTTGACACTTTATATGTAAGAAAACGAATCAAATAGATTAATGGAAATGTTATAGACCGATATATAAATAAAAAATAGTTCAAATTAATTAGTTTAAAAATTTGATACCTTAATATTGAAGGAAACGAAGCAATTGCATTAATGGAGGAATTACCAAAAGATAGATTAAAGTTCGTCCAAACTAATTTGTTTAACAATTTGATACAACAACGAAGAAGAAAATGAAGCAAATAGATTAATGAAAGAGTTATAGAGCAAGATATAAATGAAAAATAGTAAAAATAATTAGTTTTAAAATTAGATACACTACTATTGAAGAAAATGACGCAATTAGATTAACCGATGACTGTGGACCAAAAGATAAATTTTAAATTATCCAAATTAATTTCTTTAATGACTTGATACGCAATTGCCAACAAAACGAAGCAAATTGATTAGTGGAAGAGTTAAAGACGAATATAGAAATGAAAATCTTCTAAAATTTGTTTCAAAGTTAACCACCTTAATGACGAAGAAAATGAAGCAAATAGATTAATTGAAGAGTTATTGAACAAAAGAGAAATTTAAAATTTCCCAAACTAATTTGTTTAACAATTACTATCGTAATGATGAAGAAAAAGAAACAAATTAGAATAACTGAAGAGTTATGGATGAAAATATCGACGAATAAAAGCAAAAATTAGTTTGTTTTAAAAATTAAAGATAACTTATATAGAAGAAACGAAGCAAAGTAGAGATAATGGGAGAGTTTACAGAGCAGAATAAGTTGATAAAATGTTAACTGGAAGTAGTGTTGGAAGAAAAGATTACCCCATGAATATTAAAGAAACGAAGCAAATACCAGAATCCACCTTCGCACCTCATTATAGACCCTATGATAATTTCAAAATTGCCCAAAATAATTTGTCAGTAATTAGATACCTAAATGATGAAGAAAATAAAGCAAAGAAAAGGGGAGCACTGAGAGCTAGCAAAGGGGAAATTGAAGAAGAATAAGAATAAGAAGAGGAGGACGAGCAAGGAGAAATTGGTTGCTACCCAACCGGGGAGTGATGGAAGTTGGTTTTGGGAAAATTCTCCTCTTTTCCTCTTGTAAAATCACACTACTTACTCTTTTCGCGATGACATGCAATAAGTTCATTGTTGCAATAGAGGTATTGGATCAGCTAGAGAGCTAAAAAGAGCAAAGGGTAGGGTTAGAAGTACTGATTTAAGAGATTTATTTTGGTGTTGATGTTCTAAGTCCGTTGTAGGTATTTGTTCTTTCTATAGTTAAACGAGCTCTTGGGTATTGTATATGTCGTATGTCGTATACTCGGACAATTTTCCTTGGTAACGGGAATTGAAGTTATTGTCCTGTACATGAGTTGTTTTGCGGTAATAGTGGATTAAGATGGTGATTGTCTTTTGGTGTTTGGGTGGTGTTTTGTGGGTGGTTGTGTGTTGTGCGCTTGTGAGAACCTGAGTGTGGGTCCAGAAGTGAACTGTACGGAGAAATAATTAAATAGAATGCAAAGAATTGCAGCCCTAACTCTAGTGATTTCGACATATATCGGGCTGGTCAATGCGCCCGCTTGAAGGCGGGTTAGCCAGAAAACCAGGCACCTACACAGACGGCAGTTTTCAATATTGGCCACCGTAAACCTACACCGTTAAGGCAAAATAACCGCCCTTAACGCGGTGGATTTAGAGGTGGCGGTTCCCAGTTAACCTACATTTATAGTGAGCCATTTTTTTAGCATTTTACAATACTATAAGGCAGACAAGATTGAAGTAGCCGGAGAAGAATAGGAAATTCTGATCAAAATCAGTAAATTACAATTCATGTCAAAGAGAAAATTAAACAGAGCCTTGTCTGAAAAAAAGAGCAAGAAATTGCAAATAGAGAGAGAAAAAGTGCAACAGAAAAATTCAAGAAGGACATGCTTGCAATGCCAAGACATTGACCGAGCTTAGGTAATAAAATGCAACTATTTTAAATTCTAACTGAATACTTTTCACAGCTGATTTCATTGGATGCTTTAAACATCTAATTAGCTTATGAATATGTTTACTTCACAATTTTAAGACTTCTTCAATTAATCGACAAAGTATCCTAGGATTATGCAAGACGAACACATCATATGTAATTAAGAAAATTCTGATAAAGCAAAATATTACAATAAGTCCTCCTTAGAGCTCAAAGGTAGATTCAGAAACCTCAGACGACAACACTCATCCAGAAGTAAACTTTGCCAAAGAATCATGAAGAAATCTTAATTGGTTTGATGTACTGAGAAAATGAACAACATAACAGAAAACTTTACAAAAGAATCATGAAGAAATATCGAATGGTTTGATGTACTGTGAAAATGAACATCATAACAAACCAGACCAGGAACGTATAATGACTATAAAACAACTCCAATTGAATCAAGAAAACAAGAAATAGAAGCCCATGCCATCCAAAGGAAGAAAACAAGACGTAGGATCCTGAATTAGTGACTAGAAAAGGTTCCAATTACCCTCCGGAGTGAGTGACGGGAGTAGTTTCAAAGTGGCCATCTTTAAACACATGAATGAACTGTTCTAGTAATGAATGCTCTCCTTGCAATAGAAGTACATAACACAGGGTAAGCCATCCAATGCAAACCCATAAGTTCAAGCGAAGATAGCCTATGAATCTTATCCGGTAGTGGTTCCCAAATCCCCAAAGAAACTAAGTTAAGAACCCTTAAGCTGGGTAATCTTTTCAATGTGGAAACGAAGGAATCAATGGATAAACTTTCAGAGAGAGTCTTATTCAGAATTGCAAATCCATTGAACCCGCTGACCCTAAAAACTAAAACTATAAAAATTGTAAATAAATGAGGGAAAGTTAACTTGAAGGAGGAGAGAAGATGAGAGTACTTGTGGTGGTCGGCGAAGGGAGGCACAACCAGCCTGGTGGTCGGCGAAGGGTGGCTATGCCGCCTGTGCAAAGGAAAGGGAGGGGAGGGAGAGAGAGGCAAACGGCGAAGAAGAAATTGAGGGGGGGCAATTGTGAAGAAGAATGGGAGAGAGGGGGCACTAATGACATTGTTTAATACAAAAAAATAAAACAAGGTTTCCCAGTATCTGGGAACCCGGTGCCGGGTAAATCAAGAACCGAAAAAACCCTCGGATTTTCCAAAAAATAGACTACCGGCACCGGTTAGGCCGGGTAACCAGGAACCCGGTGCCGGTGCCACCGTATTTTACTGGTGGCTTTGAATAGCCCAAATAGCAATCTGGTACCTTGTTTTGAAGGAGCAGAGTTGCTTGTCAATTTTTCATACTTCCTTTATTAATTTTAACACTAAATTAGGGATAAAACAATTCTTTATTTGATGACATGAACCTGGATAATTTAGGAGATAGAAACTAAGAGCCTCATAAAGGAAAATAGATTTATAAAGAGTTGGTTGCTGGAATTTTAATGCAGAAATGAAACCTTTTGTCTCTACAGAATTAATTAATTGTCTTCTTTGTTCTGTATTTGATGTTATTGGATATGAATTTGAAAAGCTATGGTTGGTACTAGGAATGCAAAATGTACGACAACATGCTATGTTGTGCCTGAATTTGTGTTTCATATGCGGTATTTTGTCAAAACGGTAAGAAAGGTTAATGAATTACTTTTGAGGATTATTATAATAAAGGTGTGTAATTAAAGAGTGAACGCAATGTAGTTGCATGCCTAAATGGGTTTTCCATAGAAAAAGTTAAGGAAATAGTATAAGGTATTTCGTGACTATTGCAGAGAAATTGTTGGATAGATCAAGATTTTATTCTGCTGATTTGTGCTAGACGTAAAGGAAATTAAGAATTACTTAGAGTACAACAAGTATGGGAAAAATATTTGTGAATCATTGTCATTGTTGCTATAAATTTTGTTAGTAAGGAACATAGAAAATTACAACATTGAGTAGTTGTTTGGTTTGTCTCTTTTATCCTCTTGGTTCATTTCTATTTTGATTACTAGGCAAGTCAAACACAAAGGTAACCTAGTAGACATGCAAATGCCGAATATTTGATGGGATTAGAATGCATTAGTTGAATTAATATGCATTGATTGACATATCCATTTCATTCATGGCATGAGCATTGCGAGAAAATGTGCTATGGATGGAAATATGACAAGTAAAATGTGGTTTTTACTGAGATAATCCTAGTTTTATTGGGCAAGATATTGACGTGACGGTACCGATCACTTTTGAGAGGACGTGCAACCATCATTGACCAGGTCAATGGGTGGCCTCCTCTAGACAGTAAGCAATGGAGTGCTTTGCCTCGAATTCATCCTGGTGTGTGGGTTAGCACAAGATTGTCCTAGTGGAAGGGGACTGGGACGTACAACCTTGTTTATAGGGGTCATACAGTGGACAAGTGTGAGGATATCTTATGAGAGTTGTCAGTCAGGGATTGCCAGTGTTGGCATTTGCATCATATTCACCGCTCATTGGATTTGGTTCTCTATTGGTTAATTGATTATGTGCTATGTTTAAAGTTTTGCTTATTATGATTTAACTGTTGTCATACCCTATTCCTGACCTCACAAAAGTCATTAGGACTCATCCCTTTTATTATTTGTCCTTGTTTTGACACACTTCCTTAGGAGACTATGAGAATCCACAAGATCAGATGGACTCACACTCTTGGGGCTTAGTTACAGATTACCAAGTGGCCATATCTACATCGTAGATTTTTTTGTCACAAAAGCTTTTTTTGGTCACAAAAGCTCTTATGTGTAAATTTCGTCACTAAAAGTTTATTTTTTGGTGACGAAAAGTTTCATCACATGGTTGATCAATGGTCCACTAAGACGTTCGATACACCTTTGTGAGAATGCCTCGGTCCACTAACCAAACAAAGTGTTTTTTGGTGACAAAATTCCGTCGTCACCACAATCTATCTATCGGTTACCAATAAACACATGTCAGATGCCGATCGTATAACGAATGCCATATTGGCACATGGCATTGCTAAGCGATCAATTGTATCACACCACTGATCGATTGGTCAGCGTAACCGTCAACATAACAAAGCGCCGATCAATCAATAAGCATAACCGTCAATATAACGAAGCACTGACCGATCGGCCTTTCAACGAATGGAAGTGTGCCGATCGATCCTGAGCGTAACCATCACTTTTCGCGCATGCGGTCGTTCAACTTGATTAAGTAAAGCAATCGATCGTTGTTTCAATGAATGGTAGAGTGCCACGTGTTGAAAAAACAAGCGATCAATCGGCAAATAATGATCTATTGATCGACGTGAGGGATTATATGAAACTGCTGAAGGCATTTTTATCGGTTATCTATACAAATTCTTACAAATTCTATCAACTTTCAACGAGCCAT
>CM025852.1:7438431-7704448 GCA_003952965.2 Morella rubra
TTCGTCTCAAACTGCCGATAGATGGCTTGCATTTTGTTACAATCAATCTGTCAAAAAACTTAGCAGAAATTTTAAAGCTGACAAGGCGATCAATCGGTTAAATAGAATCGAATCGATCGGGTTTTATCGAGGCTTCAATGCAGAAATGCTCTAAGGGCCATGGAGTATGACAAAGTCGAAAAAAAACACACCCACACGACAAGGAGGAGACGACCACATAGTGGCAAGGTGTTATTTCCCCCTCAAACTTAGCCCAAACACCATCCCCCTTTTTATTGGGAGAGTGTTTAGAATAGCTTAAGTGTAAGCCCAAGCTCAAATTCATTAGTTTTTAACAGGGTGAATATGAAAAATTTGGAGGAAATTTGTGAGATCTTAGTGGGGATTTAGTTCATCTTGGTGTAGATTTCGTGCAAGAGGTAATTTACTTGAACCTACACTACATGATTTGGTTGTTATTTTCTTTTTTTTTTTTTATTTGTGGGTATTTTTAATATGATTTGTGATGATTAGAGCTTATTAGGGTGTTTTTACTATGTACATTGGAATTAGTATTGCATGAGGATGATTTGAAGTGCTTTGGGCGTGGATTTGAGTGTGTGGAGAGGCTTGGCATGTTTTTTTTTTTTTAGGTTAAATGCGATCGATCGCCACTTTTACCGATCGATGGTTTGGAAGATGGAAGACATATGATTGATCGTTTGTTAGTTAGACAGACGATCGATTGTCTGTACTTACCGACCGATGACAGTAATACCGATTGAACGGTGTTTAAGGCAGATGTTGATTATTGATCATGTGTAGCATTTATACTCTTTATATATTTGATTATTGAATGCTTGAGTTCTAAAATGAATCATGAAGTTTGAAAGATGGAGGATGATTATATGAGTGTTTTTTTTTTATTATTGATGTGTAGTATTTGAGCTATTTACATGTCGATTATTGAAGTGCTTGAGTTATGAAATGAATTATGAAGTTTGAGAAGCTGGAGGATGATTATAGGAGTGTTTTTTTATTTGTTTTGTTTGGGTTTATTTTTGGTATATAATGTGTGTAACCTTAGACCCGTTCAGGGGTTAGGACGCGATAATATGTATTTATCTTGTAATAACCTTGAATTGTCTAAAATATGGACAGTTTGAGATTGTGGGTTTGGGGTTGGACGAGTTCGGTACTTGTGTCCAGTCTAGTCTTTGGAGGAAGTTCGGTATCATATTCTTTTTGTCTTTTGGGTATACTACTAGCATTGGTGTATGATGTCATATAACTGTCGTTAAAGACGTCTGCCCCCTAACGCAGTGCGTGTATTTGGGGACTGTGGGGAGATGCTGCCGAATTTTTTTAAGGTATGGATGGACACAAGTTGAACTGATGTTCAACTCCGAATGCATAATCTTGAATGAGATATGACCTATCAGTTGGGCACAAAGTCAAGTTCCAATGATTGGGTGTTTATGAGTTACTTAATGTTGTGTATTGTTTTAGATTGGTGGGGATGGATAAGAGTTGGGTTTACAAGAAAAATCGGTTTAGTAAAAAGTATATACAGGGGGTTCGTGGGTTTGTTGGTATGGCTGCTTGTTGTGTAGACTCTCGGTTAGATCAGATGTCTGTGTCAGAAGTGCAGAAATGTAATGTTTCAAGTGTTGGATAAAATGTAGTGTTGAATACCCTCCTTAAGTTATGGGTGTTTCACGGGGAGGGAGGGTATTCAACTTGCTTCAAATCTGAGTAAGAGTCCAGTGCTAGATTACACATTGTGTTGAGAATTTAGAGGGAGATAGCTTTGATGGAATGGAGGAAATGTGTTGGCTTTTAGTCACAATCAATGTTTTGATGATAACAATAGAAGTAATTGAGATGTGAAGCAAAGCGGATCCAAAATGAGCACGAAGCAATCAAGTAACATCTCCTTCAATGGAAGTGCTTTTAAAGTGAAGACTCAAGATGCTAGAGTAATCTTTGTAACTCTAAGTCTTCATTTAACAAGGATTTGAACCACACACTTGCATATTTCTTCAAAACTTGCATGAAATGTTTTACCTCTTGTTTTGAAGATTTAAAAATATTTTTAAATGGCTTTAAAATATCCCAATCAAACTCCAAACCTTTTATATACTTATGGGAAGTTAGTCTTTAAAATTGGGTATTTTAAGTTGGTCAAAATCGTGTTTTTAAAACAACCGGATCATGTGCTTAAGTTGAGGAGGTCAACCGGCTCATGTAGCGGTCGACCAGTCTTCGACCGCTTGGTATAGCGGTCGACCGGTTGGTTTGAAAATGTTTAGAAAAGAGCCGTTCTGGCTCCTGACATTATGACCGTTGTGTAACGTTAACCTGCAGCGATCAACCGGTTCATCGAGAGTTTTTTAACAGCTCGACTTCCAACAGCTATAAACGGCTATTTTTCTTATGAGGCCTATATAAAGCCATTCCTACGCCTTTTAAAAGTTGCTGAACAACTTTAATCATTTTGCCAAAGTTAAGAGTGATCTAAAACCTTTCAATCCTTGTTCAAACATCATTCACACATAATCAACACTTTCACATCCTTGTTGTTGTGTGAAGTTTAAGAGATAGAAATTTCTCATTGTAATATCTACTCCATCAAGGGAGTTTTAGTGAGCATTTTGTTCATCCCTATACACTATTAAGAGAGTGATTCTCTTGTTTCCTTTTGGTGAGGTTTGTTCATCAAAAGAAGGAGTTTAGAGAGGTTTGTTCTCAAACTCGTTCTTGAGGCTTGAAGAGGTGTTTCTCAAGCTCAAGTGTAAGGAAGGCTCTCCCTTGGTTGAAGGGAGCATAGTGGAAAAACCTCAAGGCTCGGTAAAGGAGCTTGAGGGGTGGATGTAGGCGGGTTTGCCGAACCACCTAAAAATCTTGTGTTTGCTTCTCTTCCCTTATCTCATTACATTGTGCTATTAGTTTCCTACTCTAAGTTTTATTTCTTTATTTAAGTTGCAATATATATTCTTGTGTTCAATCTTTTATTGCAATCACTTCTCTTTGTGAGACTTATAGCTAGCAAACACTTTCTAAAGGGTGAGTTTCGAAAAAGTTTTGAAACCCAATTCACCCCCCTCTTGGGTTGCCTTAATCCTAGGATTTACAAAAATGTTAATCGATGTTCATGTGGGGAAAGAAGGTGGGGCGGCAGGGGTTGAAATGGAGAACCCTTGACATTAGGAAAACCCCCACTTCGAGACTGAAGGCTTCAATACCATTTGATAAGTTTAGTAAGTTATCAATTACGGTCTGGCAGTTGCATGTGAAGACGGAGAATAAGTTGTCAGTTAAGGCATTTGATATGGTGTTACAATTGATTAAGGAGGCATTGCCAGAGGGGGAGACGTTACCGAGATCGTATTACAAGGTGAAACAATTGCGAAAGGGTGTTGGGTTTAGTTATTATAAGATCCATGCATGTTAGAATGATTGTGTGTTGTTTTGGAAGGCAAACAGCAAGTTTGACGATGGGGAGTGTATAAGGCATTCTGCAGATTCATTGGTTTGGAAGAATTTTGATCAGGACCATGGTTGGTTTGCTCAATATGCCCGCAACGTCCGCCTTGTCTTGCTTTAAATGGGCTTAATCCGTTCAGAAACATGAGCAATGCGTACAGTATTTGGCCAGCTGTTGTGTGTAATAGCCCGGACCGTCAAGACCTGAAGCGTTGTCTTATAGTAATGGACACGCTATTAAACTGAGGTTACGGCCTGTGGGAGGATCGTTAAAGCAACAAGATCTAAGAAAAAACACATCAAGACCTTTTATTAATCTTGTATTACAAAAGAGTACCAACTTTTTATAATGTACATACTAAAAAAGAAAACTAAAAACTAAGAAAACATTAAAACGTAGATTTTAATCTTCTCTCTGTATCCAAGTCATGTTGCATATTATCAGTGCGGAGTGATCCATCTATGTCCTTGTTCTCTATCAGGACATCTAGGTCACTTGTGACATACACATGGAAAGTCAGCTCAGAGTGATAAGCCATGTTGAATGGTCTTGGTAAACTCACCTAAATAAACCTCAACATCTGCTAAAAAAATTTAACAAACAACGGTGAGTCCAAATGACTCAGTAAAGCAGTGGTTAGTACAGACAGCAGATACAAAAAAGATATTGAAGAAAACCCGTTCAACAATAAAATCTCAACAGAATAAGAAAGTAAATGAAAAGACTCAGTTTTCTCAAAAATGATCTTTTCCTTTTTCCATTTTCAATTTCGATCACCACTACTCTCACTCCCAGAGTGAATCACTTGGCCAGAGTGACGGGTTACAAGTAACCTTCCGTATCTTTGCAGCAGTACTCCCAGAGTACAATACGCTCAAACTCCCTATCCTAAAGGTCTTTCTGCGTACGACGGAGAGGCCAGAATGTCACAACAAGTGAACACATCCTCTTGTGCACAGTACTATCACGTCTTCACAGTATTAGTTAAGTATGCATGTCTCATGTCAACGCCCATACATATCATTCATGATATGCAACACCTTAACCATACTTGAACATCACAATATTCCTTTCCAACGTACAAGTTAAGTGTGCATGTCTCATATCAACGCCCATACATCTCATTTATGATATGCAACACCTTAACTCGTTTCCATCATCACAACATTATAAAACAGTTCTCAAAGGAAAATGTTGTGAAGGCAAAAACAACACTTTGATTTCTTGGTTAAAAACCGGCTTAATCACCACGTAGAAAATACTAATTTTGACATGAAAAGTATTGAAATCAAAAGGAAAGAAATATGTTCAAGCTTTGAAAAATAACTTTTGAAAGAAATTTTGAAAAGAAACGGATCAAAGTTGAAAAACAACTTGAAAACGAATCGAACTTTGAAAATGATACTTTTTCGAAAGGACGAGCTTGTTCTTCGTCAAGAACACGAAGAACATCAAGAACAATATGAAGAATAGAAAAAATGCTAATCAACATCAAGAGATGCTAGAATAATAAAGACAAGAGATTCACAATAATCATCTTGAAAACTTGAATCGAAATCAAAGATAACCAACTAAACTTTACCTCTAAGCGAGTTGATCTTCACTAATCTTCACTAATCGATTTCCTCCTTCTTTCTCCCACTTCACTTCACTCTTTCTCTCAAGATTTAACTCACAAAAATTCAGATTGAATGGTGTACTCTTCAAAGGTCGAAATCCACCCCTATTTATAGGAAAACACAGCCGGTTGCATTCCGACACGTGTCCGGCCTAGCTAGGCTAGCTTTGGTAAGTCACTAGGCTACATTTCTCTCCTCTTGACACCTAGCAACCTACAGCAGCTGCATGGAAAGGCTATGGCCGAAATTTTCCCTATAGGCTTGACGAGTCGCCTCCTAGGTGCACCGGTGGTCGACACCTCGAGCTTCCTAGGTCCTAGCCTTTTATTTTTCGTGCCTTTTGCTTCGATTCGTCGTGCTTACAGCTTTGATTTGTCGTGCTTTGTAGCCATCTCTATCCATAATTCATCTCATTCATCTCTATCCACAATTCATCTCTATCCAATTCATCTCTATCCGTAATTCATCTCTATCCATTCATCTCTATCAATTCATCTCTATCCACAATTCATATCCATAATTCCAAAAATCGACCTACTAGCTTCCGAAAAATAAAAAGTCCCCAAAAGTGAACCATAAGCTCGTGGATGAACTCCCGACATATTAGTAGAATAAAAATCATGTGGTTCGATTTTCGAGACAAAACATCCTGCTTGCTTAAAAAATTAAATTGATCCAATACGAGCTCTTCAACATTTTGAACAACAACCTAGTTGCACATAAACTCCAAATCTCACTTAATCAGGTCCTAATGAAGGTTCGAGACAAAAAGGTCTGACTAGCTTAAAAATTTAAATTGATCCAATGCGTACTCCTCAATCTCTTGAACAATAACTCAGTTGCATGTGAACTCCAATTCTCACTAAATCATGTCCTAATCAATGTTTTGAACTTAGTAACTCAAGTACTAAATAATCTCTCTCAGCCACTAAGCAGCCCCTAAATGCACTACTAATCACAAACAAGATATCATAAACAATATGCATGTGATGTTTAAAAGCTCGGGGTATGACATTGTGTTTTCTTATAATTTGCTCCCGTGGAGGTGTAGAAGCTCTCATTTTCACTGATGACTCTTTTGATCCCTAGTCGCAAGTCACCGGGAAATTATATAGATATATATCTTCGACCCTTAGTGGACGAGTTGAAACAACTATGGAAGATGAGTTGAGACATACGCTTCAGATGGGATGACATTTAAGATGCATGTGACTTTGATGTGGACTGTAAATGATTTCCAAAAATATAGCAATTTATTTAGATGGAATACCAATGGGAAGTTGGGATGTCCAACATGTAATTTAGACACTAACTAGAAGTGGCTGAAGCACAGGAGAAGAATGTGTTATATGGGTCATAGGAGATACTTGACACCAGGGCGTGCACGAAGATCTGATGTGGATACGTTCGATGGAAAAGAAGAACATAGACTTTCGCTTGAAGGGTTAACTGGTGAGGACATATTGGAAAAATTAATGCATGTTGGGAGACTACTATCTTTGGTAAAGTGTCAGGGAAGTATAGGGGAAAGAAGAAACAGTCGTTGGAATAATTTAATTGGACAAAGAAGAGCATTTTTTTTCCAACTGCCGTATTGTAGTACAGTTAGTGTTTACGGCATAACTTGGACTTGATGCACATCAAAAAGAACATATGTGACAATGTGATTGGGACGGTGATGAATATCGAGTTCATGACAGAGATTCAAGTGGGTGCACGTAAAGATTTAGCTGAAATTGGGGTTAAAAAAGACTTGCACTTAGTTCATGTTTGTTGGGTTGAATTGATGCCTCAAGTGGCATATACTTTAAATTGAGAAGAGTGAAGGAGGACCTGTGAATGGTAAAAAGACGTGAGGTCTCTCCGATGGTTATGCAACTAAGATTTCATGTCGTGTGAATCTCAGTAGTGGGTTCTTGCAGAGGGTTCTTCCAATGATGATTCGAGGATTGTTGAAGGAAGACGTGGGTGGCGCAGTGACCAAATTATGTTTATTTTTTTTAGAGTTGTGCCCACAGACGTTAAAGATTTCTGTATTGCAGAGGATGTCAGAAGATATCAGGATAATTTTATGCAAGTTGGAAATGATTTTTCCACCTGCTTTTTTTTTTACTGCAATGATGCATTTAGCGGTCCACTTACTGCAGGAAGTAATGCTTGTTGGACTGGTACAGAATAGATGACTGTTTCTAGTTGATTGTTAATGGGTGTCTCAAGTTGTCTGAAAAATAAGTTAAGGTTTGATTGCAGATATTGAATGTTCGACATTTTGTTCCCAGTACCTTCTAGGGGTGGAAATAGTGCTTATTCGTAGAGATTGAAACTACGATTATGACAACGACATGGAGGTACCAGAAAATTCATTGGATGTGTTCACTCAGAGAATTAGATTAATAGGGGTTGCAAAAGTGCATGACAAAGATCGAACAAAGTTTAAGAAAGCTCGTTGGTATGTGCTGAACAATTGCAAAGGCATCAACAACTACTTAGAGTAACTAAGATATAATTTGAAATTCTACTTTAATATATAGTTGCTGATTAACTTTATTGTTACAGTGAACACATGGATGAACTTTGCACGCAAGGAGTTGGTGACATTTCTCGTAAGCATGAGAAACAATTTTCAGATTGGTTCTTAGGGCGAGTAAGTGTTATTGACAAAGAATTCTAATTAATATCATGTCTTTGTTTTTAATGACCTTCTAATATATTGTTGTAGGTTCAAACATTACGTTTTCAAAATCCATGTACATCGGTCGGTGAATTGTTTTCATTTGTTTGAAAATCATTTTCATTGCATCAAAACCATGACCCATAACCGGTTTGACCCAATTGCTTTCATTGGGTCAAACCCGGACCCACAACCGGTTTGACCCAATTATTTTCATTGGGTCAAACCCGGACCGATATCATACAGTATAGCGGGAAGAACAACGGAGAACTCAGAACAGTAATATTGTAGCACCGAGATCACATGAGGGAAATTTAGTAGAATTTTACGAAACTTGTAGATATTTATGCCTTGCAATACTTGCGAAAAAATACAGTATGCTTGTTTAAGTGTGATTGGTGGGACGTTGGGGATCACTGTGGAATTCGTATCGACGAGAACTTTAAGAGCATAAACACTTCCCAACTGTGGTATTTAGAAGATCTATTTGTTTTGGCAAATCAAGTAAGTCAAGTGTTTTATCTAGTTGATAATCTGCATAAACCTATGTGGCAAGTGGTGCAGAAGTTGTCTTGTAGAAATGCGTATGACATTCCCGACCCAGATTGGATGGTGAAGTTGATGTAAGCATCGAATTGGGAGCAGCCATCATCAGCATATCAGGATCGATGCCATTGACTTTTGTTATAGACTTCTGAAGTTTAACCTTAATCTGCTATGGAAGCAAAAACGTTTCCAATATATTGATGCAGAAGAAAAGGCGTATAGATAGTAATGATGTTTTAGAGGGGGATGAAGCGGAAATTAAAGAAGGAAAATGGGGACGAAGATTCGTTTGAAAGTGATAGCGATTCTACTGTGGATGAGGCATCGGGCGATAATGTGCAAGAACTAGATTTTGATTAATAATTTCTTTCAAGTATATGTTTCTTTGTAATGTTTGATTTAGCTTGTGTTTTTACTGTTATTGTCTCTTTTACCACATCTTTATCGTTTGTTTTGTTATGTCATAGTTTGTACGTGAAATGAAGCGTGGACGGGAATTTCCTTCTCTTACTTCTGGTCAGTTGCATGGCTCACTTACTCTGCTCACCGGGAGTCCGATCCTGAGTCTTAGTCCATGCACTCCTTCTTTGAGACCGAATGCCTCCATGAGTCAAGGTATGCCAGCTTGTCCTAGTAGTTGTGCATGTAAGAAATTGTTCTAGGTTATATTTTAATTTTTTAACTTAAACGACAAACTAACTTTGCTAATTTCGTTTTATGTAGCGATGTCTGCTTGTAAGCACAAGCGAGGTAGGACACGCGGGGGTCTTTTGAGAAGGGTCTTGGGTTCGAAATATCGATGCATATCGCGAAGGGAGAGTGTGGAGAAATGTCTTTCACTGTTGCCACCCTATCGACCAAGATTGGAATGTTGGTCCGAGGGCTGATTCTGATCTCCATTAACAAGTAGGCTAATGTTCCAGTATTTTTAAACTCATAAACACTGCACAAACTATGATTGGCATGATTAAACTCATAAACACAGTATTTTTTGTTAAGCATTTCGTTTATCATTGTAATTCTGTTACTTTTGGAACTATGCAGGACCACTTCAACATTGACTACACTCGTCAGGAGGACGTGAGGATGGTGGTCAAGACTATGATGATGGCACGTCGAACGCACCGCAACTGGATGCATGTGTATTTCAAGAAGTTTCAGAGTAAAGATGTAGCGTTGCTGAAGCCCCACCCTGATAACATGGAAGAACAGTGGTAGGAGTTATGCGATCCTTTCACCAGCATTTTACGTGATTTACAAAAACCCGTTGCTTAAATATTACATTTTTTTATATCTAATTACTTAAAATATATAACAAAGCGAGCGAGCAAAATTAGAAGAATAGATCAAAGTTGACTGTGAACCATGTTGTTGGCGCACTGTTCAGCGCACACGAGCTTGCATGACAAGTTAAGTACTAAATTATGAATTTTATTGTGATAGTCCCTAGAGTCGACCACAAGTGCATGGGTCGTGACAAGTAAAATAGAGCAAAAAGAGTATCGTTTCCACAAGGAGGAGATTCAAGAACCAATTTATAAAATTTCCTATATTATTTAGATGATCCCAAATTGATGTGGATGATTGCAAATTTTTAACCTGAAAAATTAAATATTAAGGATTTCTAAGGCATGGATTTTATCAATTGATTGAATTCTTTCAATGAGTTTAAACATGATTGCTTGCATTAATGTTTTCTTACTTAAATTTTAAAGACACTTAAAATTCTAGACAAACGAACTAAGAAACATACAAAACACTCTGAAACAAAACAATTACTACTTAAAATTGTGTGAAATAAATTCCCACATCATATTGATATATTTGTAATCTTTGAAATTGTATGTCAATAACTTTATGCTATTTCCATGTAGAAAAATCTCGACAGTGGCGAAATCAATTCAGCAGAGCTATATAAGAAGAATTATACAAACAAAGATGGTATTTGGACCTTCAAAAGGAGCAAGAGAAATTTATGTAAGTCACTTTCATTTTAATCTAGTTTGAAATTGTCTGTATAGTTTATCTACTTTAATGTTTCTGGTAATTATTGTCATTTTTTAGGAACGGATGGATGTCTTCCAGCGCAAGTGTGACTTAGAAGGGAAAACTTACACTGAAATTGAAGTATATTCCAAGATATTGGGCAAGAAGTCAGAATTTGTTGGGGGATTAGGACACAGAGTTAAGCCTCCGCCTTCACCAAGTTTAACTACACAGTATTATGATCTACAGCACTAGCTAGCAAAGGTAAGGGATGAGAGCTGCTAGAGAAAAAGAGTTGCAAGAATTTTCGAAGAAGCAAGTTGAGATGTAGGCCACGCTGCAAGACTACCATGAGGAGCAGCGAGTGGAGCATGAGCGCATCCGGTTGAAGCGGAAGGAGCGCATGAAAAAGGCAAGAGCGCATGCGAGTGGAACACGACGAGTGCATGCAAAAGGAGCAAGAGCGCTTACAAGCAGAAATATCAAAGGACCTTGAGAAGAAAATGTCCTTCGTAATGTAGAAGAAAATGAGCAACATGTCCAAGCGACTATTTAGCCAGTTGGGGGCTCACATTGGTAGAAGCATGTATGTTGTAATGCTTTGCGATTAATATATTATTACGATGTTATTTTCAGTTTAATTACGATCATTATTTATTATTATTCATGTTCATGTAATGTTATATTGTATTGTATGTAATAGTTTTATATTTTTTATATTATTTTAGAAATTGTTCTATTTAATGTGCTCAGTAACGATGTTATTGTGAAACGGATCGATAGTGAAATCACGTCGATAAATAAAAGCATAAAATAGTGATGTTTGATGAGTGAATGGTTTGTTGCAGGGATCATTGGATAAGTGATGTTGGGGAGCATCCAGCTAATGAGGATGTTTGTGAAGAATTAGAATTTTTTGGTATAATCGATAATGCTTTATGAAAGATAATCTGTACTATGAGAGATAGTGAAAAGATTAGATGTGGTACGAAATCAGTTATTTTATGATTGATATATTATATTTTAGATACTCAGATTGGCGATTAATCGTGCTTATTTAATGATATTCAAAAAGTGACGATGGCGGATAAAATGATATTTATTTCTTGGTGATATGATTAGTGATAATTTTTATCAAAAATTTTTCATAAAGAAATTTAAAAAATACATTTGTGACGTTTGCTGATGGTAGAAATTTGTTGTGATGAATTTGACTTTGTGAAAATGTTTTGTCATAAAGTTTTATATTTTTTTGGTAGGGATTTCTTTACTATTTTATTTAGTGAAATTTAATTTATTTTAAACAAAACAGGGGAAGGAGAGAGCGATAGAAGTAAGTTGCTAGTTAATAGAAGGGTGAAAGAGAGATGGAGCTAAAAAAAATAAAATTTTAGGAAAAATTATTAAAGTCAAATTCATAGAAAAAATTTCATAGAGGTGTACGTATGAGGACAATGTATTTGTATGAATAGTTTGTTGAAAAATTGTGATAGAATTTAATATCTTGTTATATGAAATGATGATCGGTGTGTATCCGGATGGTAGACCTTGTTTTTGGGAATGATCGAATATAAGCGAGATCGCCAATTGAGGATAGATGGTAATATGAGATCATCGATAAATACTTGTTAGTAAAGGAGTTTAAATATGTTTGGTTGGACGTCGAGTTGTAAACCAGTTAGCGAAGTTAGATGATATTCTAAGTAATTGTGGAATAAGGTAATTTTGAGTAGATAGACGACATCTCAATATATTATAATATGATTTGCAAAAGGGATGTGGTTATGTTAAAAACATTATTTTAGGCGTTTTAATATTGGTGATCGAACGTGGTATCACGAGTCGATCGTTTTCACAATAACCATTCGATTACTGGAATGGGCGACCAAATGGTAATAATAGAATCAATTTTTTTTTTAAAATAATAATAATAGAAAATATTATATAACACGTAATGTTACAATAACAATACAATACTCACAATGAACATGAATAATAATAAATAATGATTCGTAATTAAACTGAAAATAACATCGTAATAATATATAATCAAGCTATTACAACATACATGCTTCTACCAATGTGAGCCCCCAAACTGGCTAAATAGTCGCTTGGACATGTTGCTCATTTTCTTCTACATTACGAAGGACATTTTCTTCTCAAGGTCCTTTGATATTTCTGCTTGTAAGCGCTCTTGCTCCTTTTGCATGCACTCGTCGTGTTCCACTCGCATGCGCTCTTGCTCCTTTTTCATGCGCTCCTTCCGCTCAACCGGATGCGCTCATGCTCCACTCGCTGCTCCTCATGGTAGTCTTGCAGCGTGGCCTACATCTCAACTTGCTTCTTCGAAAATTCTTGCAACTCTTTTTCTCTAGCAGCTCTCATCCCTTACCTTTGCTAGCTAGTGCTGTAGATCATAATACTGTGTAGTTAAACTTGGTGAAGGCGGAGGCTTAACTCTGTGTCCTAATCCCCCAACAAATTCTGACTTCTTGCCCAATATCTTGGAATATACTTCAATTTCAGTGTAAGTTTTCCCTTCTAAGTCACACTTGCGCTGGAAGACATCCATCCGTTCCTAAAAAAATGACAATAATTACCAGAAACATTAAAGTAGATAAACTATACAGACATTTTCAACTAGATTAAAATGAAAGTGACTTACATAAATTTCTCTTGCTCCTTGAAGGTCCAAATACCATCTTTGTTTGTATAATTCTTCTTATATAGCTCTGCTGATTGATTTCGCCACTGTCGAGATTTTTCTACATGGAAATAGCATAAAGTTATTGACATACAATTTCAAAGATTACAAATATATCAATATGATGTGGGAATTTATTTCACACAATTTCTAAGTAGTAATTGTTTTGTTTCAGAGTGTTTTGTATGTTTCTTAGTTCGTTTGTCTAGAATTTTAAGTGTCTTTAAAATTTAAGTAAGAAACATTAATGCAAGCAATCATGTTTAAACTCATTGAAAGAATTCAATCAATTGATAAAATCCATGCCTTAGAAATCCTTAATATTTAATTTTTCAGGTTAAAAATTTGCAATCATCCACATCAATTTGGGATCATCTAAATAATATAGGAAATTTTATAAATTGGTTCTTGAATCTCCTCCTTGTGGAAACGATACTCTTTTTGCTCTATTTTACTTGTCACGACCCATGCACTTGTGGTCGACTCTAGGGACTATCACAATAAAATTCATAATTTAGTACTTAACTTGTCATGCAAGCTCCGTGCGCTTGAACAAGTGCGAACCAGCAACATGGTTCACAGTCAACTTTGATCTATTCTTCTAATTTTGCTCGCTTTGTTTATGTGATATTTTAAGTAATTAGATATAAAAAGCATGTAATATTTAAGCAACGGGTTTTTGTAAATCACGTACCATAAATGCTTCGCTGGTGAAAGGATCGCATAACTCCTACCACTGTTCTTCCATGTTATCAGGGTGGGGCTTCAGCAACGCTACATCTTTACTCTGAAACTTCTTGAAATACACATGCATCCAGTTGCGGTGCGTTCGACGTGCCATCATCATAGTCTCGACCACCATCCTCACGTCCTCCTGACGAGTGTAGTCAATGTTGAAGTGGTCCTGCATAGGTTCCAAAAGTAACAGAATTACAATGATAAACGAAATGCTTAACAAAAAATACTGTGTTTATGAGTTTAATCATGCCAATCATAGTTTGTGCAGTGTTTATGAGTTTAAAAATACTGGAACATTAGCCTACTTGTTAATGGAGATCAGAATCAGCCCTCGGACCAACATTCCAATCTTGGTCGATAGGGTGGCAACAGTGAAAGACATTTCTCCACACTCTCCCTTCGCGATATGCATCGATAATTTCCTGAACCCAAGACCCTTCTCAAAGCTGACCCCGCGTGTCCTACCTCGCTTGTGCTTAGAAGCAGACATCGCTACATAAAACGAAATTAGCAAAGTTAGTTTGTCGTTTAAGTTAAAAATTAAAATATAACCTAGAACAATTTCTTACATGCACAACTACTAGGACAAGCTGGCATACCTTGACTCATGGAGGCATTCGGTCTCAAAGAAGGAGTGCATGGACTAAGACTCAGGATCGGACTCCCGGTGAGCAGAGTAAGTGAGCCATGCAACTGACCAGAAGTAAGAGAAGGAAATTCCCGTCCACGCTTCATTTCACGGCACAAACTATGACATAACAAAACAAACGATAAAGATGTGGTAAAAGAGACAATAACAGTAAAAACACTTAAGCTAAATCAAACATTACAAAGAAATATACTTGAAAGAAATTATTAATCAAAATCTAGTTCTTGCACATTATCGCCCGATGCCTCATCCACAGTAGAATCGCTATCACTTTCAAACGAATCTTCGTCCCCATTTTCCTCTCTATTTTCTTTAATTTCCGCTTCATCCCCCTCTAAAACATCATTACTATCTATACGCCTTTTCTTCTGCCGATCAATTGCATTATAAGCTCGGATAACATTTGGCACAATAACATCCTTCCATAGCAGATTAAGGTTAAACTATCAGAAGTCTATAAACAAGTCAATGGCATCGTCCTCCTGATATGCTTCATTCATGATGGCTGCTCCCAATTCGATGCTTACATCAACTTCACCATCCCATCTGGGTCGGGAATGTCATACGCATTTCTACAAGACAACTTCTGCACCACTTGCCACATAGGTTTATGCAGATTATCAACTAGATAAAACACTTGACTTACTTGATTTGCCAAAACAATAGATCTTCTAAATACCACAGTTGGGAAGTGTTTATGCTCTTAAAGTTCTCGTCGATACGAATTCCACAGTGATCCCCAACGTCCCACCAATCACACTTAAACAAGCATACTGTATTTTTTCGCAAGTATTGCAAGGCATAAATATCTACAAGTTTCGTAAAATTCTACTAAATTTCCCTCATGTGATCTCGGTACTACAATATTACTGTTCTGAGTTCTCCGTTGTTCTTCCCGCTATACTGTATGATATCGGTCCGGGTTTGACCCAATGAAAATAATTGGGTCAAACCGGTTGTGGGTCCGGGTTTGACCCAATGAAAGCAATTGGGTCAAACCGGTTATGGGTCATGGTTTTGATGCAATGAAAATGATTTTCAAACAAATGAAAACAATTCACCGACCGATGTACATGGATTTTGAAACGTAATGTTTGAACCTACAACAAATATTAGAAGGTCATTAAAAACAAAGACATGATATTAATTAGAATTCTTTGTCAATAACACTTACTCGCCCTAAGAACCAATCTGAAAATTGTTTCTCATGCTTACGAGAAATGTCACCAACTCCTTGCGTGCAAAGTTCATCCATGTGTTCACTGTAACAATAAAGTTAATCAGCAACTATATATTAAAGTAGAATTTCAAATTATATCTTAGTTACTCTAAGTAGTTGTTGATGCCTTTGCAATTGTTCAGCACATACCAACGAGCTTTCTTAAACTTTGTTCGATCTTTGTCATGCACTTTTGCAACCCCTATTAGTCTAATTCTCTGAGTGAACACATCCAATGATTTTCTGGTACCTCCATGTCGTTGTCATAATCGTAGTTTCAATCTCTACGAATAAGCACTATTTCCACCCCTAGAAGGTACTGGGAACAAAATGTTGAACACTTGTTCTCAATATACGCTTATGCAATCAAACCTTCGGGACGCAACTTATTTTTCACAGACTGTTTCGAGACACCCATTAACAATCAACTAGAAACAGTCATCTATTCTGTACCAGTCCAACAAGCATTACTTCCTGCAGTAAGTGGACCGCTAAATGCATCATTGCAGTAAAAAAAAAAGCAGGTGGAAAAATCATTTCCAACTTGCATAAAATTATTCTGATATCTTCTGACATCCTCTGCAATACAGAAATCTTTAACGTCTGTGGGCACAACTCTAAAAAAAATAAACATAATTTGGTCACTGCCACCCACGTCTTCCTTCAACAATCCTCGAATCATCATTGGAAGAACCCTCTGCAAGAACCCACTACTGAGATTCACACGACATGAAATCTTAGTTGCATAACCATCGGAGAGACCTCACGTCTTTTTACATTCACAGGTCCTCCTTCACTCTTCTCAATTTAAAGTATATGCCACTTGAGGCATCAATTCAACCCAACAAACATGAACTAAGTGCAAGTCTTTTTTAACCCCAATTTCAGCTAAATCTTTACGTGCACCCACTGAATCTCTGGTCATGAACTCGATATTCATCACCGTCCCAATCACATTGTCACATATGTTCTTTTTGATGTGCATCAAGTCCAAGTTATGCCGTAAACACTAACTTACTACAATACGGCAGTTGGAAAAAAAATGCTCTTCTTTGTCCAATTAAATTATTCCAACGACTGTTTCTTCTTTCCCCTATACTTCCCTGACACTTTACCAAAGATAGTAGTCTCCCCAACATGCATTAATTTTTCCAATATGTCCTTACTAGTTAACCCTTCAAGCGAAAGTCTATGTTCTTCTTTTCCATCGAACGTATCCACATCAGATCTTCGTGCACGCCCTGGTGTCAAGTATCTCCTATGACCCATATAACACATTCTTCTCCTGTGCTTCAGCCACTTCTAGTTAGTGTCTAAATTACATGTTGGACATCCCAACTTCCCATTGGTATTCCATCTAAATAAATTGCTATATTTTTGGAAATCATTTACAGTCCACATCAAAGTCACATGCATCTTAAATGTCATCCCATCTGAAGCGTCATATGTCTCAACGTCATCTTCCATAGTTGTTTCAACTCGTCCACTAAGGGTCGAAGATATATATCTATATAATTTCCCGGTGACTTGCGACTAGGGATCAAAAGAGTCATCAGTGAAAATGAGAGCTTCTACACCTCCACGGGAGCAAATTATAAGAAAACACAATGTCATACCCCGAGCTTTTAAACATCACATGCATATTGTTTATGATATCTTGTTTGTGATTAGTAGTGCATTTAGGGGCTGCTTAGTGGCTGAGAGAGATTATTTAGTACTTGAGTTACTAAGTTCAAAACATTGATTAGGACATGATTTAGTGAGAATTGGAGTTCACATGCAACTGAGTTATTGTTCAAGAGATTGAGGAGTACGCATTGGATCAATTTAAATTTTTAAGCTAGTCAGACCTTTTTGTCTCGAACCTTCATTAGGACCTGATTAAGTGAGATTTGGAGTTTATGTGCAACTAGGTTGTTGTTCAAAATGTTGAAGAGCTCGTATTGGATCAATTTAATTTTTTAAGCAAGCAGGATTTTTGTCTCGAAAATCGAACCACATGATTTTATTCTACTATATGTCGGGAGTTCATCCACGAGCTTATGGTTCACTTTTGGAGACTTTTTATTTTTCGGAAGCTAGTAGGTCGATTTTTGGAATTGCGGATAGAGATGAATGGATAGGATGAATTGTGGATAGAGATGAATTACGGATAGAGATGAATTGCGGATATTGTGGATAGAGATGAATTCTAGATAGAGATGAATGTGGATATGATTGTGGATAGAGATACAAATCAAAGGTAAGCACGACGAATCGAAGCAAAAGCACGAAATAAAAGGCTAGGACCTAGGAAGCTCGAGGTGTCGACCACCGGTGCACCTAGGAGGCGACTCGTCAAGCCTATAGGGAATTTCGGCCATAGCCTTTCCATGCAGCTGCTGTAGGTTGCTAGGTGTCAAGAGGAGAGAAATGTAGCCTAGTGACTCACCAAAGCTAGCCTAGCTAGGCCGGACACGTGTCGGAATGCAACCGGCTGTGTTTTCCTATAAATAGGGGTGGATTTCGACCTTTGAAGAGTACACCATTCAATCTGAATTTTTGTGAGTTAAATCTTGAGAGAAAGAGTGAAGTGAAGTGGGAGAAAGAAGGAGGAAAAATTAGTGAAGATTAGTGAAGATCGAACTCGCTTAGAGGTAAAGTTTAGTTGGTTATCTTTGATTTCGATTCAAGTTTTCAAGATGATTATTGTGAATCTCTTGTCTTTATTATTCTAGCATCTCTTGATGTTGATTAGCATTTTTTCTATTATTCATATTGTTCTTGATGTTCTTCGTGTTCTTCGTGTTCTTGACGAAGAACAAGCTCGTCCTTTCGAAAAAGTATCATTTTCAAAGTTCGATTCGTTTTCAAGTTGTTTTTCAACTTTGATCCGTTTCTTTTCAAAATTTCTTTCAAAAGTTATTTTTCAAAACTTGAACATATTTCTTTCCTTTTGATTTCAATACTTTTATGTCAAAATTAGTATTTTCTACGTGGTGATTAAGCCGGTTTTTAACCGAGAAATCAAAGTGTTGTTTTTGCCTTCACAACATTTTCCTTTGAGAACTGTTTTATAATGTTGTGATGATGGAAATGAGTTAAGGTGTTGCATATCATAAATGAGATGTATGGGCGTTGATATGAGACATGCACACTTAACTTGTACGTTGGAAAGGAATATTGTGATGTTCAAGTATGGTTAAGGTGTTGCATATCATGATGATATGTATGGGCGTTGACATGAGACATGCATACTTAACGTAATATTGTGAAGACGTGACAGTACTGTGCACAAGAGGATGTGTTCACTTGTTGTGACATTCTGGCCTCTCCGTCGTACGCAGAAAGATCCTTTGTTAGGATACTCACTCTGGGAGTTTGAGCCGTGTATGTACTCTGGGAGTAATGCTGCAAAGATACGGAAGGTTACTTGTAATCACTCTGGCCAAGTGATTCACTCTGGGAGTGAGAGTAGTGGTGATCGAAATTGAAAATGGAAAAAGGAAAAGATCATTTTTGAGAAAACTGAGTCTTTTCATTTACTTTCTTCTTCTGTTTTGAGATTTTATTGATGAACGGGTTTTCTTCAATATCTTTTTTCTATCTGCTATTCTGTTGTACTAACCACTAGCTTTACTGAGTCATTTGGACTCACCGTTGTTTGTTAAATTCTTTTAGCATATGTTCAGAATGTACTGGGAGAATTTACTTAGACTTTAACTCATGAGGTCTTGATACTAAGCTGGTAGTTGGGTCTGGGTCACTGAGAACCTAGACATCATCGTTGAGAGCATCCTGATTATATTTTCTAGGATCATGACGAGGAAGAGTAGAGGAGAATAAGATAAAGATCTACGTAAATTGTACTGAATTTTAGAAGTTATTCTACCATGTTTTGTAGATGTACGTAGAAAGCAGAATTGGTACTCTTTTGTGATACAGAGATTGGAATAAAGGGTCTTGATGATGTTTATTTCTTAGAATCCTATTGCTTTAACGATCCTCCCACAGGCCGTAACCTCAGTTTAATAGCGGCGTCCATTACTATAAGACAACGCTTCAGGTCTTGACGGTCCGGGCTATTACACACAACAGCTGGCCAAATACTGTACGCATTGCTCATGTTTCTGAACGGATTAAGCCCATTTAAAGCAAGACAAGGGCGGACGTTGCGGGCATATTGAGCAAACCAACCATGGTCCTGATCAAAATTCTTCCAAACCAATGAATCTGCAGAATGCCTTATACACTCCCCATCGTCAAACTTGCTGTTTGCCTTCCAAAACAACACACAATCATTCTAACATGCATGGATCTTATAATAACTAAACCCAACACCCTTTCGCAATTGTTTCACCGATCTCGGTAACGTCTCCTCTGGCAATGCCTCCTTAATCAATTGTAACACCATATCAAATGCCTTAACTGACAACTTATTCTCCGTCTTCACATGCAACTGCCAGACCGTAATTGATAACTTACTAAACTTATCAAATGGTATTGAAGCCTTCAGTCTCGAAGTGGGGGTTTTCCTAATGTCAAGGTTCTCCATTTCAACCCCTGCCGCCCCACCTTCTTTCCCCACATGAACATCGATTAACATTTTTGTAAATCCTAGGATTAAGGCAACCCAAGAGGGGGGTGAATTGGGTTTCAAAACTTTTTCGAAACTCACCCTTTAGAAAGTGTTTGCTAGCTATAAGTCTCACAAAGAGAAGTGATTGCAATAAAAGATTGAACACAAGAATATATATTGCAACTTAGATAAAGAAATAAAACTTAGAGTAGGAAACTAATAGCACAATGTAATGAGATAAGGGAAGAGAAGCAAACACAAGATTTTTAGGTGGTTCGGCAAACCCGCCTACATCCACCCCTCAAGCTCCTTTACCGAGCCTTGAGGGTTTTCCACTATGCTCCCTTCAACCAAGGGAGAGCCTTCCTTACACTTGAGCTTGAGAAACACCTCTTCAAGCCTCAAGAACGAGTTTGAGAACAAACCTCTCTAAACTCCTTCTTTTGATGAACAAACCTCACCAAAAGGAAACAAGAGAATCACTCTCTTAATAGTGTATGGGGATGAACAAAAATGCTCACTAAAACTCCCTTGATGGAGTAGATATTACAATGAGAAATTTCTATCTCTTAAACTTCACACAACAACAAGGATGTGAAAGTGTTGATTATGTGTGAATGATGTTTGAACAAGGATTGAAAGGTTTTAGATCACTCTTACTTTGGCAAAATGATTAAAGTTGTTCAGCAACTTTTAAAAGGCGTAGGGATGGCTTTATATAGGCCTCATAAGAAAAATAGCCGTTTATAGCTGTTGGAAGTCGAGCTGTTAAAAAACTCTCGATGAACCGGTTTGCATGAGGTTGCAGGTTAATGTTACCAACGGTCATAATGTCAAAGTCATCTTTTCAAATCAAAACGGTCGACCGCTATACCAACCGGTTTTCCCTCAACTTAAGTACATGATCCGGTTTTAAAAACACGATTTTGACCAACTTAAAATACCCAATTTTAAAGACTAACTTGCATAAGTATATAAAAGGTTTGGGAGTTTGATTGGGATATTTTAAGCCATTTAAAATATTTTTAAATCTTCAAAACAAGAGGTAAAACATTTCATGCAAGTTTTGAAGAAATATGCAAGTGTGTGGTTCAAATCCTTGTTAAAGATGAACTTAGAGTTACAAAGATTACCTCTAGCATCTTGAGTCTTCACTTTAAAAGCACTTCCATTGAAGGAGATGTTACTTGATTGCTTCGTGCTTATTTTGGATCCGCTTTGCTTCACATCTCAATTTTTATTGTTATCATCAAAACATTGATTGTGACTAAAAGCCAACAATTTCCTCCATTCCATCAAAGCTATCTCCCTCTAAATTCTCAACACAATGTGGTAATCTAGCACTGGACTCTTTACTCAGATTTGAAGCAAGTTGAATACCCTCCCTCCCCGTGAAACACCCATAACTTAAGGAGGGTATTCAACACTACATTTTATCCAACACTTGAAACATTACATTTCTGCACTTCTGACACAGACATCTGATCTAACCCCGAGAGTTTACACAACAAGCAGCCATACCAACAAACCCACGAACCCCCTGTATACTTTTTACCAAACCGATTTTTCTTGTAAACCCAACTCTTATCCATCCCCACCAATCTAAAACAATACACAACATTAAGTAACTCATAAACACCCAATCATTGGAACTTGACTTTGTGCCCAACTGATAGGTCATATCTCATTCAAGATTATGCATTCGGAGTTGAACATCAGTTCAACTTGTGTCCATCCATACCTAAAAAAATTCGGCAGCATCTCCCCCAGTCCCCAAGTACACACACCAGCGTTGGGGCAGACGTCTTTAACGACAGTTATATGACATCATACACCAATGCTAGTAGTATACCCAAAAGACAAAAAGAATATGATACCGAACTTCCTCAAAGACTAGACTGGACACAAGTACCGAACTGTCCAACCCCAAACCCACAATCTCAAACTGTCCATATTTTGGACAATTCAAGGTTATTACAAGATAAATACATATTTATCGCGTCCTAACCCCTGAACGGGTCTAAGGTTACACACATTATATACCAAAAATAAACCCAAACAAAACAAATAAAAAACACTCCTATAATCATCCTCCATGCTTCTCAAACTTCATAATTCATTTCCATAACTCAAGCACTTCAATAATCAAACATGTAAATAGCTCAAATACTACACATCAATAATAAAAAAAACACTCACATAATCATCCTCCAATCTTCTCAAACTTCATGATTCATTTTTAGAGCTCCAGCATTTCAATAATCAAATATATAAAGAGTATAAATGCTACACATGATCAATATCAACATCTGCCTTAAACACCGTTCAATCGGTATTACTGTCGATCGGTCGGTAAGTACAGACAATCGATCGTCTGTCTTCTAACTAACAAACGATCAATCATATGTCTTCCATCTTCCAAACCATCGATCGGTAAAAGTGGCGATCGATCGCATTTAACCTAAAAAAAAAAAAACATGCCAAGCCTCTCCACACACTCAAATCCACGCCCAAAGCACTTCTAAATCATCCTCATGCAATGCTAATTCCAATGTACATAGTAAAAACACCCTAATAAGCTCTAATCATCATAAATCATATTAAAAATACCCATAAATGCAAAAAAAAAAAAGATCAAATAACCAACCAAATCGTAGTGTAGGTCAAGTAAATTACCTCTTGCACGAAATCTACACCAAGATGAACTAAATCCCCACTAAGATCTCACAAATTTCCTCCAAATTTTTCAATATTCACCCGTATAAAAAACCAATGAATTTGAGCTTGGGCTTACACTTAAGCTATTCTAAACACTCTCCCAATAAAAAGGGGGATGGTGTTTGGGCTAAGTTTGGGGGAAAATAACACCTTGCCACATGTGCCGTCTCCTCCTTGTCGTGGGTGTGTTTTTGCTTCACCCACGGCCTTAGAGCATTTCTGCATTTGAAGCTCGATAAACACCGATCGATCGGCTATTTAACCGATCAATCGCCTTGTCAGCTTTAAAATTTCTGCTAAGTTTTTTGACAGATTGATTGTAACAAAATGCAAGCCATCTATCGGCACTTTGAGACGATCTATCGTCATAAAAGCTTAAACGACACCATTTTGTACTGATCGATCAATGATCCTAATTATTAAAAAATGATTTTTAACCAACCAAATAAATGCTTAATTATGAAAAAAATTTAACTTATGATGTCATCTTAATACATGCCTCATACTAATAACTTATGATCATGTGCTAAATGAAGACTACATCACTAGTTTATTCTATCTTAATACATGCCTCACACTAACTCTTACAATGTGTTTCTATGATGCAACATGTACAACTTAAACATTCTTTCCTAAAGATTAATTATGTGTGCTTAATATGTTTTTATGTAATCTAGATATATCCTAACATAATTTGTTTGTATGTATTTTGTGTGTGCAAATATTTAAACACACAACATTCAATCACAAATTCATCTTACCCTAATTTGTATACCGATCGATTGGTCGAATACAACGATCGATCATCATTTGAAAATAAGACGACATTGTCCTCGATGATCGATCATCTTATATTAAAGATCGATCGCGTTGTATAACAAAAACGACGATGCACTTAAACAATAAATAGGTTTGTAATTATATACTGATCGATCGGTCGAGACAAACCAAATGACTTAATTATGAAATATTTTTTTATTTAAGATGCCATCTTAATACATATTTGTATTTAAAACATACTTATAGATATCTGGATCGTTATTTTATTTTATTTAAAACATATTTGTACTTAATGATATATATATGTACTTAAATTTGTACATAAATTTTATTTATGATCTTATATTACTTATTTGATTGATCGCTATTAATTTTTTATGTTTATATGTATGTACTTAAATTTTATTTAAATACGTATTTTATTTAGCTGTTTAACTTTGCAATTTTTGTTAATTTTGCCAACAAAAGGGTATTTTGGTCAATTTACATATCTAAATGTCAGGAGAAAAAAAACTCATAAAATAATCAAAATCACTACATATCAAAAAATAAACAGATATGTCCCAAATACATAAATAAAAACACAAATCTAAACAAACGTATATGTCCCAAATTGTCATACCTCGAGCTTTTGTTTAACATAACATGCATATTGTTTGTCAAATCAACTTTGGGTTTAGTTGTGCATTAGGGAGTAATTAGTGAATAAGTATAGTGATTTAGTGGTGATTTGAAGATTAATTAGTAGTTGATGTATTAATTTTAAAACCTTGATTTGGACCTGATTAAGTGAGAATTGAAATTCACAAGTGACTAAGCTTTTATTCAGGATGTTGAGGAGCACGTTTTGAACTAATTTGAATTTTTAAGCTAGTAGGAGGTTTTCATCAAAAACTGAACCATATGATTTTTATTTTACTAGTAGGTTTGGAGTTCATTCACGATTTTATGGTTCAATTTTGTAGACTTTTTATTTTTCGAAAGCAAGTAGGACATTTTATGATCATCGTTGGAAATTGATGAAATTTAGCGAAACTTAGCCATTAAGTTATGAAATTTCGGTTGACCCAGAGTACGACGCATAGCAAGCTTAAGAAGCACGATGAATCAAAGCTAGAAGTAAGACAAAAAAGCTATAACCTCAAAAGCACGAAGTGTCAAACACCAAAGGAATCTACGGCGACTCGCCATTGTTGGCTTTTGTTCACAATCGATATTTTGATGATTTCAATAAATGGTTTAAGTTTACCAAATGGACATCTTCAAAGACAAAGACATTTTTATCAAAGAGCCAAAGACAGAAGATTGAAGATCAAGAAGATGCAAGGAGCTCAAAAGTGAAGATTCAAGACCTTAGGGTATAACCTTGTAACTCTTAGTTTCACTTTTGACAAGGATTTGAATCACACACTTGCATATTTTTCAAACCGTGCATAATCTTCTTATCACAAGTTTGACAGTGAATTTAATGTTTTCAAATCATTCCTATATAAACACCCAAGCCTTGGTTATACTTTTGGGAAATTGGTTTTTGAAATTGGGATTTCAAAAATGTCAACAACGGTGTGAATCAGTCTATGAAGTTGTTGACTGCTATATGAAGCGGATCGACATCTACATGAAGTGGTCGATCGGCTGTAGCAGATGATGAAAATGATTTATAGTGGATGACAGGTTGCGTAGGGCAAAAATTTTGCAGCATTAAAATTTTACGACAGTTGGTCAACGGCTAGTTGAAGTGACTGGTATAACGGTAAAATTGTCAAATCGACCCCAACGGCTAGAAACGGCTAGTTTTTAATGTGGCCTATATAAAGACCTTCCTAATGTCTGAAAAAAAGAGAGAACAACCACATATCATTTCTATAGCTTGGGAAAGATCTTAAACCTTTCTATTTTATATTTCTCATATCATTCACACAAATTACACTTTCACATCCTTGTCATTTGTGAATCAAAGAGATAGAGCTTTCCATTTTCATATCCACTCTTTGAGAGAGTTTTATTCTTGTATCTTCATATCCAAAAGAGGTGATTCCTTTAGTGAGGTTGTTCACTAAAGAAGAAGCTTAGAGAGGGTATATCTCAAGCTTGGTTGAGTTGTGAGTGGTGAGCCCAAAAATCACTTGGGTGTTTGAGTGTTGAGCCCAAAAAGCACTTGTAGGTTCTCTAGCACCCGGAAGCTAGAGTGTACACTATTTGGAAGATAGTGGGAAAACCTCAAGGCTCGGTAAAGGAGCTTGAGGGGTGGATGTAGGCAGGTTTGCCGAACCACCTAAAAATCTCATGTTTGCTTCTCTAACTCTACTCTTTACATTTAGCACTTATTTACTTATCGCATCAATACTTGCTTAATACTTGTGCTAAATTAGTCTTTACTTTGCAAACACGATTTTGGGGTTAAAAGTGAAAAAATTTGGAAACCAATTCACCTCTTGGGTTGCCTTAATCCTTGGACTTACAATTGGTATCAGAGCTTGGTGCTCGTTATACAAGATTTAAAAATCTTGAGTTAGAATGGCAACTTTTTCAACACTCAAGTTGAAGGGCTTTCCACTTAGACCACATTCTTTAATGGTAGTGATTATGCATATTGGAAAGCTAGGATGAGAATTTATTTTCAATCTATTGATTATGATTTATGGTTATGCATATTGAATGGTCCACATATTCCCACAAAGAAAGTTGGAGAGGTTGAAACCCTCAAAAACGAAAATGAATATAGTGACCTAGACAAAAAGAAAATCTCTTGGATGCTAGAGCAATGAATATATTTATTGTGCTTTAATAGATGTGAATTTAATAGAATATCTTCTTGCACAAATGCTAAGGAAATTTGGCATGCTCTAGAGATTACTCATGAAGGGACAAACCAAGTCAAAGAGTCCAAAATAAGTATGTTTGTCCATAACTATGAGTTGTTTAAAATGACACCGGAGGAATCCATTAGTGACATGTATACTAGATTTACCAACATTATAAATGCCTTGAATGCACTTGGTAAATCTTATACTAACTCGGATTTGGTGAGAAAAATCCTTAGGTCACTACCAAAGTCTTGGGAAGCAAAGGTGACTGCAATTCAAGAGGCTAAAGATCTCACCAAGCTACCTCTAAAGAGCTTCTCAGATCCCTCATGACCCATGAGATCCAAATGCTCGAAAATGAAGATGAGAGTAAGAAGAAGATGAGGATCGCTCTCAAATCTTCCATAATCAAAGATGAGGATGATGATGAGGAAGACATAGTCTTGATGACTAGAAAGTTCAAGAACTTCCTCAAAAGAAAGAAAGAGAAGAGAAGCCTCAAATACAAGAAGACATCATGGAATGTTAACGATGAAAGCTCCTCCGAAGAAGATGAAGGAGAAATCGCTAACATGTGCCTCATGGCATTTGAGGATGATGATGAGGTATACTCTTCGGATGATGAACCTAAACTTTCTTATATTGAACTTCAAAATGCCTTTGATGAACTTCTTTGTCAATTTGAAAAACTTGGTTCAAAATATACATCTTGAAAAAGAAACTCATTTTGATCTCAAAAGAAATTGATTTATTAGAAAATGAGATACTCTAAAGCTTGAAAATGATTTACTCCAAGAAAAAGCTTTAGAATTTGAAAAGGAGAAAGTTGCTTTGAACAACAAAATGTTTCTCAAAGCAAAATCCTTGAGAAGTTTACTCAAGGAAAGAAATCTTTGGATTTGATTCTTGGTAGTCAAAGATGTGTCTTTGACAAAAGTGGCTTAGGCTACAAGCCTTCTATTCACTAAAAATATTTTAAGATTATTGAAGGCAGTCTTTATCTCGCTCTACCACACCCCCAGCTCTCCTCCTCCTTGTTGTGTTGAGAGAAAAAAGACTTAGCCTTCACAAAATAATTCTTAAAATATTTTTAGTGAATACAAGGCTTGTAGCCAAAGCCACTTTTGTCAAAGACACATCTTTGACTACCAAGAATCAAATCCAAAGATTTCTTTCCTTGAGTAAACTTCTCAAGATTTTCTTTGAGAAACTATTTTGTTGTTCAAAGCAACTTTCTCCTTTTCAAATTCTAAAGCTTTTTGTTGGAGTAAATCATTTTCAAGCTTTAGAGTATTTCTCTCATTTTCTAATAAATCAATTTCTTTTGAGATCAAAATGAGTTTCTTTTTCAAGATGTATATTTTGAACCAAGTTTTTCAAATTGACAAAGAAGTTCATCAAAGGCATTTTGAAGTTCAATATAAGAAAGTTTAGGTTCATCATCCGAAGAGTATACCTCATCATCATCCTCAAATGCCATGAGGCACATGTTAGCGATTTCTTCAACTTCATCTTCTTCGGAGGAGCTTTTATCGTTATCATTCTATGATGTCTTCTTGTATTTGAGGCTTCTCTTCTCTTTCTTTCTTTTAAGAAGTTCTTGAACTTCCTAGTCATCAAGACTATGTCTCCTTATCATCATCCTCAACTTTGATTATGGAAGATTGGAGAGCGATCCTCATATTCTTCTTACTCTCATCTTCATTTTCGAGCATTTGGATCTCATGGGTCATGAGGGATCTGAGAAGCTCTTTAGAGGTAGCTTGGTGAGATCTTTAGCCTCTTGAATGCAGTCACCTTTGCTTCCCAAGACTTTGGTAGTGACCTAAGGATTTTTCTCACCAAATCCGAGTTAGTATAAGATTTACCAAGTGCATTCAAAGCATTTATAATGTTGGTAAATCTAGTATACATGTCACTAATGGATTCCTCCGGTGTCATTTTAAACAACTCATAGTTATGGACAAACATACTTATTTTGGACTCTTTGACTTGGTTTGTCCTTCATGAGTAATCTCTAGAGCATGCCAAATTTCCTTAGCATTTGTGTAAGAAGATATTCTATTAAATTCACATCTATTTAAAGCACAATAAAGAATATTCATTGCTCTAGCATCCAAAGAGATTTTCTTTTTGTCTAGGTCACTATATTCATTTTCGTTTTTGAGGGTTTCAACCTCTCCAACTTTCTTTGTGGGAATATGTGGACCATTCAATATGCATAACCATAAATCATAATCAATAGATTGAAAATAAATTCTCATCCTAGCTTTCCAATATGCATAATCATTACCATCAAACAATGGTGGTCTAAGTACGGAAAGCCCTTCAACTTGAGTGTTGAAGCTTAAGTTGCCATTCTAACTCAAGATTGTTAAATCTTGTATAACGAGCACCAAGCTCTGATACCAATTGTTAATCCAAGGATTAAGCAACCCAAGAGGGGGGTGAATTAGGTTTCCAAATTTTTTCACTTTTAACCCCAAAATCGTGTTTGCAAAGTAAAAATAATTTAGCATAAGTATTAAGCAAGTATTGATGCGATAAGTAAATAAGTGCTAAATGTAAAGAGTAAGGTTAGAGAAGCAAACATGAGATTTTTAGGTGGTTCGGCAAACCTGCCTACATCCACCCCTCAAGCTCCTTTACCGAGCCTTGAGGTTTTCCCACTATCTTCCAAATAGTGTACACTCTAGCTTCCGGGTGCTAGAGAACCTTACAAGTGCTTTTTTGGGCTCAACACTCACAACCCAAGTGATTTTTTGGGCTCACCACTCACAACTCAACAAAGCTTGAGATATACCCTCTCTAAGCTTCTTCTTTAGTGAACAACCTCACTAAAGGAATCACCTCTTTTGGATAGAAGATTACAAGAAAAAACTCTCTTAAAGAGTGGATATGAAAATGGAAAGCTCTATCTATTTTGATTCACAAATGACAAGGATGTGAAAGTGTAATTTGTGTGAATGATATGAGAAATAAAATAGGAAGGTTTAAGATCTTTCCCAAGCTATAGAAATGATATGTGGTTGTTCTTCTCTTTTTTTAGAGACGTTAGGAAGGTCTTTATATAGGCCACATTAAAAACTAGCCGTTTCTAGCCGTTGGGGTCGATTTGACAATTTTACCGTTATACCAGTCGCTTCAACTAGCCGTTGACCAACTGTCGTAAAATTTTAATGCTGCAAAATTTTTGCCCTACGCAACCTGTCATCCACTATAAATCATTTTCATCATCTGCTACAGCCGATCGACCACTTCATGTAGATGTCGATCCGCTTCATATAGCAGTCAACAACTTCATAGACTGATTCACACCGTTGTTGACATTTTTGAAATCCCAATTTCAAAAACCAATTTCCAAAAGTATAACCAAGGCTTGGGAGTTTATATAGGAATGATTTGAAAACATTAAATTCACTGTCAAACTTGTGATAAGAAGATTATGCACGGTTTGAAAGATATGCAAGTGTGTGATTCAAATCCTTGTCAAAAGTGAAACTAAGAGTTACAAGGTTATACCCTAGTCTTGAATCTTCACTTTTGAGCTCCTTGCATCTTCTTGATCTTCAATCTTCTGTCTTTGGCTCTTTGATAAAAATGTCTTTGTCTTTGAAGATGTCCATTTTGTAAACTTAAACCATTTATTGAAATCATCAAAATATCGATTGTGAACAAAAGCCAACAATGGCGAGTCGCCGTAGATTCCTTTGGTGTTTGACACTTCGTGCTTTTGAGGTTATAGCTTTTTTGTCTTACTTCTAGCTTTGATTCATCGTGCTTCTTAAGCTTGCTATGCGTCGTACTCTGGGTCAACCGAAATTTCATAACTTAATGGCTAAGTTTCGCTAAATTTCATCAATTTCCAACGATGATCATAAAATGTCCTACTTGCTTTCGAAAAATAAAAAGTCTACAAAATTGAACCATAAAATCGTGAATGAACTCCAAACCTACTAGTAAAATAAAAATCATATGGTTCAGTTTTTGATGAAAACCTCCTACTAGCTTAAAAATTCAAATTAGTTCAAAACGTGCTCCTCAACATCCTGAATAAAAGCTTAGTCACTTGTGAATTTCAATTCTCACTTAATCAGGTCCAAATCAAGGTTTTAAAATTAATACATCAACTACTAATTAATCTTCAAATCACCACTAAATCACTATACTTATTCACTAATTACTCCCTAATGCACAACTAAACCCAAAGTTGATTTGACAAACAATATGCATGTTATGTTAAAACAAAAGCTCGAGGTATGACAATTTGGGACATATACGTTTGTTTAGATTTGTGTTTTTATTTATGTATTTGGGACATATCTGTTTATTTTTTGATATGTAGTGATTTTGATTATTTTATGAGTTTTTTTTCTCCTGACATTTAGATATGTAAATTGACCAAAATACCCTTTTGTTGGCAAAATTAACAAAAATTGCAAAGTTAAACAGCTAAATAAAATACGTATTTAAATAAAATTTAAGTACATACATATAAACATAAAAAATTAATAGCGATCAATCAAATAAGTAATATAAGATCATAAATAAAATTTATGTACAAATTTAAGTACATATATATATCATTAAGTACAAATATGTTTTAAATAAAATAAAATAACGATCCAGATATCTATAAGTATGTTTTAAATACAAATATGTATTAAGATGGCATCTTAAATAAAAAAATATTTCATAATTAAGTCATTTGTTTGTCTCGACCGATCGATCAGTATATAATTACAAACCTATTTATTGTTTAAGTGCATCGTCGTTTTTGTTATACAACGCGATCGATCTTTAATATAAGATGATCGATCATCGAGGACAATGTCGTCTTATTTTCAAATGATGATCGATCGTTGTATTCGACCAATCGATCGGTATACAAATTAGGGTAAGATGAATTTGTGATTGAATGTTGTGTGTTTAAATATTTGCACACACAAAATACATACAAACAAATTATGTTAGGATATATTCTAGATTACATAAAAACATATTAAGCACACATAATTAATCTTTAGGAAAGAATGTTTAAGTTGTACATGTTGCATCATAGAAACACATTGTAAGAGTTAGTGTGAGGCATGTATTAAGATAGAATAAACTAGTGATGTAGTCTTCATTTAGCACATGATCATAAGTTATTAGTATGAGGCATGTATTAAGATGACATCATAAGTTAAATTTTTTCATAATTAAGCATTTGGTTGGTTAAAAATCATTTTTTAATAATTAATTGATCGATCATTGTGTCATTTAAAATGGTGACGATTCGTACGTGATCGAAAGATCGATTGCTTTTTTACAATCAATCTGTCAAAAAACTTAGAAATTTTAAAGCTGACAAGGCGATTGATCGGTTAAATAGCCGATCGATCGGTGTTTATCGAGCTTGAAATGCAGAAATGCTCTAAAGCCGTGGGTGAAGCAAAAACACACCCACGGCAAGGAGGAGACCGGCTTGTGGCAAGGTGTTATTTTCCCCAAACTTAGCCCAAACACCATCCCCCTTTTTATTGGGAGAGTGTTTAGAATAGCTTAAGTGTAAGCCCAAGCTCAAATTCATTGGTTTTTTACGGGTGAATATTGAAAAATTTGAAATTTTGAGATTTTGGGGATTTAGTTCATCTTGGTGTAATTTCGTGCAAGAGGTAATTACTTACCTACACTACATTTGGTTGGTTATTTGATTTTTTTTTTTTTGCATTTATGGGTATTTTTAATATGATTTATGATGATTAGAGCTTATTAGGGTGTTTTTACTATGTACATTGGAATTAGCATTGCATGAGGATGATTTAGAAGTGCTTTGGGCGTGGATTTGAGTGTGTGGAGAGGCTTGCATGTTTTTTTTTTTTTAGGTTAAATCGATCGATCGCCACTTTACCGATCGATGGTTTGGAAGATGGAAACATATGATTGATCGTTTGTTAGTTAGAAGACAGACGATCGATTGTCTGTACTTACCGACCGATCGACAGTAATACCGATTGAACGGTGTTTAAGGCAGATGTTGATTATTGATCATGTGTAGCATTTACTCTTTATATATTTGATTATTGAAATGCTGGAGCTCTAAAAATGAATCATGAAGTTTGAGAAGATTGGAGGATGATTATAGTGAGTGTTTTTTTTTATTATTGATGTGTAGTATTTGAGCTATTTACATGTTTGATTATTGAAGTGCTTGAGTTATGGAAATGAATTATGAAGTTTGAGAAGCATGGAGGATGATTATAGAGTGTTTTTTATTTGTTTTGTTTGGGTTTATTTTTGGTATATAATGTGTGTAACCTTAGACCCGTTCAGGGGTTAGGACGCGATAAATATGATTTATCGCGTAATAACCCTTGAATTGTCCAAAATATGGACAGTTTGAGATTGTGGGTTTGGGGTTGGACAGGTTCGGTACTTGTGTCCAGTCTAGTCTTTGAGGAAGTTCGGTATCATATTCTTTTTGTCTTTTGGGTATACTACTAGCATTGGTGTATGATGTCATACAACTATCGTTGATGACGTCTGCCCCAACGCTGGTGTGTGTACTTGGGGACTGGGGGGAGATGCTGCCGAATTTTTTTCGAGGTATGGATGGACACAAGTTGAACTGATGTTCAACTCCGAATGCATAATCTTGAATGAGATATGACCTATCAGTTGGGCACAAAGTCAAGTTCCAATGATTGGGTGTTTATGAGTTACTTAATGTTGTGTATTGTTTTAGATTGGTGGGGATGGATAAGAGTTGGGTTTACAAGAAAAATCGGTTTGGTAAAAGTATACAGGGGGTCCTTGGGTTTGTTGTATGGCTGCTTGTTGTGTAAACTCTCGGGGTTAGATCAGATGTGTGTCAGAAGTGCAGAAATGTAATGTTTCAAGTGTTGGATAAAATGTAGTGTTGAATACCCTCCTTAAGTTATGGGTGTTTCACGGGAGGGAGGGTATTCAACTTGCTTCAAATCTGAGTAAAGAGTCCAGTGCTAGATTACCACATTGTGTGAGAATTTAAGGGAGATAGCTTTGATGAATGGAGGAAATGTTGGCTTTAGTCACAATCAATGTTTTGATGATAACAATAGAAAGTAATTGAGATGTGAAGCAAAGCGGATCCAAAATGAGCACGAAGCGATCAAGCAACATCCCCTTCAATGGAAGTGCTCTTAAAGTGAAGACTCAAGATGCTAGGGTAATCTTTGTAACTCTAAGACTTCATCTTTAACAAGGATTTGAACCACACACTTGCATATTTCTTCAAAACTTGCATGAAATGTTTTACCTCTTGTTTTGAAGATTTAAAAATGTTTTAAATGGCTTTAAAATATCCCAATTAAACTCTCAAACCTTTTATATACTTATGGGAAGTTAGTCTTTAAAATTGGGTATTTTAAGTTGGTCAAAATCGTGTTTTTAAAACAAGATCATGTTTAAGTTGAGGAGTCGAATGTAGCGGTCGACCGGTTCGACCGCTTGGTATAGCGGTCGACCGGTTGGTTTGAAAAAGAAGAAAAGAGTCGTTCTGACTTCTGACATTATGACCGTTGGTAACGTAAACCTGCAGCGGTCGACCGGCTCATGTAGGGTCGACCGGTTCGTCGAGTTTTTAACAGCTCGACTCCCAACGCTATTAACGGCTATTTTTCTTATGAGGCCTATATAAAGCCATTCCTACGCCTTTTAAAAGTTGCTGAACAACCAAAATCATTTTGCTAAAGCTAAGAGTGATCTAAAACCTTTCAATCCTTGTTCAAACATCATTCACACATAATCAACACTTTCACATCCTTGTTGTTGTGTGAAGCCTAAGAGATAGAAATTTCTCATTGTAACATCTACTCCATCAAGGGAGTTTTAGTGAGCATTTTCGTTCATCCCATACACTTTAAGAGAGTGATTCTCTTGTTTCCTTTTGGTGAGGGTTGTTCATCAAAAGAAGGAGTTTAGAGAGGTTTGTTCTCAAACTCGTTCTTGAGGCTTGAAGAGGTGTTTCTCAAGCTCAAGTGTAAGGAAACCTTTCCCTTGGTTGAAGGGAGCATAGTGGAAAAACTCAAGGCTCGGTAAAGGAGCTTGAGGGGTGGATGTAGGCGGGTTTGCCGAACCACCTAAAAATCTTGTGTTTGCTTCTCTTCCCTTATCTCTTACATTGTGCTACTAGTTTCTTATTCTAAGTTTTATTTCTCTATTTGAGTTGCAATATATATTCTTGTGTTAATCTTTTATTGCAATCACTTCTCTTTGTGGACTTGTAGCTAGCAAACACTTTCTAAAGGGTGAGTTTCGAAAAAGTTTTGAAACTCAATTTACCCCCTCTTGGGTTGCCTTAATCTAGGATTTACATTATTGCTTGTCAATACTTGTAATAATTTAATATCAAAATCACACAGGAATGTAATCATGTACACATCCAGGTTAAGCATTTGCATGATCATGAAGGTGATATTTCCACTGAAGAGCCACGTTGGGATCTTACACAAAAAGTATTTTGCAAAGAACAACAAATTCTCCAAAGAAATGAATCAAACTCCTCTATACAAGGAAAAGTTTAAAGAGCACCAAAATAGAAGCTAAGAATTCATAAGAGATAAAAAGCAGAGGCAAATTGATAGCAGGAGGTAAAGATGAACCTGAAATCAGTCAATGGATCTCTTCCCTGCTAGCCCATTTCTTTCCATTGGTCTGAAATCAAGCCATGGAGCTCCTGACCAGGAAACGTAGCAGACCATAGAGCTCTCAAAGCTTCCTACGCTAGTAAAACCTTTTTAGGGAGTAACTTGGAGAAAAATATCTTGAAGTAAAATGTGAACAATTACCAAGAACCGAAATAATTTCATCTGTAAGTTTTAAAAAACTTGTCTTTGTTTGTGTAGAAGTGGCCATGTGAGGAGACCATCCCAATCTATAAGGAAAACTACGAAAGCTAAAGGTGGCACTGCAGGTATTTGAAATCTGCGGGTATATGACCTAAGGGTACACTTATAGGGAATTTTGAAGGTGGAAACCAATAATTATCTCAAACTTCCAGAGGTTTTATGATTTGCTCTCATGTGTCCTGTCTTTCTATGAACAAGCATGTGACACTATATGCACAAACTTAATGGGAATTTGAAGCCATTCTATGGCACAGCTGCAACATATTAGAGATAACACAACCAATATGCACAAAACTGCATCATCAATATTATCAAAACTAACATTGTCATGAGAATGATTTTCCAAAAGTCAGGCTCACCTCTGTTGCTCCAGACAACAATATCCCCCGTACTTTGCTCTCTTTAATCTGTATATTGTCCTTGGATAAATCAAAAAGGTCCCTGAGTAAAAATGCCAGAAATTGCATAAGGGACAATTGCATCCAAAAATTTTCTGGATTCCGTTTATACCTTATTTGACTTGCTCAATGGTTCTCCTAGGTTTCACTACTAGGAAAAAAGGGGTAAGTACAGCCTATACCTTATTTGAATTGAAGAATTTATTCCTGTGCAAAAATGCAAAACAATTTTTCAGCACCTGCTTTTCAGAAACCGTGTCATAGTTTTTGACAACGCCAATCCAAGATGACATGATGCAAAAGAGAGAAATTCAAGTCACTTTCAAAGAGTTCACATACGCAGGACCAATGACACGGCATACATCCTCTGGAAGCTCAAAAGTAAGATCCACAATTAAAGCATAAGGGTGCATTAGACCTGAAAGAATCGGTTATTACCTTTCTCTGTGCGGAAGAAAACAGTAGTTGCAGATGTATTCTCGACAGGAAACCCTAAAACGGCAACTGCACAATGTAAATACCTAACATGGGCAAGGATTTTGGCAGTGATTGCTTCGGAGTTGAGACAAAGGAAAATCTTCGTACTGTTCGAATCACAGATAGGTCACAAAATCACACCGGCATGGCAATGAACTCAAGAGAGAGAGAGAGAGAGAAAAAAAGGGGAGAAGAGAAGAGAGAAGTGAGTGGCTGGCAAGGAGAAGAATTTGAAGAGGAATGGTAGAGGGAAGCACGAAGCCTTAAAGCTAAATGAAAACTGCGAAAGTGGATTTGATTTTTGAGTTTTAGTAACAATACCTTTTTACCTTTTAGTAACGGGAATCAGAAGGTTACTCTCACTTTGTACCTTTAGTGACCAATAAAGTGACTCGGTACCTTTAGTGACCAATAAAACGATTTGGTCACCGAAGCCTTATTTTTTAGTGATGAAACCAAAGGAGTTGGTGGCTATTGCCTGATTTTCTTGTAGTGGAAGAATGTCCAAAAGCAGATGAGACAAAATATGCAGTGCCTGTCCATCAGCTTGGAGAAATTAAAGAATCAGATGGAAGCATGGACGAAGAGTCATAGGTAGAAGAAGATGAAGAGGACAAAGAAGAAAAAGAGAAACGAAAGACTTTCAAAGCCAACACTGGCATAGTAGTGGCCAAGAATAAGCTTACCGATTTTTTTTTCTCATTGTCTACCAATATCTTCCGATTTACAAAACTTCAATCAAGCTGCAACTCATTTCTAAGAAATGGTCCTATTTCACACCTTTAGTCCCAAATAGACCCGCTTCAATGGAGTTTACAAAGTTCACGATGCCCTAAATTTTTGGAATTTAAAAATATACTCCAATTTTGGACACCCAACGCGCAAGTGGTTATGCCAAATCCTCTTCCAAGGACAAAGACTATGGCCTTAATAGGAGATATCTTCATTGCTGCATGAGAGACAATTGTCAGGAACTTCCAAAAAGTTCTATGGGGGTGAAGTTCAACTCAACTCACAATGTTCCAGGTAGCATAAATCACCCCAGCATTATTTTCAAGCATTTGGACTATGGGGAATCATAAATTTTGAGTAATGAAAAGGAAAACTCAATTCGTATTGAGCCAATTTGGATATTGGGTTTTTCAAATTTGATGCATGTTTGTGATATGGTTCTTTTTTAGGGGGAATTGAGGAGACAACAGAATGTTGCTATTCACACAGTATTCTACTGGGGAGACAAAGAATCAAATGGGTTTGCCATCAAAATGGTTTTGAATCAGAAGTAAAGATAGACACTAAGGATAGAACTCACGGACTTCTTATTAGATCGAATGTAGATATATCTGTAGGTTCTCTACAACTGTGTTTGCCATTAAAGCCTCATGAGAAGTGTTCACCATCTAAAGTTTTTTGAATTCAACGGCCTGCGCTTTCTAGAATTTCAAATTGTTCACATCAATGGTTGATGCATGATGGGCTTTCAAAGGGAGATGAAAAATTAGGTACTGGAGAAAAATATCATTCTGTATGAAAGAAGAAGTGGAGGAAGAAGAAAAAGAATCCTATCGAAGTAGTAATCGTGAGTGTGAATTGGGTGAAAGAGCTAGAGGCAAAAATTGGAAATTGGGTTTACCTCATATGTGTATTGTTTACAAAATAGTTTTGGATTTTTTGAAGAAAAACTTCAAACTAGGTCCCAAGTGAATTGAAGTGGAACGTTCTATGGCCAAGAAATTTACTACTTGGCATTTGGCATGGACAGCTTTTTAAGGGCACCAGGTGTTTAATGTATGTCCTTTTATGGAATTGCAAGGATCATAAAGTGCAACTTTGTGGAATTAACAGTGGGACATATTTCTATTAATAGAGACCAAGGTGGATTTTATTTGATATGTGGTGGGATGACAAGATTGAAACTTCGTAGCAGCAAGTTCAAAAAACTGTATTACAGCTTCAGGCAAACCAAGAACATATGCTATTTGGAAAACTCCTCCTTAGAGATATCCAAGTTAAAAAATAGAATTAGAGATGTTGCTTATTCAAGGAGTCGAAACTCAGTTCCAGAAGTGGAAGGTAGAAAATCCATATACAAGGCAACTAATTAGAGTACTTTCTTATAGGGTGGGTTAATATCATGGGTTGGAAATTTGTGTCCTCTAATTGAAGAATGTACAATTGTTGGACTTACATTGGACCTTGAGCATAGACATGGTGGGATTTTTTTTTTCTTGTGAATCATGGTAGATTATGCTTGTGAAAAGAGGAAATCATGATAGAGCTTTTGTTGCAGACCCTTAACCTTACAGCCAAGATTGTTTGAAAGGAAAAGAAATGTAACTTGCCAGAATTAGTTTAGCTAATGGGCTGAACTAGGGCTGGGCAAAAAACCCGACACCCTAACCCATTCCAACCCATTCAAGTTGGCTTTATTTGGGATTGGGTTCCGGTTTGTGAAACACATTCTGAAAAACCCAAACCTGACCTGAATATTCTAAGTCTTTTTGGGCCTATTCTAATATTCTTAAAAAATTAGCCCAAAGCATTTTGGGCCTATAATATAATGAAATTAAAAAAAATTCCAATGAAACCCGGCCCTGAGTCGAGCCGAGCTGAACCCGATCTGCCCGGGGCAGCTCGAGTTTAAGAGTCATTCCAAGTTGAGGTCGGGTTTCATTTTCAGTGCCCTAGGCTAGACTAGTAGTTCAATTATGATAACTACCTTTAGTTGATGACCAATTGTTGGGGGCTTGGGTTGAAGTCTATGGGCCCGTTATTGAAATGGTTGAACAAGGCTTGCAAAGTAAGGATTTGGTTAGAAGTCCATGTGCCTATAAATACTATGCAATCCTAATAGGAAGCATCAAAGAACAGAAGAATTTTCTAGCATTTAGTTTTATCTTCTGAGTCTAGCCACCTTGAATTTGGCCGTTGTATTATCCTTTCATTTTCATGGAATCCATACACTTTTCAAACTCAGGTTTGTTACAGGTTTTCAATACCCTCTAAGGTTCTGAATATAATTGTTTTATTCTTTTATTGTTTGAAAATGTTCTTTATTTTAATGAGAGATACCATTAGTATTAAAAAATCTCAATCTAATGGAATGTGTTTGTGAAAGTTTTGAAGATTCACTATGACAAATCTAAGTTCATTATCTAAGATTTTTTATGATAATTGATTGGTTGGTCCAAATTTTGTGGATTTGAAAAGAAACTTAGTTATTGTGAATCTAATGGAATATATTTGTGAAAGTTTTGAAGATTCACTATGACAAACCTAAATTCATTATCTAAGATTTTTTTTATCATAATTGTATGGTTGGTCCAAATTTTGTGGATTGGAAAAGAAACTTAGTTATTGAACATTCTCACTACTAATAAAATTGCTTAGATTTTGAGTGAATTATGATATTTTAGCTAAGAATTTGTGACGATGATATTGTTAAATTCTATTGACTCATGTGGAATATAGTGTAGTGAAAAGAATATCTATGATTAATGTATGTAAAGTGACTTGTTTGTAAAATATCAATATCTCAGAGGTTCAATTGCAATATGTTGATGGATATGACTATAATTTGTAGAAATCTGAAATTCAATTATAAAGAATTTAGAGGATAAAAGTTGAAGAGAGTGTTTTTAATAATCCTAAGATTGAGATTTGAGATTCCTAAGAGATCTGACTTCCAATACTTTCTCTATGATTTTATGTACTCCTATATAAAGAGATGTTGTGAATCAGCTGGCCATCAAAACTTTAAAGATTAGAGTTTTCTCAAAAACCCTAAACAAAAAACAAAGAAAGTGATGTTGATAACTTGGGAGGCAACACGGTTAGGTTGTTGAAGATTAACAAGTTTCTGAAATCAAAAGTACTAGTTATCGATTTAAATCGGGTAAGCATTTTTAATTCAATCAAATTCAATTGTAGAAGGAACATGAATTTTTGAAATTCAAATATCATAATAAAGTATGTTCCCATCACTGGAGTTCCTCAATTCTAATAAGGCATGTAGAAGGAACATGAATTTTTGAAATTAGCAAGACATAGTCATAATAAAGTATGACCATCACTAGAGAAAATGTCCTCCTGAAGAACTAAACTATGGGTCCAACGGTGAGGGACCTGGGGTCCTAAAGCCTAATTAATACAAATTGTGGGTCGTATGATTCATGAAATTTTGGGGGAGTGTGTCTTAGCAAGGTTTCAGAGTTTGTGCTTTCTCCTTCGAAAAAAAAGAAAAGAAAGAAAGAGTAGCTTGGATAGGTAGCAACAAATAATAGAGGAAAAAAAAAGGAGAAGATAGTGTATTGTGAATGTAAAAAAAGTATGAGATTTTGAAGTACAAAAAGGAAGGAAAAAATAGTAAGTAAAAATTGATGGATTAATGTGATAAGAGGATAGAGAAAATGTGACTTGATTGTATTGGGAGGAGAAAGTAAATGTAAGGTATGGTGATAAGACAAGAGAAGGAAGATTAAACAATAGAAAAAAAATAAAGGCAAATTTTTTAGGAAGCAGAACCTAATAATGAGAAAAACATAACAAATATGGGGTCGCATGATTGATGTAAAGGAAGAAACAAAAATCTGTCTATTTGAGGTCTTGTAAATATGGAAGTGGGGTTGAGGGGGCAGACATATTCATTTTGTGAACTCCTTTCTCTCACAACCAACTCGAACATAAATGAGGGAGGGAGTGAGGGAAAGAAAACAAAAAAGAAAAAAAGAAAGAAAGAAAGGAAATGAATAAAGATATGTAAGAAATGATAAATATAAGTAATTGAAGAATCTTCAGTCCCTCAAATTTCAACCAAATGTCAATTACAGTCTAAACTGCAAAAATCGTACTTTTAGCTCCCAAATTATCAAAATGGTCTAGTTAATATGGAGGTTAGGATTGCTTTAGGGGCAACAATTATAATAAAATCAAAGTCGCCAACTCACCTGAAGTGAAATTGTTTCAAGGATAGAAAGATGAGCTTTGGTGACTGTTAGAAGGAAGACTTCGACATCACCTATAGTTGAGTTGGTTCTTTTCAATGGGTTCAAATTTCATCCCAATGTAAGGCTTTGGATTTTTCCTAATGGACAAACTGAATGGGATCCCATAAACTGTGCAGTTCTAGTGGTGCCTCATCAGTTAATGGGAGGAGCCAACTTACAACTTGGCTCAGCTCTGCTCTTGTCGAGTTTGGCCTAGCCCTACCGCCTTCCTTTTTTTTTTAATCTTCTTTGTCGTACCAGTAGTACTAATAACACTAAAGTGAGATCGGTCCACCAACTATTATGCCGAAAATTCCACTTTGACGTCTATTCTCCCCTCAAATATCCAAATTTTATGAACCCTAACATCTAATTCCCTAATATTGTCAAACCATGTCCCCAATTTTTGCGAATTTACTCCCTCTAGCCGAAACCATAGCTTTAATTTTTTTCTCCCAAATTATGAACCCTAGAACCAAAATTTCTAAATTCCAAGAATCCACCCTTTGTTTTTCCTCTATTTGAAACCACGCATCCTCCAAGAATGTCGGCTTCTTCGTCTATAGGTGATAGTGGATTGGAGTCCCAAAGAAATTGTCATCGATCTGAGGATCTACTTATGCTATATAACCTAGATGCCATCATAAGGACTTCTCTATGGAGGGGAACCCAAGACGGAAATTTTTTGGTTGTCCCAAGTATGACCAAAATAATATATGTTCCATATCAAGACTTAATCCCTCATCTCTAACTATAAGTATGATAATTTAATCTTATTATGCTTAAAGTAATACTAGTTGTGGTCTGATCTATTATGGTCCTGAGAGTATAAGTTTAATCATTAGTGACAAAATTTATTAGCAATAGATTTGATTTGTTTAACACCTTTAGCGTACAATTTGGTTAGCTAGTATGGGAATGTGATTGATAAACATTGGACAAGCTCCAAGCCCCATTTTCTCTACATTTTGTAGACTTCTCTTGATCATTAGATTAAAGAGGATCCTACTTTTTTGTTAAGCTTATTCTCAACATAAGGGAAATAAATTAGCCTTTTCTTTACTTTGATAATCAACATCAACTAAGTTTCTAACTATGTGGGTCATAATATGGGGGTGTTTGATCATAGTGGCTATTGAAGAGGAAAGTGACTGATGCTCTAAATGCTAGATTGTTAATGCTATTTTGATCTGTTTGTTCTCACTTGGAATGGATTTTAGTCATGAGCTTTTTTCAAAATCACAATTTAAATATTGCAAGTAGTTGGCACTTTAAAATGTTAATGATAAAGATTTTTCAGAATCTTTTATAATTTTAAATTGGACTGCCCATTTTTTCTCTGGATTACAATATGATTAAGATCTTTGACTTTTAGAATTCCCCCTTAACCGTACCCTAATGTGTACTATCCAAAAGCATGTGAGTTTGAACTCATTTTTTCTGTATTTAAGTAGCCAATGTGAGTCCAGGTAAATAACCTAAGAGGTGAATTGAGTTTCATAAAAATTCTTACGAATATAACACATAAAAATATAATATGATAGTGCTTTCAAGAGAATAAGCAAGTTAGAGCACAAAGCACAACACTTTACCAATAATAAAGGTAAGTAGTAGATTGAACTCCTTTTTACTCAAGAAATAAGCCGATATAAAACAAAAGAGATATAGAGAGTGATGAAGCAAATAAAAAAGTTTTGATCTCTTCTTAAGATAAAATAGTCTAGGATATAAAAGCAAACTTATCACAAAAAACTAGCTCAAGTAAATAAAAAGTAAGGTTGAGAGATATAACACTGAGATTTTTAGGTGACAACCCAGCCTACATCCACCATCAGGGATCCACCCTTAGGTTATTCTCTATTCGAAAATAGTACACTCTAACTTATAGGTGCTAGAGAACTTACAAGTATTTGTTCAGGCTCAACACTTACAATATAAGTATTTTTGCGAGCTTTACACTCACAACTCAAGTGCTTTTAATAGGATCAGCACTCACAACCTAAAGCAAGGCTATCCTCATCAAGGTTTCCTTAACTTCATGGTTAGTTACAAGTGTTTTATCTAATGCTCACAAATCTCAAGATTTATTGTACTTGAGAAACCTCACAATTAATAGAGAGTTGAAGCTCACAATAAATGGCTCTACAATAGCCAGAAATGTCAATCAAGTGATGGAAAGGATTTTCCTTTAAGTGCTCACTCCAACTTGCAAAAGATTGATCTTTAAGGTGAGAGAGAGAAGCTTGGCTTTTGGAGGAAGATTTCAAATTGAATGCACAAGTCTTATTCAGCAAGCTCCCATTTGCTTCATTTTATAGGTAGACAACTTTTTCTGGTCGTTGGGGGGCACTAAATGTGGTGAGAGTCATTTGAAATTTTTAATAAGTTGTCCAAAAGTTATTTTGCTTATGTAATCGACACTTTGTCACAATGTAGTTTACTCTTTCTAAAGCAAATTCAAATATCTTCTTTCTCGCTTACAAGCAATAGTCAACCCATCTTTTTGTGTAGTCTACACAAATTCCGATATTGTCTTTTGTCAATTTTAAGATTTGATTTTGACCTATAGAGCTTTGACTTCCGTGGCATGTAGTCAACTCATTTGGTATCTGTAGTCGACACTTTCTTCGACTTTAACTTTCTGTGTATGTGAAGTTCAACAGTTGACTTTACTGGGCTTGATCTTTTCAATATGTAGTTGACGCCTTTGACGACTATGTCAACATAAAGTCACGCAAAATTTGTTCGTTAAAGCCTTTTGCATTTTGGATTAATTTGAGCTCAATGAGGTACCTTCAATGTAAACACATGCCCAAATTAGTATTGACAAAGCAATAAAATAGTGTCATATTAATCGTTATTTTTAAAGATCCAAATTGATACAGATTAATTCATAAAAGTAAAATTTTAAGCATAGATAATATTTTTCGAATGATAATAGATGAGTTTTTTTATCATCAAATGAATTGAATCGAGGTTATCATGTAACCTTGGAGCTAACAACTGAGTATAATTATTGTGTATCAATTAGGGCTATTATCAGTGAGAAAAAGCTTCAGTCCTAAAGTTTCAGGACTAACAAAGGTTGTGATATTGCTAACACATTAATGAATTCTATCAATGGTCCAGATTGCATTAAACAATCTCATTAATAACCATTGATGGAATTCATTAATGTGTTGGCAACATCACAATTCTTGTTAGGACCTGTTAGAACTAAAACTTTAGGACTGAAACCTTTCTCATTCTACGTGTCCACATTATAGTTTCTACATGTGATGACATAATGCTTCAATATGTTTCCTAAAGGAAAGCAGCACCCTAGTGTGTTCTTGCTAAATTACACACTGGATTTCTTCCTATTGTTTTCCCTGGCCAAGAGGCATATCTATCTACAAGCACTTCGATTTCCCTTACTTCGTTATACTTTCCTCGCAAAGAAAATCAAATTATCCTAAAAACATTAAGCGGGAGACAGGTGGGACACTCGGTACAACCTAACATGGATGTCGTGCATGTTCCCAAGATTTTCAACTTTAAAGGTGAGACGTGTGATCGAAGCTTGTAAGCCCATGATGAACAAAAATGATGACAATGAATCCCCCTTGGCGAAGTCCTCGTTGGGGCTTCATAACCGCACGGGAGCTTCCATTAAGCAAAACCGAATATGATGAGACCGTATGTTGAGATGCATTTGTTTATCCATTGGATATCGGAATGCGCGAAAACAAAGCATTTCAACAGCTTGGGCATCAATCCTCACTCAAGTCTATCTCAAGCTTTCGCCTTGTTAACTTTGACAAACCACTAGCCCTCTCTCCCTCTTTCGTGTTCATAGTATGAAAAGGTATCCTTGGTTGAGTATTATGTTTTCTTGGCTAAAACAGCTACTTGAAGATAAGAAATCAACTTTTGCCATGAGCATATTATTTTAATCCGCACATATATTACATTAAGTCTTAGGTTAAAAAATAAAAATGTATTTCAAAAATTAAACAATGATGACCCGCAACGAATTCGCCAATATAACAAAATTTTAAGATTATTAAAAAAATTATAAAATAGTATCTCTCTATTAAATTATTCTTTTTTATTATAATATTCATTTAAATTTTATCTCTTTACTTTTTCACCAATTCTCGTATACTATTTTCACTTTTATACCAACTCTCATAACCCAAAATTTTAACAATCACACCCCCAAGGTAGGGCAACTACTAACTCATCAGTTAATATATTTCCATCAACTATATAAGACATTAGCAAACAAAAAGCATCACCATGAGATGCTAAATTACCAATAAAATAATGGTATAGTCTGCATTATCATAATTTCCTTGCTTTTTTCTTTCTTTATAAACTCACCAACACACCCATACTTTCTTTGGACCTGTACATGTAAGTAAATATCTTCACTTTACATCAAAATACATAAAAGACAATTGAAATAATTGCCATTTCGAGCATAAATATACGCAAAGAATACAAAACAAAATATGTACTAAATAGGTTGAAGATGCCAGAGGTGACTTTTAATTGTAGAACTTGCGTGTTACTATTTTGGGAGAAAGTAGACAACAGTTTGCTCTTTTCTTGTAATCTCAAAAGACAACAATCCGTTCTTACATTATATCTCTCTTTGCAAGACCAACAGATTTTTTTAAGTCCTATAGAAAATTGGAAAACTCAGACTAACAAAAGTAACTTTCAGCTTCAGCGAATTCTTCTTGGAAAGACAAGCTGACATCCAGAACAAAAACCACCAGCTTCATCCTGAAGACGCTGTCCCCGCTAAAACATCCATCTAAGCATACTCAACTGCTGTACAAACAAAACCGACGGCTACCAGAAACCCCTTCAAGTGAAAACGCTGCTAGGGTGGAGAAGAACCTGTGACAGGAAACTCTTTAACAGTTTCCCTCCAAGTGCACACCATTACCATTGCTATACACACCATTTACCGACCCATTGGAGGGCTTAGTTGCGCCTCCATTTACGTAGGGTTTCACCACAGAGTGTCCATTACTCATCCCACTACTCACCGACTTTCTCATATGACCATTGTCACGTACCAGATTCTCCAAGTGCCCACATGATGCAGCTATTAGTCCTGTAAACATGACCAAGAAATTATATCAGCGATATCCCTAAAGATGCAAATTCATGACATAAAGCCATTGGACTTCTGATCATTAGTGGAACAAGTTATATTTAAGGGGTAAAGTCATAGTTAACCCCTTATGTTTGGGCAAAAATCAAATAGCTACTCCTAACTTTCAATCCAACAATTTGAGACCCATAATTTTCAAAACCTATCAATCTTCGCCCCCCCCGCGGGAGGGTCTAAATCAGGTATTAAATCATGTAAAATGACGAAATGCCCCTCCAAGGCTAAATTTTAAAAAATAAATAAAAATAATAAAAATTTAAGAAATAAATTAAAAATAAATAGATTATTGAAATAGAGTTTCAATATTTTATTTAAAAAATATCATTTTTTATTTTTAATGAAATTTTTTAATATTTTTAGTATTTTTATCTTGGAAGGGCATTTTTGGTCATTTTTTATGTTTTTCCATTTGATTTAACGCTTGATTTAGACAGGGGCGAAGATTGATAGGTTTTGAAAGTTATGGGTCTTAAATTGTGGAATTGAAAGGGGGGTAAGTATTTGATTTTTGCTCAAACATAAGGGGCTAACTATGACTTTACCCCCATATTTAAACTTCTAGAAAGCACAAAACTGATAGCTAATGCTTTCATAAGACCAATACTAACCTATAACAAACAACAAAACATACCACACAGCAATTCCTTAGCCTAAGAATGCAATAATTATGTATTCATGTTCTAAAGAAGCCCACTGTCCAACCCCTACGTCACCTGCACCGTATGGAATTTCTCCCAATACAAAGGTAGTAAAATCTATCCATCTATTGCAATAAAGCTTCATCCCACAGGTAACACGGAAAACATATACCTGGAAATGCATACATTCAGTTGATTAAAAAAAAAATGAGCTCATTAGTAGGTATCACGATCAGTGACATATCCTACAGTAAGTGAAGCAACTTCAAGGAAACTTTAAATGGAATCGACCCACAATGTTTGGGTAAATGCCTTCCTCATGTAAGTTCATTAGTAAACATCTAGAAGAATATTTGGGTCTCCATGTATATACAACAGTGAAGTGACCTCCTCTGGCTATAAAAATGGTTGATCCGTTGAAAATATCTAGATGAATATTATACTAGCCCTTCTGGTGATATTGAGTTCTTCGATAATGTACTTCCTCCTCTGGTAATATAACAAAAACCCAATTAAAAAGAGGCACTTTTCTCATTCTAGTGAGGTGAACTGTGCTTTAATCGCCTCTCCTACTGCATATTAGGTCTCAGATATTCTAGCTTTAAGATGATAATTGACTGAACTTAAGACAACCAGGATTAAATAGCCAATCATTCTGATAACCAATAAAAGGAGAAGTAAGAAATTTAATAATCCAAAAAATCGGGCTCAAGTATATTAACATCATAGGGCCAAGTACGGATCAGATATCCAACCTAGCTTGCCAGGTCAACAAATAGTAAGAAACAAAAAACTCCCTTCCAAATTTAAATATTGCAAAATTCGGATCAATGTTAAATGCCCAGTCCTCAAAGTTACTCATACCATGTATGCTATGAGGAATGACTTCCATTTTAAGATGAATGCTGGAATCTTATCTATGGATCAATCCATCATTCCAGGCTCAACATCAAATAATTGGATAAGAAGTACTTCCTGCATTTGCAGAAATGCCAAAGAAATCAGCAAGTTCTAGACGTACCTAAGAACAGTGCAGAAGGTTTCCCAGGTCTTGACTTAAATTCAGGATGGAACTGAACACCAACGAAGTATGGATGGGTAGGCAACTCAACAATCTGCATCCAATACAGCAATAGAACACTTGAGATTACTGGAAACCGAACTATTCATAAAATTGAAGAACCAAATAATGTTGTGTTTGGTTCAACCCAGTAAAGTTTGTATTCATAGAATACACTATAACCTATCCCGGCACAAATACATACCTCCATGCGCTGACCAGTTTCATCTCTGCCAACAAATGTTAGGCCAGCATTTTCAAGTTGTGATATCATATTTGGATTGACCTGTACAACATGAATAATTTGCAGCAAATATTCAATCGAGAGAGTAGTACACACTACATCTTTTTTCCATGGATATGCATGTGATGGAGTAGGTATGATAATAGACACACTTACCTCATATCTATGCCGATGTCGCTCATCAACAAAACTTATGTTGCCATACCTAAATGTAATTTCATATCATCTTGCCAGGTTAGATGAGCTGAAGTGTCTGATGAGAATCGATTAAATATAATAAAGACACACAGTTTCGCAAGGTGTTGCTATATGTTCCATGCGAAGATAAATTATCAAGTACAAGCACATTAGTTATCATAGCAGTATAACCCATGGAACTCATAAATTATCAAGTACAAGCATGCGTGATAAAAGTGAGTCTGAAGTCCTTACAACTTCGCCGAAGTGCAATCAGCATCTTTGAAGTAAGTCCTCCTTGATCCCAGACGCATCGTGCCTCCCATATGAGTTTTTGAACCCTACTAAGCAGAACAGAGGCTAGCTTAATGAGATTTACAATAGAGTACACCAAAAAGACATCAACTTCATTAAAACTGCTGAATGATTAATTACCTCTGGCATAAATATCACACAAGGATTTGTAGTTTCAGGATCAAACTCGGTGCTGTTGGCATCATGCAAACCAAGAACAGATCGTGCAAACTCAATGACAGCAATTTGCATTCCCAGGCAAATCCCCAGGAATGGAACATTATTCTCCCGAGCATACTTTGCTGCAAGAATTTTCCCTTGAACTCCACGATCACCAAACCCTCCTGGAACAAGAACACCATCAGCCTCCTGCAATGGAAGACTGTTTAGAACATCAACCTGAAAAATAGCTCTATCTCCAACAAAGGAGACCAGTAGACAAGAACAGAGAATTATCATAAGGCAATCAATCCTCATTTAAAGTGTGCGACTCTTGTTTTTGAAGCACTGAGCAACTTAAGACAAAAAGTATCACCTTTAAACGATCCCAAGCTGCTTTATAAACATCAGGGTCCTGCACATAATAGTAAAAAACAGTCAATGTATAAACAAACATGTATGATAAACAATCGCCTCCCTTCTTTCCAGAACAACACTAACCTATCACTGAGATCCCTCTCTGCTAGTGATAATTCCAGACAACACAACAATTCCAAGGATTTTCCCCACTATTTTCATAGGAGAAACCACTACGTAAGATGATGCTCCAGTAAAGGGATCAAGATCTCCTAGAAATTTCTCCACTGCTAAAACACAAGTTATAACTCCTTGTTCCACATTTCTTGCACGAGGGCTTGTAACTAGCACTGATTCACCACCAATATACCCACTCTTCTATGATCCATCTTACAGCTGATCAGCCACTTATAATTTTTAACGATCACTTTCAAATTATTTTGAGATTTTATTATCTTAGATTTATTATTCTACTGATTGCACATTTATCACCTTAGTGTTCACCATATTTTATAAAGCACTACACGCTGATGCGACCAAATACACAACATTTACTTTAAAAGTCAAAGTTGGAATCCAGGTAGCACATGGTAGAATAACCTAAAATTCTGGGCATTTTGATCTCTAGCAAGATATCTAAATTAGGTGTCTCACAGGACCTACATGACTACCGTGACTTTACCCTCCACCTCTATTCCCCAACTTCCATCAGCCAAATTACCCAATCAAAACCCAAATAACCACATAGGGCACCACTTATTTCCATTAAGATCCCAACTACCATCTACACCATAACCCTCATGTCCATTACCTCAAAATCACCATATTCCCTCCCAATAAAAAACCCTTTAATTTTAGTTTAGTATATACACAATTGACGTAGTGGCCTTAAATTGACATATAAGGAGTAGAGTAACATCTCAAAAACAAAGGGTATCCGTGCAATTTCACTAAACCTTAAGAATGGGGACTGTAATTTATCAAGTACATATCTGTAAGGCAAGAGAAAGACAGTACCCACCTCTTCAGCAGTAATATCTTCAAGCTCACCTGCTGCAACCCATTCTACAATAAGCTTCTGGTGGCAAGCGACAGAAGCATGCACAAGAGCCTGGCAAAAGACCCAGAATTATAGGACCTTATCTACCACAACCTTAAAACTGTCCCATATAAAACTTGAATAAAATATGGTTTATAACCATAACAAAAGTTATGCATGACATACACGCAGCATGTGAAAATGCATGAATTGTGACCTGAGAACTAACAGAAGGTTTGCATTTGCACATAAGAATGAGTGTGTCCAACCAAAGAATCTCCAAAACTCCCCATTCCTATAGCCTGAAAGGTGTCACAGTACCTAATATCTTATTTCTGAATATGGAGGCTGGCCGCAAAAGGTGAATTTGCACATGTTAATGCACCCTCACACACACGCACACACATCTAATATCTTATTTCTGACTGTAAAACGGGTTTATTCAAGTTGTAGAAATGCAACTACTATTGATCTACTTCAATGAGATCATACATAACTAAATGCTAAAGAATAAAAATGTAAGAGACGCTGAGCAGACTACAAAAAGAAGTTGACATCATAGTGCTTATGAGGAAGAAAGAAGAAAAATGTAGACAGCATGAGAGAAAGATTTCAACATGAATATAACATTGGAAAATAAAGCAACTTAATTTGCATACCTCCAAACAATAAAGCAACTCACCTTTAAGACAGAGAGGTAAGAATCTGAAAGGCCAGTGTATTTTCCAACCATGGCAATTCTAACCTGAAACATAGATGGCAGCTAAGGGATTTAATATTGAGATAATACAATAAATCAACACAGAACACATATAAGATGCCTTAGACGCACAGGATCAAGCAACTTGTCAAAACGTTTTGTCCTTGCAGTCCATTCCTTTAACTCAGGTTCCCTTGTAAGACTGCAAAGTAGGGTAACATTAACGCCTCACAAACAAAACAATAGAATCTGGCAGCAGCATAAGAAGAGAGAAACAAATAAAATGGAAAAAAAATAAATAAGAGTGAGTTAGCAAGACAAACCCTAGAAGGTTCAACCCTTTCAGGATTGCTTCATGTGCCTTCTGATCCTATATGTGATAATGTGGGAGAGATAGAAAAGACATTAACAAACACATTCAGGACTTTCTGTGCAATAGCATGGACGGTATAAGTTTAAAAATTGATGCCAAAACAACTTACTCTTAAAAGCAAAGGAACGTGCCATATGTTTGGAACATCATAGAGGGTAACAATGTTCTCTGCCTGCAAATAACTCAGCTCCAATTAGGAATTGTAACCAACGGCTTAGAAGAAGGCAAAGGAAAGAACACCAGCAGACACACATTCACACAGACACTTGCACACAAAAGAATGTGTACGAGATGGTACCGGCACATGGCAAAATTGAGCAAGCTTTGTCTTGACATTCTCATCAAGTGCCTGTTAAAGACAAAATAAGAAACTTGGCAATACTGCTATTGCATGAAGTTGACAGAATAGAGGAAGAGAAAAAGAAACCTTTGTACTGCGACAAGCTAGAATATTTGGAGTCAAGCCCAGTCCTCTAAGTCCCCGAACACTATGCTGGGTAGGCTTTGTTTTCTACAAGTTGAAATGTTAGAGTAGAACACCACTTAGTGTTTATCAGCATATAGAAAGACAAGATGAATAAAGCTATGCTTCAGTTCAACTCTTCTGTATGAAACCAAGAACTACAATGTAACATTAATGTAAGCTTTTGCATTGAATACCTGCTCACCGACGACATTTAGAACGGGTACGAGGCTCACGTGAATTAAGCAGAAATTACCAGGGCCTAATACAAGAGACACTTGGGTAAAAACAGTTTACATAAATGCAAGAAAACAAATTTACTTTCAAGAATCATTAAAGTAAGATGCCAAACTCATTGATCTTACCTACACGGTAGGAAAATTGGCCGAGTGCCTCGATAAACGGCATAGATTCAATATCTCCTGCATTAACACAAATTTAGATTAAGCTTTAAATTTAAAAGAGAATTGCTTGTTTTGGTACACACAAAAGATGTTAATGTATGTACCTATAGTTCCACCCAATTCAATAACACAAACATCAGCCGGTCCTTCCTGTCCATCCACTGGTATTTTTGCTACACGCTCTATCCACTCCTGAATGGCATCCGTAATGTGCGGAACAACCTAGAGCAAAGCAGAGGTAGAAACTAAACTCGGGATATTTAGAGAAGGAATGGAACGATTTTTGAACAGGAAAAAGTTGGGTTGAAAAAGACCTGGACAGTCTTTCCAAGGTAATCTCCTCTTCTCTCCTTGTCAATAACAGACTGTTAAATATCAACACAAAGAATTATAGACCAAATGACTATATGGCATTTCGGGAATACTCAAATTGGTAGCCAAGACGACTGTGGACAGAAGAGAATGTCACCTGGTATATTTTTCCAGTTGTAATATTGTTGTCACGGGTTAGTTTGATGTCTAAAAACCGTTCATAGTTTCCAAGGTCAAGGTCCACCTTCAAAATGAAAAAGTAAGCCATTGTTGATTCTATATTGTGGGATGATCACATTCACACTCTGAAGACAAATCCTTGTAATTAACAAATCAATCCATGTGATTCCAATCATAAGAGAGTGAAAGTGTCAGAACCCTCTTCGGCTTGCATTCATAACCACATTCAGGAAAAAAGGGATTAAGTAAATTTACCTCACCACCGTCGTCTAAGACAAATACCTCCCCATGCTCAAAAGGAGACATTGTCCCTGCATCCGTGTTCAGGTAAGGATCTGCACATATGGAACACATTGATATAACAATAAGTTACTTCAAAATTTGTTATTAAAATGACCAAGCCGCCCTCCCAAGACCCACTTACCTTTGGACCAACACAAGGTAATCACCATTTTATCGAAATGTAAAACAGAAAGTGCACATTGCACATTGCATACAACATGAATACATTCTCTTTTCAAGAAATTTGTATGCAGTATGGTAGATTTGGAATATGCACCAGACTTTCACGCGCTAATGAAGGCCTGATTCTGAATGACTCCCAGAAACTCAACTTTTTATTACAGGGGCAAAAACTACAGAGAGATTACTCTGTCACATGTTGTGACAACTGCTTAGTTGATTAAAAAGTGCCACCATGCTGAGTGAAAAGTTTTGCCGTTTCCATCAAGAAACTTCCAAGTTTGTGTCTGACAACAGAAGGTATGGAAAAGATGACAGACGCTCAAGAGTATTCCCCAGGCATTCCACTAATTAACTACCTTATTAGTAACAACGGTAAAAAAGAATACAAAAAGGGCAAACCAAAAATCGCAATCCCTTCTGTTCATTCAATTGACAACGAGCATATCAAGAATCCCATTTTTCTGTCAAAATCTAAATGCAGGAATCCCGCTAAATGAGAAAACCAGCTGATATAAATATAGAGATAGTAGTAGTGAGAGAGAAATACCAATCTTTATGGAAGTAACACGAAGCCCGCAGGCCTTCAGGAGAAGCCCTATACTGCTAGCAGTGACTCCTTTGCCGAGACCGCTTACTACTCCACCCGTCACCAATACGTACTTCATTTTCGCTATTTTATTTCCTCCCACAAAAATCCAAGCTCAAAGCACAGTTTTAAAAACTGCCACCACAAGCAGTAGTTATAGCTACCCTCTGAGACCCGGTTCTTGTTTGGCCCTGATAGCATCAAAGAATAATCGTCACAATGTAAAAGCAAAAGAGCGGGATTTTATACGACTAAAGAAAAAGGAAAGAATGGAGGAGGTTTGAATGGAGAGAAAAATGAGGGAACCTAACCTTGTTCGCAAATGACGGTCCTTACAAAGCCTTTGCCTCTTCTTTCTTTGCTTTTTCTTTCTGGGATATGCGGTGGTGGGCTTCTCTGACTCTCTCAAAGTCGTATAGTCTTAGAAACAAAGAGAAAAAGCGATTGGAACCGATTTGCTCAAAAGCAGAGAGTGAAAAAAAAAAAAAAAAAACCCCACCAAATGGCTGAGATAACGAAAACAGAATCAGATTCGGCAAAAACGAATTCCGAAACAGGAAGATGCTCATGTTCCTCCTACGTTGGTAGGTACTAACAAAGAACTCTCAGTATTCACCTACCTTGTGTTTTTGCCTCACTTCCAGACTCTCAGGCGGCGGGTCTGTTCGCTCCTTTTATTCTGGCTCTTTTCATTTTCTTTTTCATTTTTAACAAAATAAATACTTCTTTGAGAGACGTTTTTCCCCTTTTTTCCCGAAAACAAAATAATGCGTGACGGCGGAGTTTGACTTCTTAGGGTTTCTTTTCTTCCCGTTTGGCTTCTCTTTTTCCAAGGAAGAAAAATCTTTTCCCTTCCATTGGCGGTTTCCAAAAAGATTTTCGACTTTGAAGAATCTAAACAAATAAAGAAAAACGAAAATAGATAACTAACTTGGTCATTCGTTCACACCGGACAAATGGTTTCCTTTTCTCCTTAGCATGAGCCAAAAAAAAAGCACACGTGGCGCCCACTGAGCGCGGCCTCATGAATTACCCTAAAACCCAATCAGCATTCAGCGAGCGAAGGGGCCACGTCTCGTTCTGCCCCTACTAGCTAAGTTTGTAACGCCCCGATTTTCCTCTATTATTTAGCATTATCCTTTGGTCACGTCGTCGAGGTTTTATCCCCCGTAGGGTTTGGTATACCGAATCAAAACAGGGTTTGGATAAGAATAGATGTTATTCGAAGTAACCAAAGCTTTCAAAGGATTGGATTGGGATAACACAAGTAGGCTTACCGACGTAATCTAGATTTTAATCTCCACAACTTCCTCATGACTTAAAATTGTATATGTGATGAGAGAAAAGACCTTTACATATATATATTTAAAGATTTTACATACGCTCTCAAATCAGTTGCGCTCTACTTTTCATTTATTTTGAGATCCATTTTAAACAAGATACGAGATTGGTGCTCGGTCTTCTTTATTACTTAAAATGAAAAAGTAATATAATTATATTTATTCACTTGTCTTTGCGGTAACAGCCTCATAACAAATATTATTCGCGTATAAATCTATTGTTTTTGTCAACTGTATGTCATATGGAAATAAATCATATTTTCTGCCATATCATGTTTGATGGAGAAAAATTTGTGAGGGTGTTTCAGGAATAATTACTCGTAGTTATTATGTAATAATGTTTCTATGTGGGAAGTACCAAATGTGGATCTTCTAGAAATAATAGCTTTTTTCTGTAGGAATAGGAAACTGAATAAAGGAATAACTACTCCCTTTTGGGGTCTTCGTTTTATAAGTCAAATTCAACTTAATTCCTAAAAGTCATGCTATTTACATCCATAAGCCACGTCACACTTATACTAAAACAAAAGAAAAACAATTTATATACAGTTGACTTTTTGTTATAGACTAAATCAGTATATAAGCTTTTTAGAATAATATTACCTGCAATCCCATATGTAGTTCGTCGTTATCTTCTTCTCTTTGTTTTTTTTTTCAGAAAAAAAAAAAATCAATGACTAAAAAGACGGATATAGTTTATTAAATCGGTACATGTATGATTATGATAGTCTTTTATAATTTATTATCTGAATTACACGAGAATTTGAAAAAAAAAATCGACACAATGCACATTATGTATTATATTAAACCCGGGACTACAATATCTGAAGTCTAATACTAGCGACATTAAACAGTACAAAATCTATATGTGATGTTTGACTCTCTCTAAATTGCACCATATAATTAAAACAAATAATTATAGATGAATGAAACCCAATTGCGTGAACAAAGTGTTCGATTGTGAATAAATATATTAGGAGAGTTGTTATGGGTTGGGCAGTAAATAGGTGGACCTTGCTTTTATATAACTAAAAATAAGTGTACAAATTTGAGCCTTATGGTTAACTGTATAGTCATCCTTATTAAATAATGGGATGCCCTCTTTCACATTCAGAGATGAAGAATTAAATAATAAGTAGATGGTGTACATTTCCTATAGCCCAATCCAAACTATGCGATAATGTATTTTGTATATGGTCTCTGATGCCTTCATGTCATCTGCCATGGAGATGACTACCTTCTTTAATCCCAATATAATAACCTCTTGGCTTATGATAGAAGGCAAGAACTAGACCTCTCAATTCTCGTGACCAAAGCTACTTTTACGTATTTGATTATTCCTTTGTCAAAATCCTCGTTTTTACTGAGTTCGGTTTAGATTCTCAAATCAAATTATTCTTTAGTCGTAAATAAATTGAATTGAGATTTTTTTTTTTAATTTACTGCTTAAAATTGAAGAATATCTTGATCCTATAAATTTTAATAGATATGTAAATCCAAACTAGTTTGGAATCATAGACGAACTGTAATCTACAATATCACATGAAATTGATATTGAACCAAATATACTATGCAAAATTTCACTTTGAAGGCTTCCTTCTACGTTAAAATTTTGCTAATTCTTATCAAATTACTGTACTTAACCCATTATATTTTTAAATTATAAATATATTTCAAAAAGAGTGGAATAATTTAAAAGATATATAGGCAAATGAATGCCACAATAGAAAATTAACTAAGAAGGGACGGCAGCACATGGTTGCTAATTATATATATTTATAATTATATTTAGAGGAAATATTTTGCGGTGCATTCTCCTCCTTCATCAGTGGCACCACCTCAGATTATGGGAACAGTCACCGGAGAGATTCTCTCCTGAATGGGAGTGCTTTGGTGCCCACGATGTGGCTACGGAATTCTATGTCGTGCTCTCCCCTGATTGGTAATTTGGTAGCCCAGAAAGTTAAGGAGGACGAGACGTTAGGAAAGTCAACAAAACAAATATAAAATGTAAAATGAGATTCGTTTTTCCGATTAATTTCGATTTAGCGTACTACACGTCTCGTCAGTGGCCTCGATGATCGGCAAATGTCATGCGGGGAGCCATAGGGCGCACGAATTAAGCATCTTCTGCTCGCCCTATACCAGTAATTGGTAGCATTTCTTCTTTGGCATTATTATGTTATGATCTATATGAAATTTCTATTTTATTAGACGGCATATGTAATAAATTAATTAATTAATTAACCCTTTCTCCTTAACTTTTTATTGGGAGCCAGTTTTCTCTTCACTCTACCTCTCTCTAAAATCTGTTTTATTGCCGCCTTCCGGAGTCACTATGACCTTAGGTTGCACTCCTTCAATTCGGCGGAGATTGAGTAAATTCTAAATTTATTAAATCCTAGTCTATATATATGATTTTCGGATTGACAAACAAAATTATGGTTGAACAGGTGAATATAAGTTTTGAGATATTCTGAAATTTTTATGATTAAGTATCTATTGAAGATATGTGTAAATTAAGATGCAAAATATAATGTATTAGTAGTTGTCCAAATTTTTATATTATGACTATTTGATGATTTTTAGGGCTGAGAGTGTTGTAAAAGAGACGTTTTATCTGGTTCGAGGGTTTTGTTATTTTTGAGGTTATAAAGAATGACTCAAACTCCATATAGGTGTTGATGACTGATGTTAAATATTAATTTAGGTTCTGAGTGATTGTTCGGCAATTATTTGAGAAGCTTAAGCTTTGGGTTAAGCATTTGAGGCAAGTGACTCTTTAATTAGATTTTTTCTGAAATTCTGATTTTGTGGAAATTAAGTGCACAAGTTGTTGAAATTCTTTTTATGAATGGAAACTGATTTGGAGATTCGTTGTCTGCACTCTTTAAATTGTTTTGATGTGATATGTGGGGATCTGTACAAATTTTTGTTAGGTTTAAATACTCCACTGGTCCTTGTAGATTAACATTTTCCTAAAAAAGTCCCTAAGGTTCACTTTAGCGTGCAATGGTCCTTGCGGTTAATAAGTTTTCCGAATAAACTACTTTGTTAATGGAGCCCCACCAACGTAACAATATTTTTCGACGTGACAAACGGAAGTCACGTCATGGCCAATGGCACGCCGCCATGTGGACTGTCATTTCTCTCTCTTAATGTCACATCACCCTCCACTTTACCTACTAAAACTGCTGTGTTTTGAAATCATCAATCCTTTCATGCAAAAGCCCGAGCATCCCCAAACCTACAACCCTACGCCCCAAATGTCATGTAAAACTAAACGTGGCTTTTACACTACTCCGTTAATGTGGCCCCACCAACGTAACAATATTTTTCGACGTGACAAACGGAAGTCACGTCATGGCTAATGGCACACGACAATGTGGACAGTCATTTCTCTCTCTCTTAATGTTGGATCACCCTCCACGTCACCTACTCAAACCGTTGCATTTTGAACTCATCAATCCTTTCATGCAAAAGCCTGAGCATCCCTAAACCTACAACCATACACCTCAAATTTCGTGCAAAACTAAACGATGGCTTTTACAATTTTTTCTAGCTCCTTTGCTGGGAACGACGATAGCGACGGTTCAACGGTACTCCCGACCTCTCCAGTGTGTAACTGTAGGCTGCGAGCAAGGTTGAAGACTAGCATGATCGCCAATAATCCAAATTGTCCCTTCTATGGCTGTGTCCAATATGGAAAACCGATTATGTACATTGCTCTTTCACTATTTTGCCTCTCGTCTTTGTTCACTACTTTGGCTATGTTTATTCTCGATACTCTATTCATTTTGAGTAGAATTTGTGTCAGGTTATACACTATGATTAAAATGGAGCTAATCCATGAGAAGAGAGCTGGGTTTATGACGTTTATGTGATTTGCCTCGTTATTCAATCATATATGATTAAGTTGCATCACGTGTCTTTGAGGCAAGATTTTTCAGGAGTAATTTTATAGTTCACCCCTAATTATGGGTCAAAATCAATGTTGCCCCCTAACTATGAAAACTAGATTTATGGCCTCTATGTTTCCAAAATCATCAATGTTTGTCCCCCCATCCAATTTTGGCCTCAAAACAGACGGAAGTTGCCTCACGTGCCTCTCAAGTGCGCATCACTCACTTGACTTGATGAAATTGCCTTCATAAGTAAAGAGGAGTAATCCCGAAAGCCAAACTTTTGAGTTTGAACACTTATGCGAATTCAAAGTCCATTGACAAACAGAATAACAAAGAGTGAACGAAGAGTGAACAAAGATCTATTGTTACATTCTCCTAACTTTCGAAGATTAACCTGCTTTTTTTATTTTTATTTTTATTTTTATTTTTATTTTTATTTTTATATAGACTTGAAGATTAACCCGCTACATTGTCTTTTGAATATTAGCCCACTGATTTACGGAAGCTTGAATGGGTTTACCCACGTGTTTTGAACGAAGCCCTAGATTAGAGTTTGAGAAGGCAAGCACGGTAAATCCACAAATTCTCCTTTTATTTCTATTCCAAACTCTGTTTTTGAAGAAATCGAATGACTTTCATAGGCTATTTCCACTGTTGTTGATTTTGTGGTAATTGGGTTAGGGTTTGTGGTGTTTGCGAGTGAGGGTGTGGCGATAATATTCGTCCAAACCCTTGGCTATTTATATGGCTTTGTTTAGCCCTGTTGAGTGTGGGTTGTTATCAATTATGCAAGTATTTTATTTGGGTTGATTATGGTGGCCGACAACATGTGGTCCCGTGGGGTTCTGTGTGCATTTCTTATAATGTCTGCACACGTGATTCCGTTGCTTTTGGCTTATAAATTATGGGGTAAAGTCATAATTAACCCCCTATGTTTGGACAAAAATCAAATAGTTCTCATAACTTTCAATCCAACAATTTAAGACCCATAACTTTCAAAACCTATCAACCTTTACTTCCCGTCTAAATCAGGAGTTAAGTCCGATGGAAAATCATGCAAAATGACTGAAAATGCCCCTCCAAGGCTAAATTTAAAAAAATAATAAAAATTTAAGAAATAAATTAAAAATAAATAGATTATTAAAATAGAGTTTCAATAGTTTTATTTAAAAAATATTAATTTTTTTTAAAAAAAATTATCATTTTTTATTTTTAATTAATTATTTTTAATATTTTTAGAAATTTTATTTTGGAGGGGCATTTTGGTCATTTTCATACTTTTTCGTCTGATTTAGACGGAGGGCGAAGATTGATAGGTTTTAAAAGTTATGGATCTTAAATTGTTGGATTGAAAGTTATGGGAGTTATTTGATTTTTGCCCAAACATAGGGGGCTAACTATGAATTTATCCCATAAATTATTGTGTTGTCTACAGATGTGCGTATTGAGACCATGTGCTTATAAGTGTGTTGAAATAGCATAAACATCATCAAAAATGTCTTGTGGTAAATCCGTACATGCAGCTTACAAGATCTCGATGTCTATCATAGCTTCTACCATATATGGTAGCAGACAGTGCATCACTAGCTGTAGGAGTAAGTAGTTATACTTATTTCATTTTTTGAGTCTTGTATCATGTAGCAGAATCCTCATGAACAATATTCTTATTTTCAGAGATCAAGGAAGAAAATAGTGAGTGCTCCAACTCCGTATGTAGAGCCTTCTGCTGCGGTAACCATAGAGACACACCTTATTAGGAGTAATACGCAGCCACCATCTACAAGTAATAGGTTGTATAGCACAGGGATTGCTTCTCAAATAAGGGCCTAAAGATCTAGTGGGTTGCAAGAGGGTGGGATCTGAAGTGAGCATGACAAATAGAAATGTAGCCATTGACCTCACTGCTCCATCATCAAGGATCGGTGTTAGATGCTCTTGGGGGCCATTGGTGCTAGTGGCATGCAGTTCAAAGTAACGGACCACCATCTGGACCTTGAACCTTGCGATAAAGGGAAGACTCCAGCTATAGAGCCTTTTGTTGGCACCTTATTGTAAAGCAGGGCCAATTATTGCATTTGGTGTATATATTGGCCACCTTTTTGGTGCCTTCATTTAATATGTAGTTCTAATAATTGTGTTAGTAGTTCATTTGGCATTAACAAGCACAAACAAAGCTTCTATGACAAAAAAGAAGAACTCAACTCAACATTTTATGGAAAATTACCCAATAAAAATCAACATGGGATAAAAGGAAAGAAAGAGGGAAGAAATAAGACACGAGACTTATAAACATCCTTACAATAAGCATTAACAAACATCTCTACAATAAGCATTAACAAACATCCCTACAATAATACAGTAGATAATTGTGTTAACAGTCACCTATTTACTAAGTGACCAACAAAAACTCCAATGTAAGACTAACATTCACCTACTAAGTGACCAACAAGAACTCCAACAAAGGACAATGAACATCTCATGCTGGTAACATGTGCCTCAAATGAGTACACACTCTGATACCATATACATGAATAACCAAAATTTCCCCAAAAAGACACCAACTGAAGACCAATGCATAACCCTTCATTTGGACCTCTAAATCCCTTCTCCCCACCTGAATCTCCTCTCGATGTTGTGCAGTCATGGCATCGATTATGGCTCGATGTTGCACAGTCATGACCTCCATCTCTAATCGATGTTGCGAAGCCATGTGAGCGAGATTTTCTTGATGTTGCACAGTCATGGCCTTATTTTGTTGTCGGAGCTCTTTTTGAATTGATTCCTAAAAAGACTATTCACCAAGAGTATGTAATCGTTGAAGATTGTAATGATTGTAATTGTTAAAGATTGTAATGATCTGTGGTCCCCTACTAGGATTTGTAATGATTTGTTTTTGGTAATTGATATGAACAATTTCTAGATATATTGGACTATTGAATGTGGCACAAACTTCTTCTGTCCTTGAAGCACTACTTTGCTTCTACATAGTCAAATTGTTCAATCATATAAAGAAGAAAGTAATGACAAAAATACAGGTTTCCAGAATTTCATCTTTATACAACTTAACAAGTAAAAAATACTAGCATTTGCAACCAAATGTTCAAAATTTCTACAAAATAAAATTTCACTGATATTCACCAGCTTTGCACAACTTTTACAAAACACCTTTGTTCAATAATCTTCACTAAATGTGCACAACTTCCACAAAAAATAGTTTCAGTCATCTAAACTAAATGTGCACAACTTCTACAAAACACTACTTGAGTGGTCTAAATTAAATGGGTAACGTCTCGACCCAAAAGTCTAAATGGACAGAGTTCCGCTTGAAAAATGGGACTTTCCACCTTGTTTACAAGCAATTTTTCCCAACAAGAAAAACTCAAAAAAATTTTATTCCATCTTCAATAATCAAAGACCATGCTCTAAACCCAAAAAGACAAATAAAGAAATATGAGTCACAATAGTTTAGTCAGAGCACTAATCTAAAATCCTTAAATCCTACTCTTAACAAAAGATGCAATAAACAGTTTCCCAAACAAGTGATAAAAACTACTAAAGTCTCAAAATAAAGTAATTATTACTAAAGTCTCTAGATGATTCTTTATTCAATAATCCTGTATCTTGCAACTATCCCAAAAACTACAACTTGTGATCTTCTATTATTCGCTGCCACCAACCTCTAAATCTGAAAGATAGGAATAAGTGGTGAGCTACAACTAGCTCAGTAAGTAGCAAGTCAATGGGGATAGGGGAAAAGAAAATTTAATAACAACAAACTAAATCAGAAAAATATTGTTAGCCATACCAAAAACCAAAAATATAAGTTGAAATAAAATTATCCAAAGCTACGCGACAATGGAAATCACTACAGTCACACAGACCTCTAGGCCACAAAGACCTCCAAATACCACGAGGGGTATCAAATTGGCCACAAAGACCACAAGATATATTGGCCACACAGACCATAAAGATATATTGGCCACACAGACCACAGAGATATATCACTAGCACATGGATAAATTTTTCAAGTATGCTCACAAAATATATATTTCAACAACCCAACATTTCAAGTTAGATATTTCAAACAAATTCCAAAATTCATGAAATTTAAACCATTTCATCTTTATCAAAAATTTGTACATTTTCCCCATATAATGAATCAAAACCATATAAAAATAGTGCACGTTTTAAAAATCTAATTCACCAATGTCAATAGTTTTAATCTCGCACAAAAATATATTTTCAAATCAATTTCAACTCACAAAATAATTAAACATCTCGTGCACTTAGATTCCACAAAAATTTAGAAAAATAAAATTCCATTGAAAAGCCACTTACCTCAATGCTTAACCGAAGCTTAAGATTTCACAAAGAATTGTTGAAGAGTCAATCAACACCTAAAATCCATTTAAAATATCAATCATCTCTTCATCTTAATCCTCACACATCTCAATGTAAATCTAATAATAAAATATCAGCAACAAACACACCTAAACTTTATTAATTCTATAAGAATACACTATTCCCACAATCATGAAATCTCTCAAAACCACCTTTTATTACCCCACAGCAACCCAAAAACTAATCTAAAAAATCTAGAAATCTCAAATCTTGAAGAAAAATCACCCAATGAGTTGACGAAATCGTAAGAAAATCGCCTAATACTTGAAGATTGGCTCTCCAACGTCGTCTACAAACAATATAACCCAAATCAATCTAAAGAAATTCAACCTTTAACCAAAGATTAAATCAAACCTACCTCCAAAAATCACCCATACAATGGCAGAAGAGATTCGTTCAAAATTTGAAGAAAGGGAGTTATTGGCACTTCAGCGTTTGAAACTGAACGAAACAATTCAGATTTCAAAAGTCTTGCGGAAGGGATAAGTCACTTATCCCTAACGCACCGTTTCAATTTTTTTTTTTTTGGAGTATTACAAAATGTGCACAATTTCTATAATACACTATTTCAATCATCTCTATAACACCATTTGTCCCATCCGTCTTCTACAAAATTCAATTCCAAACACCCTTGTTGCACAACTACTTCATTAAGTTGCCCTCCACTTGTCTCTCAAAAGTTTAAACTAATAGAAAGGGGTAGATTTTATTATTTGAAGGGTTAAATTAATACACCTATTGCCCCCCCTAAAAAAAAAAAAATTATTGAAGTTTTGACACTTTGCATCATAAACTACCAATTTCATTACATTTCGTCAATTAACTACTAGCCGTTTACACTTTGCACCTCCGCTGTTGATATAGACAAAAATTGTTATTTCGATTCTACGAAATGACAATTGTATCATCGTACAAAATGTAAACAATTAGTAGTTGATGAACGAAATATAACGAAATTGATAATTTAGTATGCAAAGTGTCAAAACTTCAATTGCTGACGGGTAAAAATATATATTTCTTTGTTTAAATTATTTTCTCTCGGGCGACTACATCTACATACCAACGACATACACCATAGAATTCCGCATGCATGACTCGTCTAATTCAAATTTGTAGGATAATAGGAGCAACCTGCAGAACCATTAATTCAGTTACAAAAACCTTACAAAACACTACCTGACCAACATCAACATCGCGATAAAATTTTGTGACTAATATATTGGTTTCCTAAATAGACTGATCTTTTTTTTTTTTTGAAAAAAAATCTCTTGGCATCTTCTAACTCTCACATCTTTCACAATTTCTTATCCTAAATTTTCACACTGAACATAACTGTCGAAATAATATCACGTGACCCATATTTCATTAATTTTAATGGTGACATTTTAACATAGGTACAAACTGAAAATCTCTTGATTATTTGGATACAATTTGTCAAATTTGATAGTTTGGGATGTAAGTTAGAAAATGTAGAAAAGTGTAATGTTTTTTCTACTTCATTTTCACTCAAGACAATTTATATTCACTTCAAAGAGAAGGAATAATTGACCTACGACCATGTTTGCAAACTATTTTTTTTTTTTTTTTTGAGAATTTTAAGAATGTTGAGGTAGATTAGAGTTTTATTAAATTTTGAGAGAAAAATATTGAAAAATAAAATTTTATGGGAGTTGGTGAAAAAGTGAAGAGAGAGATGATTTAAATGAATTTTTTATATTTATTGTAATGGAAATAGATGATTTGATAGATAGATAATTAAATGATTTTGAAGTTCTTTTATTATTATTGTCTTGATTAAAATTTTGAATTAATTATGTTTGCAAATAAGAATGCAAATTGTAGGTAAAATGATTGTTGGGTTACCCAAAAAGTGGGCCAACCGTAAAAACAAAACATAACGTAGGACAGAGAGCGCCCGCAATGCATGAGACGAAGAGGCAAAGAAAAAGAAAAAGAAAAAGAAAAAGAAAAGAAAGAAGAAGACAGAAGGTATAAATATTTTTGATACTATGCATTTAATTTATTATTTTTGTTACATTATCCCCACCAATTATTGATTTTAGATACTTTGCACTTTCTTATAATTTTTCATTAAGTTTGAAAAAAATTGTTTTTTCGACTTCTAAAATTATAATTGTACCCTCATAAAATGGTCACTACTAAAAAAATTATGGGGATAAAAGAATCATTTTGAGCGTCAAAAAATAATTTTTCATTTAAATTAAAGGAAAATTTTTAAAGGAGTGTACAAAATGACTAAAATTAATAGTCTGTGAGTGTAATGTGATTAAAATAATAAATGATGGTGTAAAGTGTTAAAATCCCTAAAATTGGAGGGATGGAAAATGTATTTATACTAATGAAGAAAGAGAAGAAAGAACGGAGCTGAGAAGGAAGAACAAGGAAAGAGAGAAAAATGGGACAAAGAAAATGAAAAGGGAATGGAAAAAATTCGGAATGTATGTTTGCAAAAAAAAAAAAAAAGAGTCAAGTGGATTTGGTTACCACAATTTTGGGTGAAAATACAGGTTTGATGACACGAAAATTGTGAGTCGAGTTAGTATTTATAATTGTGATGCATAATGAAATTTGATGAGTGTTTGACATTTTTGGTAGAATGAAGTATAGGTATTGCTGTAGAAAAATATCTATTGTGATAGTGACTATGAAGTGTTTGATAAAATGCCACAACGCGATTTTGATATATTAAATTATATTTATTTGACTATGATATTTTGATGATATATTATGTATGGCTGTGCTTACATTTAAATACTTCCGATGGCAAGCGAGTTTGTAACTCGGCGCCGCAGCTTACGAGAGTTCTCTATGGGTAGATAGTACTATCATGTTGATTCAAAGAGAAAAAAAGACAATATGATTATTGACCTTAGTGACTCTGTGAAATTTGGTGTATGAGTTCCGAGAAAGGGGACGTATAAAAAAAGTTTCGAAGAATGAGGTGAATACGTATGAATCTATGATGACAACGATCGAGTGAAAGGTCTTGGGAGTCAGTTTTGTGGATTATTTGGAATTGTTTTTACTGCTAATAATTGAGTTAGTATTTAATTGCACATTGTAATGCTTTTAGCTACGTTATACGAGTTGATGATGTTATGATTTTACATCCAGATTCTTGAAAACATGTTTTGGTTAGAAATATAGTTTTTGTAAAATGTCTACATACGTAGGCAACTCATTAAACTTTATTAACATTTTTCGGTTATCAATTTGGGTGAAGGTGAAGACTTAAGTTTTGGAGGCACAAGGTTGATTTATTAGGTATTGTGACATCAAATATTGCTGAGTAAAGATTGATTTGGTTTGTAATTTGGTAGCTGGGCAATCTTGTAATTAATTTTTATTTAGGTTTAATTACTGATATAGTTCATGTAATATTGACACGTATCATTTTTTATTAAAAAAATTTCACGGAATACCATAAAAAAATTCCGTGGAATACCATGCAATACTTGATAAAAAATGACACGTGTCATTTTATAGGTTATGTGATTTACTAAAATTTCACATCATGTATATTATTTTTCTAAAAAAGGAGAACATTAAAAAACCATAAAACATAACAAAAAGTTACAAAATAACAAATATAAAAATATTGAAAGAAAGAAACTGTTCAATATCTACGAAAAAAAACTAAAAATTTAAAATTTAAAACAAACTAAATGACAAAAAAATCACACTACAGAAAGAAAAAAAAAAAAAAAAGGAATCTTTAACGTCGGTCACTAGAAATGCTACCAAAGACTACTTTTTAGTCGCGGATATATACAAACACTGTTAAAAGACACTCTCTAGCAACCCTCTGTAAAAATGCTGCTATAAGACAATATGTGGGGACGCTCGACTAAAAGTGTCTCGGTATCTTATAGGCTTATAGCGTTACCCGCGCTTGTTTTTAAACCCTGATAAAAGTGTGAATTTTGAAGGCGTTTTTTAAAAAGCGCCAAAATAAGTGTAGGTTGTCACGACGTTTATTTTAGCAGTGGTTAAAAAAGCTGCTAAATCTCAAACATGTAGCCGCGTTTGTAGCAAAACGCCGCAACAGCGGTTTTTTGAAACGCTGCTAAAATACAAACACACATAGATATACATATAATATTGCAACATTTTTTAAAATGCTCGACTTTCCAGCATTTTAGGGCTTTTGTTTTCTGTAAATCTCATAGAATACTTGCTCCTAGAAATATTACAATTTTTCTTAAAAAAGTAATAAGATAAATAAATATACTCATTTGTTATATATAATGTACATTTACACGTTATGGAGGACAAATACTTGATGTATACATGATGAAAATATAGCTCCTTAGTCTTAGTAGTTTATTTAGTTAACAAGTTCTGAATCAGGAAGCCTGTTGTGCGGATTTATTAGTGTAATAGCAACATTAGCATAAATAATATTGGCATCAATTTATTTCTCACATGATCAATGTCCTTTCACTTTACGAACAAAATCTTAAGTTACACTGCTCTCTCAATCCTAGGAAAGAAATTTTGGCACAAGTAACATTTTACTACATCTTCGTAAGTCACATATTTAATGTATATGATACAAAATAATACGTCGCTCGTCAATTTTTTTTTAACCTAGTATGTCACTCATCTACGTGTATAGTATTTATAAATATTAAAATTGGATTATTTTATATACTATATCTCTAGTTGTTAGGTGATATATACGAGTCTATATATGCTTAAATGTTTTTGTGACTACTATATAAGTGTACTCACTTGATAATTTAGTATTGATGTTCATCACGATTGTCACAAGGTACCATATCTCTTGTTTAATTATAGTTCTCACATGATATTTTGTTTTCTATTGTAGACGGTAGCAGCAGAGGAGAGGAGGATGTTGATGCGTACAAGAAGAGAGATTTTAGTTGTTCCTTGATTATTCTAGTTGTATTTGAACATTCTACTGTTTTAATTCTTTCTTGAATTGTAACTTCATCTTCTATATATGTATATCAAAACTTATGCTTAATGAAAGCATTTGTCCCCATAAAGGGTAAGAAAACAAATAGAAATAACAAAAATCAAAGTTTTATCTTCTAACGAAAACGCTAAGAAAAAAAATTGGGAAAAAAAGGTTGCTATGCTCTTTCGCAGCATCTTTAAAACGCTGCCAAAAAGCCCCTTAATAACCTTCAGCAGCGTTTTTGAAATGCAGCGAAAGAATAGCGTTTGTTCAAAACACTGGTAAAGAAATGTTTAGCAGCGCTTTTTTCAAGCGCTCCTAAAGACCCTGCTAATTTTTCTCAGTATGTTTTTTAAACGCCGTTGAGTGACTGCGGTTAAAGGTGGACTTTCAAAAAAGGTTGGTCAAGACTTTTATCGTACCTACAGCGGCATATTAGAAATGCAGCTAGCAAAACCCTGGTAAAGTTCTTCCAGCGTGTTTACTTTGTACAAGCTTTTGTCGGCCGCCGCCGTGAAAGGCGTGTTTTTTTTTTTTTTGGCTGTAGTGCCACCAGCCCGGCCGCCAGGGTTGTGGGGGCCTAATTGGGAGGTTCTATTAGTCTTTTTTTTTTTTTCGATTTTTTAGGTTGTTTTAGTTTTTATTTTTTATTTTTATGTTTTTTAAATTTTTACAGTTTTTATACTGTTATTTTTGTTTTGTTTATTTTCGATCTTTTTAAGTTTTCGTAGTTCTTTCTATTTTTAGTTCCCGACATCCTGTTCATATGTTTTTCTCCTTTGGACAATTTTTTAAACTGTTTTTTTTTTTTTTTTCATTTCATTCTTCTCTTTTCTCTTTTTATTTTTTAGTATGTTTTAGTTTCTTATATTTTTTCAGTTACTTTTTTTTTACTCTCTTATAACTGTTTATTTCTATTTTTACATCTTTACATTTTTTAACTATTAATTTTAACTTTAACTCTTATTATATTTAATTTCACTTAGTTATTTTTTAATATTGCTTAAGTGACGTGGTATTTTTTAAATGTCATAGATTCTAATGACACGTGTCATTTCTTGATTTAGTGTGACATGACTCTCTCTTAAAATTTTAGGCTTAATTATATCTACAATCCCTGTGGTATTGACTTTTTAACAAATCAATTCCTATGGTACAACTTTGAACGGGACGGTCTTATGATCAATTTTTCATACATATAAGTTTTTTTTGTCCACCAAAAGTTAGTCATCTAACGGAAGATTGACATGGGTTAGGGGTTGAGATAGCTTATCCTGGATCGTGTTGCCGTTAGTGAATTAACTTTTAATAGAGAAAAGACTTGCATGTCTAAAAAGTTTACCAGGACTGATTTGTTAAAAATAAATATCACAAGGACTCTATGAGCAATTAAGCCTAAACAAAAAATAGATGAAATTATAAAAAATAAATTTAAAAAACTAATAAAAAGCAATAAATAATAAAATAGATTAAAGCTCTCAGAAAATATAATTTCATGACGTCTAGAACATATAGTAATTATTAAAGTTCTTAAAGAAATATTTAAAAATAAATAAAATTATGCAAAATCTTATCAATTTAGGTTTTTTTTTTAGGACACTTAATAGTCATTTCAGAGAGGTATCTAAATATAAAATGTAGTTCCATTTACTTCTTGCAAAAAAGAAAAAAAAAAAGTTTTACTGACTTTTTTGAGTCTCACTTGATGGGATTTTAAAGAGTTTGGTTATTATTATGCTAATGAGTGCTGAGTGATGACTAGGATCGAGTCTTCACAATCCAAAGGCCTCATAACATACCACATCATTTAAAATGAGATTACTCGTGCCTGACCTGAAAAACCATAATACCAGACACGTTTTGCAATATGACCCTCGATTTGAATATGCCGAGTAAGCGATTTCATACCCCTTTCGTCACCAGCTTCGTTGCGCCCAGCCCTTGTAAGTCTAGTTTCTTTAAGTTTGTTTGCGATTTTGAAATTAGTGGATGTTGCGATTTTGAAGTTGGTGGATGTTGGCGTGTATGTTTCTTTAAGTTTGTTTACGATTTTAGCTAATGACCATATTAAAAACGAAGGGGTATATTGTATAGAAATCAACCAAAAAATAGAAGTAGTTTAAGATGGCAATGGTAAAAACTGATCGTTTAATGACCTTATTATAAATGAAGTATCAGTTGGAGAGGTTGAGTAAGATTTTTACTTTTAGTATATGGTTTGGCTTTATTCTTGATTTAGTGTTAGTAATAGAATACTGCAGATGAAGGTAGGGGAAAGGAGCAAGTTCTGATGAACTAATTTGGGCACTTGAGAATGATGACAAATTTAATGTCAAAGTCCATGTATAGAGAATTGGCCAAACCAAAGCATAATCCGGCTAATCCCCTTTGGAAGGCACTTTGGAAATTGAAAGCTCATGAGAGACTTTTAGGAGATTCGAAAAAATCCAAATTTCGCAACACATCTGATGATAAGCGCAGTTGATTCTATATAGGTCCAATGTTTTTGTGGGGGCAATTCTCATCGTGCATGTGTAGTTTTACATAATTTTTGTCTTTGATTTGCCTTTCCTCTTATTGTTATTGTATATATTTCCCTGGATTTGTTTGCATATCTGAAGGAAATTGTACAACGTCCTTGTAGTATGAAGTTGCTTTGTTACTTTTTAGCTATATGAGGAGGATGAGGAAGAGGACAAGGAGGAAGAGGAGGATGACAAGGAGGATGAATCGCTAAGTGGACGATTTAGGAGTCTTGGCGAGTTGTAGATGTTTCAGTCTTTGGGTTGTAAATGTTTTATGGTCTATGTATTTTTTTTTTTCACTTGTACTATTCAGTTTTTGGGTATGGTTGCGGTAGGAGCCGGTGACGAAAGGGGTTAGAAAAAGACTCAGCATATTCAAATCGTGGGTCATGTTGCAAAACAGGTCGGGTATTATGGTTTTCCAAGTCAGGCGTGGGTAAATCTCATTTTAAATGATGTGGCATGTTATGGGCTTTGGATTGTGAAAACTCTATCCTGGCCGTCCCTCAGCACTCATCAACATAATAACTGAACTTAGAGTTCAAATACTTTCTCCCGCACAATCCTTTTTTGCAAATCCCTCACCTCCTTTTGCATCACTTTAGCTGCGTTCTTCCTCGCCACAGAAAAAACCACGTGATTCATAGTGTCCTCGTCTTTGGTGGCGAACGTGGCTGTCCAAGCGAGGTGATTGATTCATGATCTCGTTCTCGCACTTATTCTTGCGCTTACCTGTGAAGTAGTTGATCAAGAACATGATCGATTCTTGTTCCTCGTTCTCTACAAATTCTTAAGTTTTATGCCCACACTTTCCTGCTCAAGTGATTCTCGCTCTTACTCAATTCTATGTGCATGAGCCACCCGTTTGGCTCCCAAGAGAATCCTTAAGCTAGAAAGCTATTTCCGAAACAAGAGTTTAAGTTCATGGGTTAGTCAGCGGAGCATTTTGTTTCTCGTTCAATTGCTTTTATGGGTGTTATTTTTTGAGGTTATTGGAGTAGACAACTGCATTTTTTGAGATTTGTTTCCCGTTCCTGGGTTCTTTATTGGAGCTTCTACACAATGGCGGAACCAGGACTCAAGTTGAGGGGAGGCAAACTCCTCAAGCGTTTGATTATTATAGAGATGTTTGGGAGTGGAAATTTCGGGCCCCTAAAATTTTCACCCTAAAAAAATAACTACTTAAAATTTTCTCTCTCTCTCTCTCTCTATCAAATCATCACTTTTCAATCCAAATAAATATAAAAAAATTCATTCAAATAATCTCTCTCTTCACTTTTTCACCAATTATAACACCCTAAAATTTTTACCGCTCTAAAATTTTTACAATCAAACATCACCATGCTGATGAATGTTGAGTGACTGCTAGGATTGAGTCTTCACAATCCAAAGGCCCATAACATGCCACATCATTTAAAATGAGATTACTCACGCCTGACCTGGAAAACCATAATACCTGACCCGTTTTGCAATATGGCCCGCGATTTGAATCTACTGAGGTAATTTCAGACCCCTTCGTCGCCAGCTCCGTCTCACCCAGCCCATGTAAGTCTAGTTTCTTTAAGTTTGTTTGCGATTTTGAAATTGGTGGATGTTGGTGTATGTTTCTTTAAGTTTGTTTGTGATTTTAGCTAATGACCATATTATAAACGAAGGGGTATATTGTATATAAATAAACCAAAAAATATAACTAGTTTAAGATGGCAATGGTAAAAACTGATCGTTTAATGACCTTGTTGGTTTTTAGTCACAATCAATGTTTTGATGATAACAATAGAAGTAATTGAGATGTGAAGCAAAGCGGATCCAAAATGAGCACGAAGCGATCAAGCAACATCCCTTCAATGGAAGTGCTCTTAAAGTGAAGACTCAAGATGCTAGGGTAATCTTTGTAACTCTAAGACTTCATCTTTAACAAGGATTTGAACCACACACTTGCATATTTCTTCAAAACTTGCATGAACTGTTTTACCTCTTGTTTTGAAGATTTAAAAATATTTTAAATGGCTTTAAAATATCCCAATTAAACTCTCAAACCTTTTATATACTTATGGAAGTTAGTCTTTAAAATTGGGTATTTTAAGTTGGTCAAAATCGTGTTTTTAAAACAACCGGATCATGTGCTTAAGTTGAGGAGGTCGAGCTCATGTAAGATCGACCGGTTTGTCATAAGTTTTTGACAGCTCGACTCCAATGGCTATTAACGGCTATTTTTCTTATGAGGCCTATATAAAGCCATTCCTACGCCTTTTAAAAGTTGCTGAACAACCAAAATCATTTTACTAAGGCTAAGAGTGATCTAAAACCTTTCAATCCTTGTTCAAACATCATTCACACATAATCAACACTTTCACATCCTTGTTATTGTGTGAAGCCTAAGAGATAGAAATTTCTCATTGTAACATCTACTCCATCAAGGGAGTTTTAGTGAGCATTTTCGTTCATCCCTATACACTATTAAGAGAGTGATTCTCTTGTTTCCTTTTGGTGAGGGTTGTTCATCAAAAGGAGTTTGGAGAGGTTTGTTCTCAAACTCGTTCTTGAGGCTTGAAGAGGTGTTTCTCAAGCTCAAGTGTAAGGAAAGCTTTCCCTTGGTTGAAGGGAGCATAGTGGAAAACCTCAAGGCTCGGTAAAGGAGCTTGAGGGGTGGATGTAGGCGGGTTTGCCGAACCACCTAAAAATCTTGTGTTTGCTTCTCTTCCCTTATCTCCTTACATTGTGCTACTAGTTTCTTGTTCTAAGTTTTATTTCTCTATTTGAGTTGCAATATATATTCTTGTGTTTAATCTTTTATTGCAATCGTTTCTCTTTGTGAGACTTGTAGCTAGCAAACACTTTCTAAAGGGTGAGTTTCGAAAAAGTTTTGAAACCCAATTCACCCCCCTCTTGGGTTGCCTTAATCCTAGGATTTACAATTGGTATCAGAGCTTGGTGCTCTCTTTAGCAAGATTTAACAATCTTGAGTTAGAATGGCAACTTCAAGCAACAACTCTCATGTTGAGGGACTCTCAACATCTAGACCTCTTCCTTCAATGGAAGTGATTACTCCTATTGGAAAGCAAGGATGAAAATTTATTTTCAATCCATTGACTTTGATCTATGGCTTTGTATTTTAAATGGACCTCACTACCCTATGAAAGCCGTAGGTGAGACAATTGTCTCTAAGCCCGTGAATGAGTATACCGATGAGACAAGAAGAAAATTTCTATAAATGCTAGAGCTATGAACATTCTTTATTGTGCTTTAGAGAGAAGTGAATTCAATAGAATATCTACTTGTGTTAGTGCAAAAGAAATTTGGCATTCTTTAGAAATCACTCATGAAGGTACAAACCAAGTGAAAGAATCTAAGATAAGCATGCTAGTTCATAGCTATGAATTGTTTAAGATGAAACCGGAAGAAAACATTGGTGACATGCTTACTAGATTTACTAATATTGTAAATGATTTAAATGCTCTTGGAAAATGTACACTAACTCCGATTTGGTGAGAAAAGTTCTTAGATCACTACCAAAGACTTGGGAAGCCAAAGTCACCGCTATTCAAGAAGCAAAGGACCTCACCAAATTGCCTTTGGAAGAGCTTGTTGGATCCCTTATGACTCACGAAATCACCATGAAGGGACATGAGGAGGAAAGTTCAAAAAGGAGAAGCATAGCCTTGAAATCCTCCGTAGTTGAGATTGAAGAAGATAATGATGATAGTGGAGATGAGGATATTGCTCTCATGACAAGGAATTTTAGAAACTTCCTCAAGAGAAAGCAAGGAAGGAAGAACTTCAAAGATTTCAAGAGAGAAGAGCCAAAGAAGGAATACCCAAAGATGGACAACAAGAAGGACCACATCACTTGCTACAAGTGCAAGAAACCCGGTCACATTAAGGCGGATTGCCCACTTCTCAAATATAAAAAGAAAGCTATGAAAGCTACTTGGGAAGATAGCGATTCAAGCTCCTCCGATGAAGAAGATGAGGGAGAAATCGCAAACATGTGCTTCATGGCTCTAGAAGATGATGAGGTATATTCTCGGATCTTGAAGATTCAAAACCTTCATATGATGAATTAGAAAATGCTTTTGATGAGTTATACATTACGTTTGAAAAGCTTAAACTCAAATACAATGTTTTGAAAAAGAAGCATTCACTAGCTACAAGTGACCTTGATTCCTTAAATGATGAACAAGGAAATTTGAAGCTAGAGAATGAGGAATTGAAACTAAAAGTTTCAACTTTAGAAATTGAGAACAAAGCTTTCAAAGATAAGGTTACTCGTCAAAACACATTCTTGAAAAATTCACTCAAGGAAGCAAAGCTTTGGAGAACATTCTAAACAATCAAAGATGTGTTTTTGACAAAAGTGGTTTAGGCTACAAGCCTCATAAAAATGAAAAGTATTTCAAAAACTTCTTTGTCAAAGCTAAATCCTCAAATGAATCTCTTCATACTTGTAACTTTTGCAACAAGAATGGACATCTAATATTTGATTGTCCTCTCAAGAAACTTGGGTGCAAAGCTCTTAGAAAGATATGGGTTCCAAAGGGAACTATTGCTAACCCAAATGGACCCAAAAAGGTTTGGGTACCAAAAGCTTCATCTTGAATTTGTTTTGTAGGATTCAAGAAAAAGAAATGCAATAGTTGGTTCTTGGATAGTGGTTGTTCAAGACACATGACCGGTGACCCATCAAGATTCTCAAGCCTATCAACCATCAAAGGTGGAAATGTAACATTTGGCGACAACTCCAAAGGGAAAATCAGGTAATAGTGGTAACTAACTCTCTTCCCTCCCTTTGGTTGAATTGAATTTTGCTTAGTATTAGTCAACTTTGTGATAAAAGGAGAGTATTTGTTCTCGATGCCTTATTGAAAATGTCATAAAATTATTTTATTATTTATTGGCCATAGGAACTCAAATGTGTACAAGATTGACATTGATCAAAATGCTTGTGTGGATAATTGTCTTGTGGTCAATGTAAATGATAGTTGGCTATGGCATAGAAGATTGGGTCATGCAAGCATGCATCAAATTTTGAAAATCTCTAAGCATGATCTTGTGAATGGGCTACCTAAATTGAATTTTGAAAAAGACCAAGTTTGTGAAGCTTGTCAAATGGGAAAACAAGTGAAAACCTCTTTTAAATCCAAAAACTTCATTTCAACTAGTAGACCTCTACAATTACTTCATTTGGATTTATTTGGTCCATCAAGAATTCAAAGTCTTGGTGGAAAGTCCTATGCCTTTGTAATTGTGGATGACTACTCTAGGTTCACTTGGATTTTGTTTTTAGCTTCAAAAGATGAAGCCATTCATGAGTTCATTAAATTCTCAAAAAGGGTGCAAAATGCAAAAGGATACACCATTGTGGCCATTAGAAGTGACCATGGTGGTGAATTCGTAAATGAGAAGTTTGAATCTTTTTGTAGCATGAATGGTTATGAGCATAATTTTTCAACACCTAGAACTCCTCAACAAAATGGGGTTGTTGAGAGAAAGAATAGAACTATTCAAGAGATGGCAAGAACTATTTTGAATGAAAATAAGTTACCAAAATATTTTTGGGCCGAGGCCGTCAACACCTCTTGCTATGTTTTGAATAGAGTATCTATGAGACCCACTTTGAAGAAAACTCCTTATGAGCTTTGGAAAGATAGAAAACCCAACATCCATTATTTCAAAGTTTTTGGTTGTAAATGCTTCATTTTAAATACCAAAGACAACCTTGGAAAATTTGATTCTAAAACCGATGTTGGAATTTTCCTTGGATACTCTAATTCGAGTAAAGCTTATAGAGTTTATAACAAAAGGACTCTTTGTGTTGAAGAATCAATGCATATCACTTTTGATGAAACTAATGGTCCGTTTGAGAAAAATGCAAGTGTAGATATTGAAGATATTGAGGGGGAGATGGAAGAACTTGAAATCAAGGATAACCCCACTCAAAACAAGGAAGCTCAATCTCCAAGTGAAGAAATTATTCAACCATTGCAAGGAGAAGGTACTTCACAAGAACTCCCTAAAGAATGGAGGTATGCTACTAGTCACCCTCAAGAGTTAATTATTGGTGATCCCTCTCATGGAACTAGAACTAGAGCTTCACTTAGAAATATTTGTAATCATCTTGCATTTGTGTCTCAAATTGAACCTAAGACTTTTCTTGAAGCGAAAACGACGAAAGTTGGATTTTGGCAATGCAAGAAGAGTTAAACCAATTTGAGAGAAATCAAGTTTGGGAACTTGTCCCTAGACCCAAGGATCAAACCATTATTGGCACAAAATGGGTCTTTAGGAACAAGGTTGATGAGCACGGTACTATTGTTAGAAACAAAGCTAGATTGGTTGCTAAAGGCTATAATCAAGAAGAAGGGATTGATTATGATGAAACATATGCACCCGTAGCACGTTTGGAATCCATTAGAATGCTTTTGGCCTTTGCTTGCTATAAAAATTTTATGCTTTATCAAATGGATGTGAAAAGTGCTTTCTTGAATGGATTTATCATGGAAGAAGTCTATGTAGAACAACCACAAGGTTTTCAAAATGAAGCTTATCCAAATTTTGTTTTCAAATTGAAAAAGGCTTTGTATGGACTAAAACAAGCTCCTAGAGCTTGGTATGATAGACTTAAAACTTTCCTTGTTGAAAAAGGTTTTTCCATGGGTAAAGTTGACACAACACTTTTCACCAAGTCCAAAAACAATGATATCATAATTGTGCAAATTTATGTGGATGACATCATATTCGGTGCTACTAATGACTCTCTTTGTCAAGAATTTTTCAAATTTATGCATGAAGAGTTTGAGATGAGTATGATGGGTGAGCTCAACTTCTTCCTTGGACTACAAATCAAGCAATCCAAAGAAGGAATCTTCATAAACCAAGCCAAGTATATAAAGGATCTACTCAAACGCTTTGGAATGGAGAACTTGAAAGTGGCGGAAACACCAATGAGCACATCGCTAAAGCTTGATGCGGATGAAAAAGGTAAAAAGGTGGACATCACCAAATATAGAGGTATGATTGGAGCTCTCCTCTATTTGACGGCTAGTAGGCCGGATATTATGTTTAGTGTGTGTTTATGTGCTAGATTCCAAGCATGTCCTAAAGAATCTCATCTTTGTGCCGTAAAAAGAATTTTTCGATATCTTTTGGGTACTATTGACCTAGGACTTTGGTATCCTAGAGACACTCACATGAACCTAGTAAGCTATTCCGATGCCGACTTTGCGGGTGCAAAGTCGAGAGAAAAAGTACTAGTGGTACTTGTCATTTCCTAGGTTCATCTTTAGTTTCTTGGAGTAGCAAGAAACAAAACTCGGTTGCTTTATCAACAACCGAAGCGGAATACATAGCGGCCGGTAGTTGTTGTGCTCAAGTGTTGTGGATGAAACAAACTCTCAAAGATTTTGGACTGGAGTTTGATAGTATACCCATCAAATGTGATAACACTAGTGCTATCAATTTGTCCAAGAATCTCATCCAACACTCAAGGACTAAACACATTGAAGTGAGACATCATTTTCTAAGAGATCATATTCAAAAAGGTGACATCTCACTTGATTTCATTAGTACTGAGCATCAACTAGCTGATATTTTCACAAAACCCTTGAGTAATGACAGATTTCGTGATCTTAGACGAGATATTGGGTTTTTAGATGCAAATGCTCTTTGATATGCTATTTTATTGATTTCCATGGATTTTCATTGTTTTGATGTTTTAAACATGTTTAGAATGTCCTTATATATTGTTACATGTTTGACATTCATCAAATGCATCATTCCATTTCATTTTGGGCATTAAAACCTCATTTTTCAAAGGCTGTTCTCTGTAGCGGTCGACCATGTGGAACCGCTACACGAAGCGGTCGACCGGTTAGTAGAACTTGTTCTACCAAGCGGTCGATGGTCATGAACCGCTATACCAAGCGGTCGACCGCCTCGTCGAGCCTATATATACTCAGTTCACATTTTGGTCGACCGCACCCTCTCTCACGTGAACCGCTTCTCCTCTCTCGACTCAAACCCTCTCAAATCCTTCCCAAAACACCATAATCTATCCTATAATCCATCCCAATCATTTAGACCATCAAATTCGGCCAAAACCCTCTCTTTTTGTGTGGATTTACATCAAAATCCATCAAGCATTCACTTTTAGGGATTTCGGCCCCCTTTGAAACCCTAACCCTAGATTTCCACATTTCAGCCCTTTTCCTCTCCATTTTTACTCTCAATCATCATGCCAAGGACAAAGCATGCTGCCATGGTTGGAAATGAGCGAGCTGGATCATCTCGTTCTTCAGCGGATCATTCGGGTGAGCCTGATTATTTTTTCCGTAATCCTGAATGTGCTGAAAAGTTTTACAATGACTTTTCAAAGAGAAAAGTCATGTTGGGAAGGAAAGTGAATGTAGAATCACTTTCGGATTTTGAGATTGAGCGTCCATTTGTGAAGCAGGTTGGAGGAATTTGTTGGATATGGGTAACGAAGTGTTTCCCAAATATGTTAGGATTTTCTTTTCTAATATGACTGTTGGGTGGGAAGCTGGAGGTTTGTTTACTGTGAAGAGTATGGTTGGGGGACGGATATTATTTTAAATGAAGTTATTCTGGAGATATTTTGGGTATCCCACATGTCGGGATTCGGGCTTATGAGTTTAAAACTTGGCCGTGTGTAAGGGCTTTGATTATGGAGAAGCCCTAGTTTACCTCCTAGGTAATGGTGTGGCAGAAGATGCACCTAGGAAAATCCATGCCAACCAATTACCAATTCGTTCGAGGTTACTTCATTTGATTTGCACCCATAACCTGATTCCTCGGGGTGGACACCGAGAGGAGGTGACTTTTATGGATGTCTTCGTGATTGAGCGTCTTCTGAAAGAGAAAAAGTTCAACCTCCCTTATATTATGCTCAAACATATGGAAGCAGCATGTGAGTCTAAAAAGAATCTACCATATGGCTTGCTGTTTACCCAGATATTTCGATATTTTGGGGTTGCACTCAGTTCTCGAGAGCGAGACACTTTGACCAAGTGTGAACAATTTGACACTACGGTCCTAACCCGGATGGGTTATAGAAGGACTTCCAGAAATACTTGGGTGCCGAAGCGTCAGGGTAGTGATGAGGATGAGGATGTTGATGAGGATGTGGCTGAGGCTGAGGATGAGGCTGAGGTGAGGGTGAGGAGGTAGATGCTGAGGCGATGGAGTTTGATGTAGATGCTGATTGGCTGATGATCCTCCCATTATTCCTTCTCCTACCAGAGTTCCCGACCCTACCTCTTCCTTTGATACCGATTCACTGCTTTTGAGGAGAGGATGACTGCTATGCATGAGGCACAGAAGAAGTTCCTTCAAGGAGAGTGTTACTTCTATGCAAGAGGAGCAGAGGCAGTTCTTTTGGAGATGAGGACTTTTATGGCCCGCTTTCCTCCTCCATGATTTTCATAGCATATGCATTTCATTTTGCTTATTTGCTTATGTATTTTTTTCTTTATGTATTTCCTTTTTATGATGACAAAGGGGGAGAGAATAGTCTCTTTTTGTATCTCTGCACCCCTTTGAAACTTTGATGTACTGCTTCAATGATATGAAAGCTCTTTATTATTCATATGCAATCCTTTCATATTATATGCTAACATTTTGTCATTGAGGTATTAAAATGTTAAAACCCCACATCAAAGTACAAAAGTTAGGGGGAGACAAGATCAACAAAAGGAAGATCAATTAATTTATTGTCATCATCAAAAAGGGGGAGATTGTTGGCTTTTAGTCACAATCAATGTTTTGATGATAACAATAGAAGTAATTGAGATGTGAAGCAAAGCGGATCCAAAATGAGCACGAAGCGATCAAGCAACATCCCTTCAATGGAAGTGCTCTTAAAGTGAAGACTCAAGATGCTAGGGTAATCTTTGTAACTCTAAGACTTCATCTTTAACAAGGATTTGAACCACACACTTGCATATTTCTTCAAAACTTGCATAAACTGTTTTACCTCTTGTTTTGAAGATTTAAAAATGTTTTAAATGGCTTCAAAATATCTCAATTAAACTCCAAACCTTTTATATACTTATGGGAAGTTAGTCTTTAAAATTGGGTATTTTAAGTTGGTCAAAATCGTGTTTTTAAAACAACCGGATCATGTGTTTAAGTTGAGGAGGTCGTGGCTGGTGGAGCGATCGACCGGTCTTTGACCGCTTGGTATAGCGGTCGAATGGTTAGTTTGAAAAAAGAAGAAAAGAGCGTTCTGACTTCTGACATTATGACCGTTGGTAACGTAAACCTGCAGCGGTCGACCGGCTCATGTAGCGGTCGACCGGTTGTCGTGAGTTTTTGACAGCTCGACTCCCAACGGCTATTTTTCTTATGAGGCCTATATAAAGCCATTCCTACGCCTTTTAAAAGTTGCTGAACAACCAAAATCATTTTACTAAGGCTAAGAGTGATCTAAAACCTTTCAATCCTTGTTCAAACATCATTCACACATAATCAACACTTTCACATCCTTGTTATTGTGTGAAGCCTAAGAGATAGAAATTTCTCATTGTAACATCTACTCCATCAAGGGAGTTTTAGTGGGCATTTTCGTTCATCCCTATACACAAAAAGTTTTGACTTCTTCCAAAAAATCATCCCATTCCTTCTCCCTCAAATCCTGCAACCGACGCTTCACAATTCCAACCAAATTCATAGCATTAACAATATCTTGATCCTTTCGTTGTAAGGCCTGTGACAATTCATTTATAATTATCATTATATTTATCAACAAATGCATAGTGAATACATTTGAATAAAAATGAGTACTGTTTGTGATTACCTGCGACAATTCATTTGTAATTCCCAATATATTTCTCAACAAATGCATGGTGAATACAAAGTCGAAGCTTTGAATGTTATCCAATAGACCCAGAGCCGTGGATCTTTGTTCTGTGCAAGTGCCATCCTCTCCTATGTTTTCAAGCACATCCAACACTGCTGACCACATAGTGAAGAGACGCATTATTGTAATGTGGTATGAACCCCAACGAGTATCACCTGGTCGTACAAGACTGGTTTCTTGATTTTTGCCCCTTCCACTGACAATTTCTCCCTTATCCAATAGCTCCACTATCTTCTCATGTTGACTTTGCCGAAGAGAATCTTTCCTTTTACAAGAAGCTCCGACTATATTCACAATCGTCATAGTGTAAGAGAAAAAATCACAAACTTGGACGTTATTCTTTGCAGTAGCCACAATAACCAATTGAAGTTGGTGAGCAAAACAATGAATATAGGTCGCAGAAGGATTATCCCTCAAAATGAGAGACTTCAACCCATTGAACTCGCCTCGCATGTTTGATGCCCCATCATACCCTTGACCTCTCAACCTGGATATTGATAACCCATGTCTTGCAAACAAATTATCTATAGCATTTTTCAAAGATTGGGAGCAAGTGTCGGTAACATGTTCCACACCAATAAATCTTTCTATCACATGTCCACGTTTGTTCACATATCTCAAAACCACTGCCATTTGTTCCTTCACTGATTATCTCGAGACTCATCAACCATAAGTGAAAAATATCCATCCCAATATCTTTAATGATGGCAAGTGTGGTCTCCGCTGCAGCAGCATTCACCAATTCCTTCTGAATTTGTGGAGAAGTCATTTGATTGTTTCCCGGAGCATTAAGAAGAGTTGCCTTAGCAACCTTTTCATCACGTAAGCTGTACCATTCTAAGAGCTCAAGAAAATTGCCCTTCCTCATTGAACTCTCAGACTCGTCATGACCACGAAAAGGTAATCCTTGCCCCAAAAGATAACGAATACAATCTAAAACTGCTGTCAAACGAATGCGATAAGCATTCTCCACTTCCCGCCCTTGTGCGGATAACATGTGCGACACACTTTGTCGTTGATTTGTTAGTGCTTCACATTTTCTTCTAGCATCATTGTGAGCACTATTCACAACACCAACATGTTCACCAAAAACCTCCACTGCCTTTTTCCAGTTGTTAAATCCCGTAGCCGTAAACACATCTCCCCCGGATCTTGCACCTCTAGATGGCCTAAACAGATAACACCACAGGCAATACGCCGCATCTTTTGATACACTATATTCCAACCACTTATAATCTTTGAACCATAAGTCTCTAAAACCCCTCATTGTTTTCCCATATTGCTTCTTGGGAAAATCATGGCCACGCGGTTGAAAAGGACCTTTGATCAAGTATTCCCTACGAATTTGATCCCTAATCCCAACATCATATTCTTCGATGGGTTTACGCAACCCTGGGTCAGCAACAATATCATCTGGACTAATAGAAAGCCGAGGTCTTTTCGAACTAGTATTCGTTTCAGAACTAGTGCCCACGCTAGGAGTATTAGATGACTCCACGCTGGCTGGTTTTTTTATCAAAAACTTATCCATTATCTAAAGAAAACAAAAGAAAACAAAAATCATCAACCAATCAGTGGTAATAGCATTAAAGATTAAATTCTTGTTGTTCAAGACACCAATAGAGCACCAACTAATCACACAAAGTATTTATATACATATATATTCTTAGTAAAACAGAACACATAAACAATGGAAAAAAAGTTTCACCTTTAGAGAAAGACAATTAAAAACAAGTTAATCTCATGTGCTATGAAAAATCAGACCTAAACAAACAAAAGAGAGATGAAAATAAGCCTTACCTCAACTTTGGATTTTTATAACCTGCGAAGAAGTCTTTGTTTTTTTCTCAGCAACCTGCGGAGAAGTCAGACATGTAAAATTAGATGATGATAGTGGCAATAAAATGATAAAACCAATGATTCTCTAGCAGGTAAAAGGCAAAAGAACAAACTCTATATTAAGGATTGAGTTTCTCGCTGATCTTTACTACTTCTTTGTCAGTCCTATGATCTAAAACAAACTTAAGGCTTTATGATGAAGACACCAATCTAAGGAAGTACAAAAGCGTATCTATTAAACTAAGATCATCAATTTGATCCTCATGCCCTCCATCTAAGTGAAAAGTAGATTGAAAGTCGCAAAATGACTAGATGATCCATTCATTAATCCAGAAAACTTCCCTTTCCCTGAAGAAATGCTATGCTTGAAGTTCTATGCATCTTTTGAGTTATCATTGCAAAACTAGTGAATTCTGCAGTATCTTGGAGAGCATCCTCTCTCTTTTGCTTTCTCGGTTCTTTCACATTTACTAAATGCACTAACCATTGGATTCACACCTCCATTTTAATAGATTACTTAGGCACCTTGTTCTCTTTATTCTAACCCCTAAGAATTCTTGAGCTCAATCCTTTTGATGTAAAGCCAATTTCTCTGCAAGAAGCATATCCAGCCCATAGCACATTTTGAAACTCGAAGAAAAGCCACATTATACGATAACACTACACTTCTTTATAGGTAAAAATAAATAGAAGGATTAACGAAAATCATTAGGCATCATATGTCATGTATAAGAACAGAGAGGAATGCAAACTTGAAATTATAGGCATACTTATTATGAACAATGCATGCAAATGCTTTCATCTCTGAGAACAATAAAACTTATTATACAAAAAGTAATCGATTTTTTAAGACTTAAAAGAAAACAATATTTACTCTCCCAGTCTGTCATGGAGAGGAAAAGGAGAAGGACTGAAGGAATAAGCTGAAATTTTTACAAAAGCCAAGATTCAAGACTCAAGTCCCACGTTGGATTCAAAGCAAAGAATAACTTTCAGATAAATCCCATTCTTAAATCCACCATGAAACTTTAACTCAAGGCAATTTGTCTCCCATGGATCAAAGTTTCAATTACAATTTACAAGTACCTGCGGGCTGTGAATAAAATTGCAACCACTCAATGACACCAAGGCACCAAGCAAACTAGCCAATAGTTGACCAAAAAACACAGTATCTACTCATAGAGATCTAGCCCTACAATAAATTGAACGTTTACTAATACGCATCAATCAGAAAATTTATTTGAAGGAGCAGCAGAATGTGTCTAAAATAAATGAAAAATCTCATGGAGATAAGAAAATAACCAAAAGAAAATGGCCAATGGGCAATCTGGCGTGGAGGCTGGACCAGCACAGAGCACCGGAGGTTTGGAGGATGCAGCAGTCGACGGTGGGGCACTGGGGCTGTCAGGTGCTGCTCTGCGACAGTGGCCAATGGGAAATCCGGTGTGGAAGAGCTAAGAGGAGAGGCTGAGAGGGAGTAGCTGAGACTGGGAGAAAGAGATGCGCTGCCGCTGCCGTCGTCGTCGCGTGTGAGAGTAGAGAGGAGAGGGATGAAGGGATCAAAGGGGCTGGGCTGGGCTGCTTGGGCTTAAGGGGGGCGGGCTGAGGTATCTGGGCTGGTAAGGGGGCGGGCTGAATTTCAGTGGCCTTAAGGGGGGCGGGCCTTAAAAAAAAAAAAATTGCGTGTAAAATTTTTTTTTGGGGGGAGCCAACCGGGGCAATGGCCCCTGTTCGCCCCCCTTCCCTCCGCCTGTGATCATCCTTTTCTTGGTGCCACAGCGGACCTCGTTTTCTCCTGTAATGAAACCTCATCCTAACTTACACTTCTTTGAAAGATTCATTCTATCCATCTCGATCGATATCAATTTTCCTTAGTTATCCATTTGTTTTCTGGTAAATTTTTTTTCCAATCAATAGAAATCTGAAATTCGATTATTGGATAGAGCATGTTTGACTCAATGAATCTTGTAATTACTCCCCAGTGGTAAATAAATCTTAGTCTAGGCCATGCAACAACACTCAATACTTTTTTTTATTCTTTCTACTATTTGAGTTGCTTCTTGTGCTTAAGTTTTGTTGTCTTAGATATCTCTTACTGTTGGCAATGGTGTGGTCGTGTGGGGATGGGGGTTCTTATGCAGACTTTTCTACTCCCGGTTGATTTTTTGTTTCCGCATGTTTTTGTTTTTGGTGCTTCAGGACAATTGACATTCTTCCTCTCTTAATCGAACCCGAATTTTCGGATTCCGTTTCTGAAAATTTCAGTTCCGATGAGTACTAGAACCGGAACTGGAATGGCCTATTCCGATTCCATCTGTTCTGGTACTCACCCTTATATGGGGTGCTCGCTGCATTGCAGAGTAGCTAGTAGCTCGAAGCCACTCGGTGCAACCACCCCACAACACCGAGGGAGCCCATCGGAGTGGCCCTAAATATATTTTTTAATATGTTTTTAATTTTCTTTATATATATATATTTTTTATTCTTGTGTTTCTTATTTTTTTTATCTTTTAAATTAATTTTTGAGCTTTTTAAATGTCACCAAAATTTTAAATGTTATTTGTATATTTATTTTAATATATTTTATTTATATATCTATTTTTTTAATTTTCTTTATTTGATGAATTTATATTATTTTAGAGGAATGGGGTTTGTGGCCCCAATTTGGTTTTAAATTTTTATATTTTCTCTTAATATATGTAAGTTATTTTCGTATTTTTGTAAATTTTTTCAGATTATCTAAATTAATTTTATCTTTTTTATTTTACTAAATTTCCCAAAAGTAGTTTTGTATTATTGAAAGATTTTCTAGATATTTATGTATTTTTTATAAAATTTTGCACTATTTTTATAATTTTATATTTCTATAACTGTTATTTATTTATTTTATGGTTTGTATAAATTAATTTTAATTTCTAATTTTTGTTATCTTATTTTGTTATCTTTTTAAATATCATGATAATAAAAAATATTTATAGCTAATTTTAAAACTTAATCAACCAAATAAGACTTTATTCCAAAATAACATTTAAACCTTAATATTTAAAATTTAAAATTTAAACCCAAAACCAAATCAAAACCAAAATCTTTTACTCTCTTTCCAAATGCTCAGTACCTCTTGCTCCACGCGTCGCTTTCAATACTGCTATGTGGAATTTCTAACGTTTTGAATTTGTATCTTGCTCTCTAAACTCTTAATTTTTGAATTTCAGTCATATTCGGTGGAAGAGTTATGGTGAAGTGGTCTTTGGCTCCTAAAATTAATGTTGATGTATGAAAATTAGTCAAAAGTAAAGATAGAAATTATTTGAGTGAATTTTTATGTTAATTTTGATTAAAATAGATAATTTGATGAATAGATAAATTATTTTGAAATTATTTTATTAGACCAAATATTTGGGTAGACCAAAATTTTGGTAGCCAAACACCACTACTACTACATGCTAGCTAACACACGCATTCATGCTTATAGTACAGAAGTATGTGTATCAATTATTTGCATAGATTATGTGTAAGTTATGTGCACACTTTGGATGTGCGTGTAAAAATTTAGGGAAATTAGATTTTTACGACAGTTTGTAAAAAAGTAGTAAAATTTTTATAGTATATTTAGGTGGATATTGAAAAGTTTTGAAATTTTATAGGAGTGGATAAAAAAAATAAGGAGAGACATGATGTAATTGAATTTTCAATTTTTATTTCCATAAAAATAGATGACTTGATAGAGAGGGAGATTGTGAAATTTTTTATAATATTTTAAAATTAAAAAATTGAGAATGATATTATCAAAATACAAGCAAAAGTTAACAATAAAAATGTCAACTTAAAAATGTTTGTGAAAATTTTGTTGTTCTGCCTTTATATTTGCTTACTGAAAATTTTGCAACGTAGAAAATTCTGAATTTTTTTTTGAGTTTGCAAACATGAATTAAGTATAGCTTAAAAAAGATTGAAATAACACAAGATGAGAGATTTTACAAAATATTTTTAATTATTTTGTTAATATTCAATTATTTAATCAATTTATTAATATTTATAAGATTAATTCTTATTCTTTTTTTAATAAAAATAAAAATAAATTATTGATTACTTAAATTTTCTTTTTGGGATATTACTTTTTGATGCTGCAGTTAAGGTTAGTATTTTTAAAATATGGGGTAGAAATGTCTTTTGAAACGCTAAGTAATGGATGACTTTAAAATCAATGTGTATGTTATTAACAATGACGTTAGAGCATTTATAGCAGGTTTTCTATTCTAATATTTTAGTTAGAAAAAAGAACCAATTTAACAAAAAAAGTAAAAAAAAACACCCTTTTATCTATTCTAACAATTTTTAACAAAAAAATTTAACATATGAACAGTAGTTCTCTATTTTTAAAGAAATACTATTCACTTTACTATCTTAAAATATTAATATTTCTTTTTTTTTTTCTTTTCTTCTTTCATATTTTCCCTCTCTTTTACTTTTTTTTTTCTTTTCTTGTCTCACGTTCTCTCTCTTTTTCTCTCTTTTTTTTTTCTTTTTTTTCTCCAAGCTCTCTTTCTCTCTCTCTTTCCTCTCAGCTCTCAAGTTCTCCTTCTCTTTTATTTTTCTTCCTTCGGACCCTTTAAAACAAATATTTAAAAATATAAATATTAGAGAAAGAATAAAGAAATCTTTGAAAAATAATATTTAAATAGAATAGTAAAAATAAATGGTTAAAATAAAGAAATTGCTGATAGTATTTTTAAAAGGTTAATTGTTAAATAGAGAAATATATTTTTTAATTAAAGTAGAGAGTCAAATTTAAATAAAGGTGATGTTTGTTTCTCCAATATTTGGGACATAAAAATTTCCAGCAAAATAAACATACTCCAAAATTTTTAACTTTTACACATACGCACTTTACCTTTCATAAACCCCAATAAATCTCAATAAAATAAAAATTTTCAAAATTTCGAAAATATTCTCCAAAATTTTATCAAACAAACGCCTCAAAGTGTTAGGAATGCTCTCGTGGACTTATGGTGCCCTTAACTCTAAAATCAATGGGTATTTTTTTAACAACGACGATATGGACTTCTGTGCCCTAACTCGCTAACTTTAACGCCACGCAAATCCAATCTTTCCCTTGAAAAAACTTTGGAAACAGCCTCGTAGATGGAGACTCGAGCATCACCGCGGTGGAAAAGTGCGCAGATTTATCCTTGTCTTTGATCCTACGTCTGTCTCCGTTCCGTTTCCGTCTGTATTCGTGAGGAGGTTTGATTGCAAGGGAAATTTGTGAAAGGTACTGATTTCTTGATATTTATTTTTTGAATGAATCTGGATTCTTCCGTCAATCGTTTTCTTTGTTTTTTCACCCGATTAGAAGTCGAGCTTAGCTCGACTCGACTCGTTTGGATGCTTAGATTCGATCCCGAGCCGGGCTCGATCTTGGTAAATTCTAGTCAAGCGGAGCTCGAACGCCCTCTCTAAAGCTCGATTCGAGTTCGAGCCGTGCTCGAACAACTATATTCTGTAGTCTAGCCGAGTTCGAACCGTCAGTAGACACTCGGCTCGATTAGAGTTGTCTTCCAATGCATATAGTTGAACCTGTGTTTTTCTAATCCGGGTTCGAGACTATACTGGTTTGATAACCTTGTTGAGCTTAAGGTATTTAGTTTTATCTCTGAAAGTTAATTTGGTCTGTTTTCTTGTTTCATGAATAGTAAATGTATGATCTTCATGCTCTGTTTCGTTTCCTATGATTAGTACGAAAGGAGAAGCAAAATAATTCTTGATTTAACTTGTTCGTTCTCTACTTTTGCCTGAGAAGGCGAAGCAGTTTCAGAGAAAGCAAAGACAAAGAAATCATTCCGGCCGTGTCAAATACTCGTTCTCTCTCTATTCACACAAACCTACTTATGTTTTAGGTTACATTCTGTTTCGTTTCCTAGGATTAGTACGAAAGGAGAAGCAAAATAATTCTTGATTTAACTTGTTCGTTCTCTACTTTTGCCTTAGAAGGCAAAGCAGTTTCAGAGAAAGCAAAGACAAAGAAAATCATTCCGGCCGTGTCAAATACTCGTTCTCTCTCTATTCACACACACCTACTTATGTTTTAGGTTACATTCTGTTTCGTTGCCTAGGATTAGTACGAAAGGAGAAGCAAAATAATTCTTGATTTAACTTGTTCGTTCTCCACTTTTGCCTTAGAAGGCAAAGCAGTTTCAGAGAAAGCAAAGACAAAGAAAATCATTCTGGCCGTGTCAAATACTCGTTCTCTCTCTATTCACACACACCTACTTATGTTTTAGGTTACATTTTTTTTTACGAGGAAGTTAATGCTTGTTCTTTTAACAAGTTTTCGAATCTTGTATCTTGTTGCATTGGTCAACTAATTGATTTTTTCTGTTGTGCTATTTGTTTAGTTTTAGGTCCTGAGGCTTGAAGCTCCATTGGGTGTTGATTAACATAATACCATGGCGGCTTTGAAGGACCTTCTTCCACCAGCTAAATCTACTACAACTACCTATTATGATCACTCAAATGATCCTTGGTTCAAGCAGAGATTCAGTTCCTCGGAGTCTGCAAAATCCTCTGTTGTTATCAAGCACAATCCTGTGCCTCCTTACCTTAAGCGTGCAGGTTTTGTTCCTCGAAAGGTGGAGGATTTTGGGGATGGGGGTGCGTTTCCAGAGATTCACATAGCTCAGTACCCTCTTGGCATGGGTCGGGATCGATCATCGAAGCCCGGGTCAAAGATTCTTCCTGTTACTGTTGATGCCCATGGCAATGTCGCCTATGATGCAATCGTGAAGCAGAGTGAGAATGCGAAGAAGATTGTTTACTCTCAGCATAATGATCTTATACCTAAGGTTCTGAAAAATGACAGCGAAGAACAAGCAGTTGATGAGGAGATCCAAAAAGAGATTGAGGAGACAACACAAGAGACAAAAGCTGCGCTTGAAAAGATAGTGAATGTGAGATTGAGTGCAGCGCAGCCAAAAAATGTACCAAAGCAGTCTTCTGAAACAAAGTTTATCAAGTATAAGCCATCGCAGCAATCGGCAGCCTTCAACTCAGGTGCTAAGGAGAGAATAATCAGTATGATGCAAATGCCTGTGGATCCACTTGAGCCTCCTAAGTTCAAGCATAAGCGTGTCCCAAAGGCTTCTGGGTCCCCACCTGTGCCAGTGATGCATTCTCCTCCACGGCCTGTGACTGTGAAGGATCAACAAGATTGGAAGATCCCACCTTGTATTTCAAATTGGAAGAACCCAAAAGGATACACAATCCCTCTTGATAAGCGTCTTGCAGCTGATGGTAGAGGCCTTCAAGATGTTCAGATCAATGACAATTTTGCAAAGCTTTCAGAAGCACTGTATGTTGCGGAGCAGAAGGCTCGAGAAGCTGTAGCAATGAGGTCGAAGGTTCAAAAGGAGATGATGATGAAAGAGAAGGAAAGAAAAGAACAGGAGCTGAGGGCATTAGCTCAAAAGGCACGCTCTGAGAGAACTGGTGTGGCACCCCCAGCTGCCGTCCCAATCCTCTCTGAGAAGGGTGCCATGGATAGCTCTGATATGAGAGTTGATTATGAACATACCAGGGACAAAGAGAAGGATTTCCCAAAGGAAACTAGGGAAGAAAGGGAAGAACGGCAACGGCGTGAGAAAATTAGGGAGGAGCGACGCCGGGAGAGGGAGAGGGAGAGAAGGCTGGAGGCAAAGGATGCTGCAATGGGAAAGAAGAGCAAGATCACTAGAGATAGAGATCGTGATATCAGTGAGAAGGTTGCTCTTGGCATGGCTTCGGCTGGAGCAGGAAGAGCCGGAGAGGTCATGTATGACCAGAGACTGTTCAACCAGGAGAAAGGAATGGACTCTGGATTTGCCACTGATGATCAATATAATGTGTATGACAAGGGTTTGTTTACTGCTCAGCCAACACTGTCAACCCTATACAGGCCAAAGAAAGATGTTGATGCCGAGATGTATGGAGGTGCAGATGAGCAGTTGGAGAATATCATGAAGACTGATCGCTTCAAACCTGACAAGGGCTTCATGGGAGCTGCTGAAAAGGCCGGTCAAAGAGATGGGCCACTTGAGTTTGAGAAGGTGGCTGAAGAGGCTGATCCATTTGGACTGGATCAGTTCTTGACAGAGGTGAAGAAGGGCAAGAAAGCTCTCGACAAAGTTGGTACTGGAGGGACAATGAAAGCAAGTGCTGGTTCATCAATGCGAGATGGCTATGAAGGAGGAGGTTCTGGTAGAACTCGAATTGGGTTTGAAAGAGGGCGTTAAGGAGCTCTGTTTCCCATGTTCTCCTTTCTTGGTTGGACTCGAGGTAAATGAGTCCTCGTTGTTATTCACCTTGTTGCTCAATCAGCTTGCAGTGGAGAAATGAAGTCCTAGAAGTGGTTTGTGCGATGTGATGTGTATTTATGCCTTAAAAAGTGGAGAAATGAACTTCTAATATCCAGTTGTTGCTGCAGCGTGACATGTGCCCGTTCTAGACTTCTAGTGGTGTTATGGATTACTGTTGCGGACAACAGGATGCAGTATATTAGCAAATGGTTTTCAAGCGTGGCAGTTTCAGATGGACTGTGTATGCATGAACATCGAGTTGAGTATACCTGATTGACCATGCAGTGCACGCATAACCATTATCTGATGGTCAAATTGTATATAGATAGCTTAATTTCCCGGTTGTAGCTCAAGAATATGAGAAACATAAATCTTGAAGTTGATTTGGGAAACAACACGATGGAAATTGCTATATTTTTTTTCTCTTTAGTTCAACGCCTGGAATGGGACTGAGGACCGGCTCTTAGGATCACAAACCATGCTTTCCCCAATATGAACGCTTTTACTATGCCAAATTTTGTTTTTGGGTCTAGTTTGAAAGTTATGATTGCGGAAAATTAATTTATCAATTTTCTTTTGTAGATTTTGAGAATTTTTCGATAATCTTCAGGTTCTTGTCGATCTCACAATCTCAATATTCTACAATAGCAGCTCAAGCATTCTGTCTCCTTCCTCTCCACGCCCATAACTATTTTAGGATTTTCTCTGAGTCCTGATGGTCAACTCTCAAACTAACAATTAGTCAATTAAGTTAGACTATCTCATAGCTATCCTTATATATGAAAACCCTAGCTGTGATATGTGTGGGATCATTAGGGATCTCAAATCTCGACCGAGGATCACATGGAAAAACTCTTTTTCCATTAACTTCCTTATATTCTTTAATTCTGAATTTTAGGCTTCTACTAATTGTAATCATGTCCATCAACATATTACAATTCACCCCGAGAATTTGAGATTGATTTGTGAAATCCCTTTTACTAACAATTTTTCATTTATTTATCCTTCCACCACACTATATTTCATATGAACTAATAGGACTGGAATATTATCATTGATAAAGTCTCTAGCTCATGTAATTCTTAATTTTATAATCTTTAACTCGTTGACTCTCGAATTGTTTTCAAAATAATTTCACAAATAAATATATATATTATATATTAATTTAGAAAAAAATTTCACAAAATTCCTTAACCAAAGATTTCTTTTTCTCGAGTCCAAACCTATACAGATATACTTGAATATACTATCTCACAAAGAGACTGGTGGATTCTTATTGAGCATTTATACAAACTCATTTATTATGTACAAGACCCAACGTTATCTAGAATATTTGAGTTAGAAAGATCATCACCAAATGACTCGGCCAAAGTACAAGTATACAATAAATATATCCATATAAACCCTCAGGTCTAAGGATACAATAAATCAATTGTGCTGAATACCTTCTCAACATCAATGATCACTTCTAGAAGGTATCATATTTGATCTCGTTCAGTGCATTTACTATTACATTACACCCACTTGTTACTTAAGGTCACCACCTCGATGACTAAGTACATCATCCTATTTAATAGAGGCACAACGAGTGTAGACCTATTGTACATAAATATGTACCTTGGTCTAGAATAAAACATTAAGTGTACAAGGAATCGAAAAATCATACTCCCCGCTTTTGATTCATATAATCATTGGCATGACTTTTCTACAATGTCACTTAATAATAACCGTGTAACATGTTATGTTACAACATATTACCCAACATAATAAATATAAACACGTGGCATCTAAACAACAATTATTTAGAATAATGATTTTTAGGGTATATTTCTTACAATCTCCCACTTGCACTTGCACTAAAAAACATTCATACATGTATCTCATACCCGTGTATCCCCTTTCTATGTAATATGCCTTTTAATGGTAGAGATATCGGTTGTAACTAATTTACAACTTCTCCAACCCATGAACTTTTACCTAATGTTCATACACAAATCCAAAATTGATCAACTGTCAATTATTCTTTAATTTGTAAATCCCTGGACGATCTGCAAATTCTCAACTCCTAAACACTATCAAATAGCGTTTAATACTTTTCAAGTACTTGAAAATATACTTGATCGCTGTCTAGCATTAAGGGCCTATGTCAGATAAATATTCACTCATAATGCTGACTATATGACTTATATATGGCATTATCTCTCTCTTCTTAGAGAGATGAAATTATGCCTAAAAAGTAAAACCTTTATTTGGCATTCTTAAAAATCATCTCTTGCCAATACTTGTCAATATAGTCCCAAAGACCTGTCTTCTTGGTTTCTAAACAATTTGATTCCAAGAACTTGGAACACTTCCAAAAAAATCTTTGACTTGAAAAATAGTTCATCAACCATCTTTTCATTTATGACATTTCCAAGATGTAATTTCCAATGAGTAATATGTCACTAACATAATGAACTAGAAATATTACTAAACTCCCACTGACTTCTTGTCAACACAAGGTGCATCCATGTTTTATGAAAAATCAAACTATTTGATAATTTCATTAAAATGGATTCTTATCTAATGATCCTGAGTTCTGAATTATTGAGACTCATCAGTAAGTTTAGTAACATTCATATTCAATTTAGGGTTAAATACACTTTGCCCCCCTTATCTTTGGGGTCATTTACACTTTGCACCCTGATGTATTATTTTTGAGACATTGGACCCTTAACTTACACATTTTTTCAATTTGGACCCCGCACCCAAATTGCCCGTTAATTTAGACGGATTCCGTCAAAATTTTACACATTGCCCCCTTATCTTTTGGCGTATGTACACTTTATGTTTGGGCGTATGTACACATTGCACCCCACGTTTTGACGGAATCCATCTAAATTAACGGGCAATTTGGTGCGGGGTCTAAAGTGAAAAAATGTGTTAAGGGGTCCAATGTGTCAAAAATAATACATCGGGGTGCAAAGTGTAAATGACCCCAAAGATAAGGGGGCAAAGTGTATTTAACCCATCTAATTTGCCCTTCTATCAGCTTAGCTAACTGTTTCATCAAGAACGTCATGCTTTCACTTTATCTTAGGCTGTACTCTTTTAAAAATAAATATTCATACTGACAATTACCAATTGTTCACTTGACAATTATCAAATAATATCTAATGAACCAAATGAATTCAAAATATGCTTATCTCCCACTGAACAATATCATATAAAGTTTAGTTTCACATTTCTGCAACATCATTGTGCCGTGATGTAACAAGGGAATTAACTGAGATATGATGCTTCTATTTCCAAGATGAGTTCAAAACTTATCTAATTATCTGAGTATCTTGATACTCACTTCCAGTTGGTTTTTCCACTTTACTCTGTAATTTCTTGAACTTTTCAAAAATAATTTAGACTTGTAATTCATCAGGTACAGATATGTAACTGGAATGACCATCACTAGAAGTGATGAAACAGGAAAAACCATCATCTGGTTTTGTGATTAAAATCACCACATACATCAGTGTGCACCAACTAAAAAAATCCTGTAGCTCTAACTCCTTTTACTTTAAAAGGAATTCTTGGTCAACTTTTATTACATGAGAGCAAAGAAAAAATAGGTAGGGTTGAACCTTACAAGGTTAAAAATAATTACATTAATTGTTGATATATAGATTACATGACACAGCCTTAAGTGTCAGATACTACACACAAGTGGGATTCACATCCCTCTCTCATTTTAGAGTTGCATAATTGATATAAGCATCTTTTCAATTTATTCAGAGTTTACAAATTTTTAAAAATAATACGACTATCAATAATAGTGGAATCAATAAACACTTTTAATTTAAAAAGATGAAACTTGAAATCACATTTCTTGAATTATTATAGCACATATAAAGATAGTCATTTTAAAAACAAGTTTTTTTTTTTTTGTAAACTCAAATAAATAATTCTATATGGTAGTCGCTGCAACACTGCAGTCATCCCATATTCTGCACAATTTTCCCTTTTCACTCAATATCCGGGTTTCCTCAAACCCATGCAACTTATTGTAACAGTGAGATATTATGCCTAAATAGACATACCAACAATTTAATGGACAATACATTAAATTTGACTTTAATGATAAGCATACCTTCAGTAAGATTCCTTTTTTAATAAAACTTGGCCTAGTCCATAATCATCACAGGGCATAGTTTCGTATAATAAATCTGCAAAAACATAAAATTAATTCACATGTATATATAAATATAAATCCGCTAGTTTCGGGTTTTCGAATAACTAATGGTACCTCCCACTATGACACATCAATCAAATAAAATACCCGAATATAACATTTATATTCTGTGTCACTAGTAGGTATCAAGAGCTTTTACCTTTTGTAAACATGATCCTATTTTAGTAACCATGCAACAACTTGTAAAAGTAGATAGAAACTATCTGTCACGAATCCATCTCATGTCCCATATAATATGTATGTAAATATTCGTGACTCTTGATTTCCTTTTGACCACCAAATAAACACAATATTCACTATTTTAGCGTACGTGTTTATTTAGTTAAGTGCAACCATCTTCTAAATGATATTAATTTTGGAATGGGTCAGCATCACTATTTTAGTCAACACCCCCATCACTCATACACCTTCATTTATCTTCTAAAGAAATAAATAAGACAAACTATAAAATTAAGAAATTGGAATCTTTTATTTTAGTTTCATCAAACTCTCAATAAAATAGATTCCCATTTACCAATAATGGGGGGTCACGGGATTAGTTTCTCTAAACAATCCCATTTAACACTTGCATTTAAAATTTATTTTTTTTTTGAAAAAAGTCAAACGGTCAAATCGGTTAGTCAACAGTCAACGTTTGACCCACTGATCCAGGTCCAACCCGTTGGTGATGGGTCAGTGGTCCGGGTCAAACCCGGACCTTAGCCATGGTTCATGAACCCGGTCCAACCCGGTCCATGAGCCCACGGGTTCCCTATGGATTTGGATCAAATCCATCCATGGGGTTTGGCCAAGAGGCCCAGCCAGTGCAATCCTCTTCTCCTCCTTTTAAAAGCAAAAATTGGGCCTTTTTAGAATAAACGGGCCTAAGCTTTAAAAACTATATTCAACCCAACAACTCTTTTTCAATAGAGACCGGTCAAAACTCTTTTAAAACAAATCACAGGCCTTAACCCTTTTTTTTAAAAAAAATGGCCCAATAGTAGCTTTAAATATATTCGGACCAATCTGTTAAAACAACATGAGATATGGGCTTTAGTTTATTTATTTATTTATTTATTTTTTATCTTGGCCCATTGCTATTAAAACAGCCCAAACCGATTTAAAACAACAAGCCCATAAGTTTTAAAAAATTTCAAAGCCTGCCCAACTATTGGGCCTCTCCCTTTTAAAATAAAAACTAGGCTTTAAAAAAAATAGCCCAATCTCTATGGGCCAGGTAGGGCACAAAGCTGCCCTACTCATCCGACCCAAAACGTGTGACCCAGGCATCTCTATGCCTGGGCGCCGTTTGGGCACCCTTGGAGAGGATGTTGCGGCCGTCCAACACCTACCGGTCATGTCTGGTGAGCCACAGGCTGGACGCTGACCGGATGTTCCAGCGGTGGCCACCGCGTGCCATACCGGCGCGCAGCTGGCCGCCGTTTGGTGCCAAAAAGCACCCACACCCATGTCTCAAAATGGTGTGCTGGTGGTGGTCCACGACCTTATGGCCGCCGGACCTCCACCCCTTCTAGCTAGAGGGATGCCCCAGTCACACTGCCACCCCTATGGCTGTCGGCCATACTTTAAAAATTAAAACCTTTTTATTTTCTTCAAGAACACAAACCGATTCGTTTTTCTTGGTTTTTCTCATATAGGCTTCTAACAATTCGCAAATTCTCTTTACACGAATAATAACATATCAAATCCAAATAAAATCTTTTACGCAATTAACAAAAGTCATTGTATCTTATACATTAAAGAAAAAAACAATATCGTTTCTTTCATGCGGTTTCAAGAACGGCAAAAACATGTGATAATTTTATAAAGCGTAAACAAAACAAAGGAATTCGTATCTCATGCGAATCAAAAAGAGGAAAGAGTAAAGGTTTTCACAAGATTTCAAAAATCATGAAAGGCTAATTTTTCAATTGTGGATCTCAAGAGAATGAGGTTCAACTAACCTAGTTCTGATACCACTGAAAGTTATGAGTGCGGAAAATTAACTACCAATTCTCTTTTGTAGATCCCGAGAATTCTTCGATAATCTTCAGGTTCTTGTCGATCTCACAATCCCGAGATTCCATAATAGCAGCCAAGTGTTCTGCCTCATTCTCTCCACGCTCACAACTATCTTAGGGTTTTCTCTGAGTCCTAATGGCCAACTCTCAAACTAACAATTAGTCAATTAGGTTAGACTATCTCATAGCTATCCTTATATATGAAAACCCTAGCTGTGATATGCGTGAGATCGTTAGGGATCTCAGATCTCGGCCGTAGGATCACATGGAAAAACTCTTTTTCCATTAACTCCCTTATATTCTTTAATTCCAAATTTTAGGCTTCTACTAATTGTAATCATGTCCATCAACATATTACAATTCACCCCGAGAATTTGAGATTGATTTGTGAAATCCCTTTTGCTAACAATTTTTGTTTATTTATCCTTCCACCACACTATATTCCATATGAACTAATAGGACCGGAATATTATCATTGATAAAATCCCTAGCTCATATAATTCTTAATTTTATAATCTGTAACTCGTTGGACTCTCGAATTGTTTCCAAAACAATTTCACAAATATATATATATATTAATTTAAAAAAACATTTTCACAAAATTCCTCTGGCCAGAGATTTCTTTTTCTCGAGTCCAACCTATACATATATACTTGAATATACTATCTCACAAAGAGACTGGTGGATTCCTTATTGAACATTTATACAAACCCACTTATTATGTACAAGACCCAACGTTATCTGGAATATTTGACCTAAAAGATCATCATCAAATGACTTGGTCAAAGTACAAGTACACAACAAACAAATCCATATAAACCTCTCAGGTCTAAGGATACAATAAACCAATTGTGCTGAATACCTTCTCAACATCAATGATCACTTCCAGAAGGTATCCATATTTGATCTCGTTCAGTGCATGTACTCTTACATTACACCCACTTGTTTGCTTAAGGTCACTACCTCGATGACTGAGTACATCATCCTATTTAATAGAGGCACAACGAGTGTAGACCTATTATACATAAATATGTACCTTGGTCTAGAACAAAACATCAAGTGTACAAGGAACCGAAAAATCATACTCCCCGCTTTGATTCATTAATCATTGGCATGACTTTTCTACAATGTCACTTAATAATAACCGTGTAACATCTTATGTCACAACATATTACCAATATAATAAATATAAACACGTGGCATTAAATAACAATTATTTAGAATAATGATTTTTAGAGCATATTTCTTACATAGTTAATGAAGTTTTAAATTGCTTATATAATCATTATTCATTTTACTGCATAAAAAGTATATATTTCAACAAGTTCAGAGTATATATTTCATCAATGGAAGTAACAAAGTTTCTTCAAATGAATAAGGGTAAGTACCAGAATGGATGAAATCGGAATGATTAATTTTGATTCCGTTGAATGCAATTTTTTTGTTCCAATTCCATTATGGTATTTTACTGGAATGGAACTAAAATTTTCGAAATCGGAATTGGAATTTCAGTTCGGCATGTGGGATTTTTTGGACTTTTTTTGAGGCCCTAATAAGTCAAAAATATTTTTTGGACTGAATTTTTGGAAATTTTTTTTTTCTGTTATTCATCATAAATTAACAATAAATGTAAATATTCATCCAAAATATATTTTTAAAATAAACATTCAAGTAAATTTCATATGTTATATTATATTTTAAACCCCATATTTTTTTTTAAAAAAAAGACTGGAACCGAAAATTTTGGTATTTTCTAATTATTTATCATAAATTAATAATAAATATAAAATATTAATCGAAAATCTAAATTTTAAAATAAATATTTAATCAAATTACATATGTTATACTTTATTTTGAGCACTATTTTTTTTTCAAAATCGAAACTGAAAATTCTGAATTCTATGAGTTCCGGTTATAGAAATTACCAAAAATGACTTCTAATTTTGATTCCGCTATGTATCAAAATTAGAACTAAATTTTCAGAATCTGGAGTGGAATTGAAAATTTCGATTATTATTTTTGCCCACGAAGAAGTTGGTGGACTCATGAAGCATTAGTTACCGAGTATAGGAAACCCATATCTAACGAGCAAGCACGACTCTTCAACTTCCCACACTGTTGATGTTTTTTTGTTGGGTGGGATTTGCTTTTACCCGTAGAAAGGCCAACTCATCGGCAAGTGATGAAGGCCGGCCCAGATATCCTCCATGCTACTTTGATTTGGGCATCAATAGGCGCGCCTTTTTTTCTGATGTTTTGGGCTAAAGAAAGGTAGGACCGCCCAAATATCATCCAAAGTAACCGACGCCGAAGGGACAGACCCGCCAATTCGCGACTTGGACGAGCTTCTGGGATTCAAATCGAAAGCAGGTCTGCTTAACGATTCAATTTCAACTATCACAACGTCCGTACAACAGTCTTCGTGTTTGGGCGGACAATCAACAGCCGGGGTGCAAGAGCTGAGTTAAGGTTCTCGGGATCTCAAAATGGTGAGTGTCTCTTGCTCTTCGCGTCGCTTTCAATCCTGACATCTAGAATATCTAAACCTAGGGTTTCTCTATCTCGCTCTCTGAGTTCTGAATTTCAGGCAGATTCCACCGAAGAACTCGAGCCGCTGTTCGATTACAGCCGCGTTCAGCCTCTCAATATCGTGTGTCTCGACGGTGAGTTCACATTTGTTGTAAAATGTCTTCATGCATTTCTTTTCCGTTAACTATAAATCTTTCTTTTGTTTGGTTACTGAGTAAATGTAGGAACCCGTAAAATTTCGAGTTGTTGGTTTTTTATTCTTCTTTAACCTTCCCGGAAATGGAAAACACTGAACCCTGAAATTGGTATTTTTTACTTTTGTCTTTCTTCCATCGATATCACTTGGTAACCAGTTTGCCTTCTGTTGTCTTCTTTCGTTTTGCTTTGCCGGCAGATGATGAAGATGCGAGTACACGTCGAGCTTTCCCTTCCAAAAGGAGGAAAATTTCTGAATCTGTCGTAAGATTTTTGTCCGTCTCAATACATGTCTGCATATTGTGTGAGATTTGAGTTTCACTGGAGTGTCTTATGGTGAAGTTTATTCGATCACTATAATTGTTCTTTTCTTTAATTATTTTTCTTCCTTCTGTTTTTTTTTGGGCGGGGCGGGGTGTTCTATACTTTTGTGGTTGTGGTTAGGTTGTTGACGACACGGAGGAAAATCCTAAGGTGATACAAATTGTGGATTGTGAAGAAAAGGAAGAGTTGGATTGGCTAGCTCCTCCACCCAAGGTTTCCACTAATGCTCAGAAGATGCTTGGGGAGGATTCTACTATAAAGAAGTTGAGGTATACCAACTTTCTAGAGGAAACTGCGCAAGGGACAATGCTAAGTTTGTTCTGTAATTTTATCTGCCATTTTCCCCTTCTGATTGTTCTCTTCCCAATCCAAAGGGGTTGTAGAGGAATGCTTTTCTCTTCTAAAAGGTCTCGTTTGACATGGCATCTGTGGGAGATCCGTCAAGTGGCCATGCCAATCTGAATGTAGTTCTTGTCCATAACAATGAGTTATATGCCTCATATACTTCAATTCTTATGTTGCCCTCTATAGGCAGTTGAATCAGCTCTGTTTCTAATATGCATGAAGTCTGGATGTTTTTGCATGGTCATGGCTCAATCCAAGAAAAGAAAAAAGATTCTTAAATGTTAATGCTTCTAATTCAACGATTCACATGCATGAAAGCATTTTCATGCTTTAGGATTAACGTTGAGGATTGGTAGTAATAGGCCTTTTAGGAGGTATATCACCTTTTAGAAAGTTTGGATACCTGTCTCATCTCTTTCTGCGCAACCATAACAAGGAAGAAAAGCTTCTGGTTGAAAGGGACTGGGTAGATGCATTGTGGATTGCTTTAAGCATTGTTCGTGATATAAGGTTGCACCATAACTTTCTGAGAAAGCATTCCAATGGAGTATAGTGGGTCAAAACGTTCTTGGGCTTGTTTGAAAGTGAACAGTCAGGAATATCTGGCTGTGGTTGGGGCGGGTGTTGTTTTTTGAAGAGTTAAGTAGATTTCTTTTGTGGCAGTGTAACTATGCAACTGAAGCTCTACGTTATTTTTAATTGTCAAAGGATGAGATTTGGCCGTTTAATGCAGGTGTAGTTAGGATTGTATAGATAATATGGAACTTGGCATTCTGCTAGGTGTAAACGAGGTGGCTGCTGGGTTCTGTGACTGCATAGGTTTGTTTTAGCCATTAGGAGGGTGGGTGAAAGCATTCAGTTAGGCATGGTTTGGTCACATTTTGCTCTGCATTGTGACCTGCTAATTCTCGTACGCTGATAAGAAATTTCTGGTTCAGTGCAACTGTTAGCATCTATCCACAGTCTTTTAGTTTCAGTTAGGACATTGGAAAAGCGAAAAAAGCCATTAGAGCCGGGATGCCTTCTATTTTGTCACTTATATTTATTTAATTTGGCAGAAGACTTTTTCATTCCTTGCACCTGCATTTAATAGAGTTTTTGGGATTAGATGCCTGTGCTGAGACTATAGTTCCGTGTAGTTTGCACTTCTGTTGAGTTGCTGTCATGAATTTTAGAGTCAACAACCGTGCTTATATTGCCTGTTGTGGTCACTATCAATCGAGCAACCTTGTATTTATTATCTCATTGCAATTTTTGTTCTAGACTATTTAATCAAGAGCATTTTGTTTCTTTGTTTCTTGTTTATTAACAATTTTCCCTTCTATGTTTGCCAATCAACTTTAACCTTTGCATACAGGTTAAAGAAGCAAGAGCTTATGTCATTTGCACAATCAGCTGAAGATGTGTTGCGAGCTGTGGAGGAGTCTGCAAAAAGGGAACTTGGTAACTCAATGAAGTCCTCTCTGGAAGCTGTTGACGAGCAATCATCAAAGCGTTCTTGTGAAAGAGCGAAGATAGTTATTTCTGTTCAGGACAAGAATGGACTCAAACACTTTCGCATGTACATGGTATATCTTCTTGCTGGATTTTGGAATTGCTAACTCAGTAGCATCTGTTTGTTTATTATTTTTTCTAAATAATGTATATTGCCTAGTTATGATCAATTGTAGTACTGGACTGACTGTTCAGCTGTTTTCTGTCCACTTAAATTTCTGCTATTTTCATGGCTTATGCAGAAATCTCTCTATCAGTTTCCGATTGAAAATACTATTTCTATTTCACTGTAATTAAGATGAATGCACTGTGCCATACATAATGCTTTGCAATGCTTACTGCTGCACAGAGTAGGCGGTTTGTTTAATCTTAGGAATCAATGGTGGTCATGGTCTTCTCTGTGAACATCGATGATAGGTTGAATATCATTAAAAGGTTTTGATGATTATTTAAATATGCGAAGCTTAATCCTGATCTTCCACTCAATTGAGTGGTGTTTAAAACAGGTACTATTTTTGTCGTCATTTAGCTATTAACCTGATCTGTAATTCATTCTTTTTTGTCATTTCCTGTATTTGTTGTTTTCTTTTTCTTTAATATTTTTTTGAAGAAGCAGTTGCATTGGTGCTAAATGCATATCTTTTTTGCTCTGGCTGTTCAGATAAGAATATGTGCATTCGTGTTTTCTGCACAAGGATATATGAGAATATATGTATTTCTTTTGTGTTTTACATCTTTATTTTTTCCCTTCTTTCTCCAGCTGTATGTTTTACATATTTATACCGTTAATTAAGGGGAAAATTAAACATTTGTTCTCAACTCACAGAATGACAACTTTGAGCGGCTCTTCAAAATGTATGCGGACAAAGTCAAGCTTGACATACAGAACTTAGTATTTCGTTTTGATGGAGATAAAATAAGTCCAACAGCAACCCCTGATGGCCTTGGTATGGAAGATGATGACATTATTGAGGTTCATGTTAAGTCAAGCTGATTGAGGTAAGTTGGCACTTTATTTAATACTCGCCCTTTTCATCGTCCTTCTTAGGTTGCCAGTCTGATTCTAACATAAAGGATATCCTACTATTGGAATTGAATTTTGAGGAAATTCACAATTAATGGATATATTATTTGATTGAATTTTTCCTTTCGACCAGTAGTGGAATCTTAAGACTTTGTACGATGAGTCAAAGATACCTCGCTGTTGAAGTCTATTTATTTCATGTTGGAACTATGTCTCTTCTCATAATGCAAGATAGGATTTGGATAGTTATCCAGCTCACTATTGGTATCAGGTCTGCTATCAAATTCTAATCATTTACTGCTTGTTTAACCCGGGTATTTGTTTGGTAAGTATTATTGTGATCCAGAAATTGCAGCTGGCTGCCTGAGGGTTGGATGGGGATACTGTGCCTTTGATGAATAAATGACTCAGTTGCCATGTTATTTTATGAACCAAATAAAACGAAAAGAAAAACGTAAAAAATAAAATTAGAGCTCCGAATAGTGAAACATGACATGGTGATCATCGTTCCTTGAGAATGCTGGTTAAAAGAGGGGTGGACTGGGGGAAAAGGCTGCTGTTGATTTTTTTATGTACAATTTCAATCTTATAATCACTAATTTGAGCAAAAGTCAATTTGCTATAATTACAAGCTTGTTTATAACTAAATGCTAGCTGTCATTTAAATACTCCAGCTTAATGCATGTTCATCTATATTCCCAAATCGTTGATGAGTGTTTTTCTTTGTTAACATGATTAGAATTTAAAATGGTAGGTTATAATTTACGTACTAAATCGCAGTAGCAAAAACTAGTTTTTGGGAGGGAAGCCTTCAGTGTTCTAGTAATCTATGTGCAAGTGTAATTACTTATGTACAGTTTGAGTAAAGATACGGTCAATGCACCAGAGTTGCCTGGCTGAAGTTGAGTTCTTTGTTTTGTTTTGCTAGGAGCTCATGTTAATAATCGGATTGTACTGTGTTGTCATTCAGCCCTAAAATCGGTCATCATGATGACGAAAATGAGAATTGTCATTTGAGAGGAAGAAGAATGGGGTAAAAGCTGTTATAATTGAGAAATGTCTAATTGACTGTTATTGGGTAGTTCATTTTGTTGTGTCAATCACAACTTTTTTGATCATGAGGAAAGCCTCCATTCAGTTTGTGGTGGGGGGGTTAGCCTCCATCAGTATTGTATACCTCTATACCCAGTTCACTTTTCTTTTGAGCTTATTAGCCTTCCAAATTTCTTACTGCATCTTCTTCGTTTCAGGTTTATGCTTCAGCCATGGCACTTAAATGCTCCTTGTGCCACTTTTGGGAGATGCATTTTAACTTTAAGCGGGTTACTCTTCAGATCCCTCCGTACAAATACAGTTCCCTGTTTTTCGGTAGTAAAAAATTTGGCCTTCAATTGTATAGTGTCATCGATGTTCCGAATTCATGAAGGGGCAACAGTTTTGCTAGAAGCTCAGAAGCCGCTCGGTCATGAACAACAAATTGAGAAAAGAAAAGATGCCAAATGTCTTGTAATTCTGCTTTATTGAAACATATTAGTTATTGGTTACTAGCCTAAGCTTTTTGATCGGTCTTGGTGGAGTGGTGCAATGATTGTCTTAGCAGATGCTTCAGTATGTTACGATCTCCAAATTGTGTAGGATTTGTAATAAGCTTAATGAAATTGTATGGGTTTTCCTTTTCTTCTTGTGCTTTTGGGTTGGACAATTTTTACTTGGAAAACCCCAGTGATAAGCTTTCTATAATATGACCGGTTGCTCAAGTACTGAAACCGGTTTCAAGACCCAATACCTGATTCCATTCAGGAAAACGGACCTAAACCTCGCAAATTTTGGATGTTCTCCCCCTTCTTTTCGTGCCCCTTAGTTCACAACTTTGAACTCTTACAAACATGACGTGCAGCTCATTTTCTATAGCCGTCGGCTGTAGTTGAAATTTTGCTCGACCCCTGCTCAATCAGATTGACCCGCAAAGCCTTTCCATGAGGATGGTCGAGCTCAACAGCTCGTAGAGAAACCACAGACCAGGCTTAGAATCCCAACAAAAACAAATCGTGATTGACTACAACAAAACGTCCCCTCTGACCCGTACACCTAAATTTATCTCAGATCCAGAGGAGGTCAACCCAAAGTTCCAAACTACAATCGATTCTGCAATTCTTTTACATATCAGAATACATAACAAACTCACCACAAAATTTGCGACAATGGAATGATTCTCTTGCACCAAAAACAGGAACATGGGCACCCATACGCGGAGGGACCCAAAACCCCAATTTTCGGTAATCTCAATCCATGTAAAAGACAAAAGAAATAAAAAAAAAAAAAAAAAAAAAAAACGCCCTAGGCCTAGGAGAAATAAAGTAATAAGGATAATGACTTCCCAGCCTTAAAGCCATTGACCATGCCCAGCTAAAACCGCATCAAAGGAGATCAGCAACATTCGCTGGCAGCTCCTCAATGACCACATTATAGAACTTCTGGATGTCAAAGAGCATCCTTTCATCATCTGTGGTCACGAAATTGATTGCAACACCCTTCCTTCCGAACCGTCCACTACGACCAATACGATGGAGGTAGTTCTCTGGTTGAGTTGGCAGATCATAGTTTATCACAAGAGAGACTTGCTGGACATCGATACCCCTGGCCAAAAGATCAGTAGTGATGAGAACACGAGATGACCCGGACCTAAACTCCCGCATGATGATGTCCCTTGTATTTTGGTCCATGTCTCCATGGGTGGCAGAGACTGTGTGATCACGGCCACGCATCTTGTCTGTCAGCCAATCAACCTTGCGCCTGGTGTTCACAAAGATGACACTTTGGGTGATTGCTAAGGTTTCATAAAGATCACAAAGTGTCTCAAGCTTCCAATCCTCCTTGTCAACATTAACATGAAACTGCTTGATACCCTCAAGCGTGAGCTCATCACGTTTAACTAGAATCCTCACAGGTTTGTTCATGAACTTCCTAGTGATGTCAAGGGCCTCAGGTGGCATTGTGGCAGAGAAAACCCCCACCTGAATTTTTGGTGGCAGCAGCTGGAAGATATCATAGATCTAGAAGATAGGAAACGTGGTTAGAAAATAATCAAACAAGTAGTATTCATAAAGTGAAAAGTAACCTCTTAGCAGTGTTCCAAAGTTCAGCTTGAAGGTCCAGGCACATCTATATTAAAAGAATAATAGAATACCGAATGCCAACACAAAGTTCAACCAAAACTAGCATGTAATGCATTATTATTATTATTATTATTTTAACAAAAAAAAAACTATTTATCATGAATGAAGTAGGATCCTCATCTAGGAGTATGGCTCCATCACAAATAAAAAAAAGTCAAAACTCAGATTCTAGCTAATAATCCCTGAAAGTAAAACAAGAGATTCGTATTGAAACAAAGCAAGAACCTGATCCTTGAATCCACGTGAAAGCATTTCATCTGCTTCATCTAACACAAACATCCTAATGTAATCAGGGCGAAGCGATTGCCTGCGCAGCATGTCAAACACACGGCCAGGGGTACCAACCACAACATGGACTCCAGCAGAAAGTATTCTCTGATCCTCACGAACACTTGTTCCACCAACACAGGCATGCACCTTGACACCCAAATAGTCACCAAGGGCCCGCATGACCTTCTCAATCTGTTGTGCAAGCTCTCTAGTGGGAGCAAGAACCAAGGCCTGGCATTCCACTAAGCCATAATCAAGCTGCTGCAAAATCCCAGAGCAAAAAGTAGCAGTTTTTCCAGTCCCAGACTGAGCTTGTTGAATCACATCAAGTCCCTTGCAGAAAGGAACAATCCCCCTTTGCTGAATTGCAGAGGGCTTCTCAAAACCTTCAAGTCGCATAGAAAATATCAGAGAAAAGCAATTTCACATTGAAACCATATCACATTGTAAAGCATACAATTTCACTTCACATGAATCTCACATCATCCATAGCTCCTCTTACTACGACCAACCTGAATACTAAAAAAGAGCACCTGAAGTAGTTACAGGCAAGAACATCACTCATTAGAGGATATTACCATAAAACCTGAATGTACTCATCGAGCTAGGATGGATAGATGTAGGAAATCTAATCAGCGTATGAATGCTTTTCAATTTGTGTGTGTGTGTGTTCTCCCTCAAATATTAAAAGACTAAACACACATAACATGTTGGAAATATTGAGCAGGTGTTTGTGCACGTGTATCAATATACTTATTATCTGTGTTTATATTTTTTCCCAACCAAATCTAATGTACTACCTCCTCAAGAAGCACCAACTTGAAAAGTTCGAATTTATGAATTAAAAAGATGAGGAAAATAAAGCATATCTTACATACCGTAAGCATATATTCCTCTAAGGAGGTTCTCTTGCAATCCCATAGCATCAAAACTGTCGTAAACCTCATCACATGATGTGAAGAACTCTTGACCATCGGCTCCAAGTCTGATCCAACCAATTCAACAGACTAAAATAATCAATCTTCTATCATAGACAGCATATGAGAAGCATGCTATGAAAAAAAGCTAATATCTAACACATAAGGCAGAAAATTAAAGGAAGGAATTCTAATCAAGCAATGCATATGTACTCAACAGGAAGAGCAAACACTACATGGAAAGAACTTACAACTCATTCATTTTAGCATCAAATTGGCGAGCATCAAATTGGGATCCCTCTGGTGCCAAACCAGCCATGACTGCAAAGAGTAAAAATAAAAAAATTAGCTTGTATTTGATATTCCAGTAAAGCACGATTTATTTATCTATAGCAAAAAATATCCACAGTACATTCTATCCATATTATTCGTACTGAAATAATAGAAACACCAGATAGAGGTATACCGTAAATCTAAGTTCATTAGGTTGAGAAATTGAAAAAAGAATAGTTCAATAAACAGGTTGGAAAATTCTTCATTTGGTAGTACCATCCAGTCAATTGCTCACAATGTCACATCCTTGACAAGAAATAATCCCCAATAATATGCATCTTTCTTCATCTTTTACTGTAATTTTGTTGACGGAAGATCTCCAGCTTACTGGCAATTTTTCAACTCCCCAAGCCCTGCCCCACCCTTTCCCCCTCCCCCCTTTTCCAAAGGAAAAATCCTCACGGCATAACCAAAAACAGGCCACTCATCAAATTTTGGAAACCATCATTATTAAGCGGCAGAACAACCTTACACAAAAAATTAATGTTAAGCAACATAATCAAAGAAACGATGCAGTTATCACAAACGAATAAAACGACCCATTTGATAGATTACTAGATATTTGATGAACAGAACTATACCGGATCCAGCAGCATAAGATAGTTCAAATTAGGCCGTAAAAGCATATAAACGAGTGCTTTCTATAAGTGCAAAACTTTTTCCAAAATGGGTATCACAGGATTGATCCAGAAAGATCGAAAGAAAAAAAACAAGATGACAATACAGAGCAAATTTAGAGTTCACATCCAAGGGTTGTTTATGTTTCACATACACGGATATCTCATCCCCTTCTTTTCCCGGAAACAAAACAAAGTCCAAGAAATATCGATCTATTAATGATAAACACCATTATATAGCCAAATCTATCGCAACGAAAAATCTATGACCAAAGAGAAATCTATAGCCAAAGCTTAAAGATAACAACATAAGAAAAAAATTAACAGATGAGTAAAGAAAGTAAGCACCTGAAAGCAGAGTGAGAGCGCCGAAGAGAGAGGTTGCGATTGTAAGCGAGATTTTAGAGGAAGGGTTCCCAAACTCCTCGGATCTTGTTCGGAGGAGTTACGGGGAAGTGATGAACACAGACGATGGGCAAGGGAAACTGAAAGAGGAGGGATTGGGCAAATTCGTGGGATCTTATGACGCCTCGTTTTTTTAGTTGGCGGTTTTGCCCTTGGGCTTTACTGTTGAGTTTTTAGCTTCATCTCGACGCCGAAAGTCTCCCTGTCCCAATGCTTCTCTGACTCACGCTTAACCACGCGTTGTCCTGTCGTTTCATCTGTTTTGGTTGTTTAGGAACAGGACACTTTCTAAAGTTGCCTTACTGTTTTCGCAGGGAAATTAGGAAAAAAGGCTTTAGGAAGTGCCTACAAAAAGAGAAAGGGAAATATTAGGAAAAAAAAGGTCTAGGGCAATTGACAATCGGGCTGAACCCAATCCGCTGGCAAGGAAAACAAATGGGCCGGACAATAGCTAATTTACGTTGGTTGGCCCAATGGGAGAGTTGGTCCAACTTATGTTTTTTTTTTTTTACACTATTAAAGTTTGTTCACTTGTAGTTAAAAGTGTTCTGTTGATCAGTCTCATCCCAATTAATATCCTGTGTATTTTTACACTTAACACTCTAAAATAATAAAATTTATCTGCAAATTTCTTTCAATTTCTTGCTCTCTCTAGCTATGTCTCTTTCTGTTGATCAATCTCCGAATATAATTTACTCTAGGGATGAGCAGATTTTACACTTTCTAATTTTAAGGTATTTATACTTCACACTAAACTATCAAATTTGAAATGTTACCTTGTCTCTAAAATTTAAAACTCCATACTAAAATTTATTGTCAATCTTAGACAAAAGTGTATCCACAAGTTTAGTATGTGATTTTTTTTCCCACTTGAACTGATCATCTCGCATCTACTAGACTTCATGGCCAAAAGATAGTTAAATATATTTCATCCCTAAACTATAGACAATTTGTATTTTGCACCATAACTGTCATATTTTTAAGACATTAGGTAATATCCAAGCTTGATGCAAGAACAAAAGAGAAGAAAGAAAAAAGAAAAGAAAAATTAACACAGTTTGAGTTATTATAGAGACGAACTAAGAAAAAATAAAGAATTAATTAATCCATTAGCCTCTATGGTTTAGTTTTTATCTAAATTGGTACTTTAGTTTTAATTCTTTACCTATAAATCCTTAAGATTAACTACTTGTCCTCGAAAGATCGTTCCCTCGCATCTCAACATTCAGTCCATAAAAGAAAATATTTTAAGAGTAAGAAATCTATTTCAGAAAATAGTAGTGATTTTTTATTATCAAAATCAATTTAAAAATAGGCTATCATATAACTTGAGGGCTAAAAAGTTGGTTTTGACCGACATGTCTTCAAAAGGCGTCGTCAAGGAACCAGGCGAGTTGGCTGGCCGAATCGTGTACGGTTCGGTGCGAGTGTCAAATCTAGAATGATGCGCGGTGACTGCAAGTCAGTTGGCCGAGCAAAGCGGGAGTGCCATGTGTTGGAGCGGGGCTTGCTGAAAATACAGCGGTGTTACGGTTCCGGCTTGCAGGACCGTATCTAAGATAAACGTGGTCTTAGGCGAAATTATAAAAAGAGATATTTTATATTAAATTATAAATTATAAATTATTATATTAAAATATAAAATATCAATAAATTTTAGTTAAAAATTATTCTTTTATTTTTTGAGATGTAAAATTACTTATCAAAGTTTTGTATTCAATATCTGTCAATAGATTGTTTTCAATTGATAATATAGCTAATCATTTAATCTTTTTTGCGTCATAGTAGATCTTATATATATTTTATTAATTTTAGTTTTAAAAAACTTCTTTCCACGAAAGTAACAGTTTTTTTTTTTTAAAATTATATCTTGATTCGTATTTTCTATTAGACAAATAAAAGTATAAAACTAATTTAAAAGTTGAAAGGTTAGGATAATAGCACCTATGACGAAGAAGAGGGCTACAGTTTTGAGATTTTGAAATTGAATCAACACTTGAAAATTAGCTAGAAAGAAAGAAGGATATGATTTTACAATAGAAAAATAAGGAAAAATGATGAACAAAAGAGTAAAAGTGGATTTCAATTGATGGAGATTGAAGAACACAATTAAAACTTTGAGATTTATCACTTGCCTTGAAATGGTTGCTTCAATTAGTGAAAGAAGATTGCATGAATCTCTTCCTTCGTACATTTAACCTGACTCTAACACCATTGAAAGATTCGGTAAAGAATCGTAATCTCGTTCTCCATTTGGTGATAATATGAATTGATAGAGATTATTAATTCATAAAAGCAAAACTGTTTAGGAATAGATATTCTCTTTCGAAAAATAATAGATGATTTGTTATCATCAAAATCAATTGAACAAAGATTATCATATAACCTTGGGGACTAACAATTCTCATAAGAGATTTCACCAAATTGAGTACGAGATTACGATCCCTTACAAAATCTTTCAATGGAATTAAGAAGCCAACTTTGGGATAAAGGAGAGCTTTTGAAATTTTTGGTTACCTCTTTGTGAGATTATGATCCTTTACCAAAGTGACTTGTAAAGGTTGAGGGAAAAATGAGAGATTTGAAAACATTATGCTTGTGTTGGTAATTTGTAGGAAAGTAAGGACAACGTACATCTTGTTATAATATTTATTCTTCGAGGTGATACACATGAAATACATGCAACCATGTAGGATCATCATTAATACCAGAATACTAGCGGACTATTGATGAACAGATTAAATTAACAGACGAGAGTTAGCTTCAATTATTATATATTTAGGAAAAAATACATTTTTGCCCCTCGACTATTAAGGTTCTAACACTGTACCCCAAATTATAAATTTCGTTACATTTCGCACCTCAACTACTAATCGTTTACACTTTTCACCCCAACTGTTAATTTGAACGGAAATTGCTATTTTTGTTCAATGAAATGATGATTTTACCCTCATAATTGTTTATAATTGTATTTTGTATAGGGATAAATTTGTCATTTCACTGAACCAAAAAACAATTTATGTCCAAATTAACGGTAGGGGTGCAAAGTGTAAATAGTTGGTAGTTGAGGGGAAATGTAACAAAATTGATAGTTTGGGGTGCAAAATGTCAGAACCCCAATTGTCGAGTGGGCGAAAAATGTATTTTCCCTTAAATATATAATGATTGAAGTTAACTCTAGTCATCAATAGTCTGCGAGTGTTCTTGTATTAATGATGATCCTACGCGGTTGCATGTATTTCATGTGTATCTCCTCGATAACTTCAAAATACCCCGTAATAATTGATTGCTCTTTGACGAATTGGTCTAACTCTGAACCTCCAGGCCTATGACTTTGTTTCTCAATAAATAAATTTAAGACTTTCTACACCAAAAATACTCTTTTTAAAAAGACGTTCATATGCATGCTTAAGATTACCCACCGTTTCAGCCGGTACCCACTGTTTTTTAACCAAATGAGTGGCATGTGTGCAAAATCCAATCTAAATGCTTTGGTTGTGACACATCATCCACCTTAAGTATAAAGCAAATACAATTGATACTAACGCCGTCAATGATAGGCGTTCTCCTCTTCTCCCTGCAATCTGAATACAATTGATATAAACTCTCCTCTTCCCCTGCAATCATTCTCGTTACCACGGGAGAGGAGTGACTATTGCTCTCTTTCAGCCTCATCACTAGAGTTTATTCTCCTGAGCCCATCATGAATTTGGAAGTATTGTTGCTCTACAAATACAAAAAGTAACGCAAGCAAAGCATTTCACTCTCTTCTAGACACAAATCGGAAAGGAAACCCAGAATATTTTGTTCTTTTTTGTTGTTTTCATTCTCAAATGTATTTGGTTCAAGACAAATAAATTGATGGTTTCAGTTCTTTCTCCGTTTGGTTTATTGGATTGAAATTTTTATGGGTACGTTTTTCTCTTTATTATCTAACGTGCATTTCATGATTGAAAGCGTAGAGGGGGCAATTGTTGCTGGAGATAGTTTAATGCACCTACTAAAGTATACACTTGAGGTAGCAATTCACAGAAAAATTGTTTGTTAAAAGTTATGAATATAACTCTATATATGACACCTTTTGCTTGCAACACTATGTGGTTCACTGCTTCTTGTGGTTCATATGTTTGGTCTACTATGATGTATTGAGAAAAATAGTTTTAAACACAAATAAATACAATTGTTTGTCCAAAATAATTTGTTTTGTTCTTGTGCTTTTGGTAAAGTAGTTTCCTACAAGAACGACTGTTTAGAGAAGTGAAATTGTTTGTCTTAATGCAACTTTTGTACCCTGTTTGTCTTAATGCAACCCTTGTACTTTATTTCTCATTTCAAAATTTTCTTACTTTTGCTTATTCCGATTTACGTACTATCTTGCAGGTGGCACAAGAGATTGAAGCATAAACAAAATGTTGTTGCTAACAAAACATACACAAAGACATATACACTCGCACAAAAACCATCTGAAGAGGTTTTGGTGAAGGGATAAACATATTGCACCATGACAAATTGCTTTTTCTGATTTTCAAACAACAAATGGCAGTAAGTTGGGGCTAGGGTGAAAAATGACATGAAGATGTTGAAGGGTCTTTTGTGGTTATCCGTTAATGTACAGGGAAACATTGTTTTTAACTGCAGTCTTGACATTTATAGATGAAAGGTTTGAGATTTTTTTCCCCATGTTGCAATATATGCTTGTGCGAAACTTTTAGATATATCTTAGTCAAAGGTTGATAAGGTCATTACTTCAGACTTAAAACATAGGCGATCGAACAATCTGAAGTGACCAATATAGAACTAATTTTAACAGTGGCTACACCATTTCTCTGATAAGAAAAAATAATAATAAGGGTACATTATTTCTCTGTTTCCCATTACATAGGGTTTCACACTAATATTTTGAATTTGTCTTAACTTGAAAAATGCTTGAGCTAGCTTCAGTAGACAAAAATTTGAAGTCAAGGACCTTTTTTTATTGAGATAATCTACCAGAAGAAGAGTATAGATATATTAGAGAAGCTTCCTATGAAACAATGCCATATTTATAAGCCATATAAATAAAGAAGCTGTAATCATTTTTGTAACCATTTTCAATTGTTCTAGGTGACATAGGAGTTGTAATTTCCTTCACAAAGGAAAAAAACTACCCTTTACATAGTTACTAGAGCATTCTTTACCTTGTTTTTGTTTGTTTTGGATCTCTGAACACTACATCGACTAAAACAATTGTCAAATTATACATGGCCTTAGAGAATAAAATTTTATCAACATTGATATTGTTGGTGCTAAAATAGAGGTGGTATTAGGGTTGGTGAAAAGTGATAAAATTTTGACATGTGTTTGGGTAGAATGTTAAAAATTTTGGGATGGTAATAAATGATTGTTGTTATTTTGGGATGTGTGTAAAAGGAGATGTGTTTTTTTTTAATTGAAAAAAAAAACAATGTGGGCGTGCAAACATTGAAGCAACGTGCATGTACAGTACCTGGGAAACGCGTTTGCACGTTTTGCCATTAAATTTTTATTTTTGTTTTTGTTAGAGTGCAAGATTGCAGCAGAAAGGATCGTTGAATAAAAGCAGCCCAAGTGTTCTGCCTCCTTCAGATCCACGCACACAGTTTTGAGAGAGTTTTTGTAGAGAGAAAATCTCGCAAAAAATGAACTCTACTTCTCAAATGAACTTCTGAGCTATTTATAATGGCTGGCTCAAAACTCAACTGCGCTTATGCGTGAAATCTTTAGGGACCTCAAATCTCGGCCGTAGGATCATCATGAAAAACTCTTTTTCATTAAACCCCTTTATAATCTGTAATCGGAATTTATGAGCTTCTACAAATTGTAATCATGTCTGTTAACAAATGACAATTGACTCCCGAGATAATGAGATTGTTTTTGTGAAATCCCTTTTGCTAACAATTATACGCTTATTTATTTTTCCACCATACTATATTCTACATGAGCTAATAGGACTGGAATAATATCACCGATTAAGTCCTTAGCTCATATAATTCTTAATTCTCAGTCTGTATCTAGTTGGACTCCCAAAAAGTTTCAAAAATAAATTTTGAAAAAATAATTACTTTATATATATATATATAAGACATGAAAACACTTTCACAAAATCTTGCTGCGCAACATTTTTATTTGAGTCCAACAATATGTAGACATAATGAATGTACTGCCTCATCAAGAGACTGATGGATTCCATATTGAGTAATTATACAAATTCACTTACTACGTACAAGGCCCAACATTATCTGGAATATTTGATATGCGAAGATCATTACTAAATGACTCAGTCAAAGCACAAGCACACAACAAACAAACCTGTATAACTCTTTCAGGTCTAAGGACAACATAAGCTAATTGTGTTGAATATTATTCTTTACATCAGTGATCATTTCCAAAAGGTATTCATATTTGATCCGGTTCAGTGCATGTACTCTTACATTAAACCCACAAAGAGTGTAGACCTATTTGTACATCATTCTATCTTATAGAGGCACAAAGAGTGTAGTCCTATTTGTACATTATGATGTATCTTGGTCTAGAACAAAGTGAGTCAACAAGGATTTGAAAAGTCATACTCTACCGCTCGAATTCATTAATCATTGGCCTGACTTTTCTACAGTGTTGCTCAACAATATGACATCTTATGTCATTACAAAATATGACATTTTATGCCATTACATGTATCCAAAATAATATACAAGTGATTAATCAATAACAATAATTATCTCATAATTATTCAAAATGATTGGTTTTGAGGGCATACATCTAACATTTTTAACTTCTCATTTCAAAAATTTGATAAATCCTAAAGCTATAATTAAACTTAAATTATATATATCATTTTTGTTCTTAAATTACATATATCCTTTTTATTCCAGTTTTTAATGAAAAATGTAAACATTTGTTAGGAATTTTTTCTTTTTTTAATTTAACATGTTCTCCTCAAATAACTATTTTTTTTTCCTTGGCATAATAACATAGAATTTTCTCCTATCCATCCATAAAATCCAACGGATCCAAAATAGTAGACAACGTTCATAGACAAACACTTTTAAGCAATTGCATTGATGGCATATGTTAGTGGTACACTGCAGTGAGGATAAAGGTTTAACATTTGCTCATATGCATAGCGAATGCCCTATATACTCTACTGAAAAAGGACTATGATGATGATTATAATAAACAAAAGCAAGTACAGACATGCATAAATAATAAATCCACACCCGCAACATCCAAAGCAAATCCACCACTCTCGCTGTCCTCATAGCCAAATGTGTGACAGCGACCATGCCCCATACGACCATGGCATAGTGCGTCGACCTCATCAATCCAAAGAAACCCCCCGTGGTGGTCACAATGATAAGATAAAAGTTACCAAAATCTAATTACTAACTACATGTAACGGGCAACGGAAGAATCACTGTCCATAATTCTGATCTGTTTTGGCCATATATAACAGCATTCGACCACCTCTACAGTAACAATATGGTGGGTCCATGGTGGATGCTGAACTGCTATGCAGAGAGAGTCTACATAGACGTGCACTAATCTCTTAACATCAATTATGGCTAAAAAAAGATAAAATGAATTTACAACTAAAATCAATACAAATAACGCAAGTTATATTCAAAAACCCCTATAAATGTTAATATATGCCACCCTGTTCATTGTCAAGTTTCGTTATGAATCTATACACAATCTTCTATTTATAAAGCAATTAAGTTATCTGCCTAGTTGCCCATACCATTGCAGCTATTTCGTCATGCCTAGCTTGCATATGAGGGCCGTCCATATCGCCAAAATCGGGTTCGTTGTCACCATCATCATTGGACCAATTATTCGACCTTGGGGCACTCTCGAGATCCACATACTGCACAAAAAGTTTATCATTTGTGTCGTACAATTTGATGAAGTTGTGAATAACACAACATACCATGACCAACAACGCTTGGGTGGCCAAGTCATAATTGGTCATCTTCTTAAATATCTTGAAACGTCCTTTCAGCACTACAAAGGTTCTTTCTATCACATTCCACAGCGAGTTATGATTTTTATTGAACAGCTCCCTTGGGCCCCTTGTTGCTCGTGTATCTTGGAAGTCTCTCAAATGATACCTCTCCCCCTTGTAAGGTGGAAGGAAGCCCTATTGGTATGGGTAGCCTAAATCTACCGCATAGAATTGCCCTGAAAACACAAGTTTATCGAGAATTACTAATGATTTTTGACATCATACTTTTCCAAGGTAGAAAGCCTCCAAGTGTGTAGAGTTGGATTACCTGGGTGTGGAACAAGAAATGCAAGATCTGTTCTATAAAGCACATCTTGCAGTATTTTGTCATCGTGTGTAGACCCTTCCCATCCACAATACATGAACGTAAATAGTATATCAAAATCACATACACACAAGACATTCTGTATCAATAGCCCTTTTCTATTGCGAAAGAGATGTTTGACATCCTTTAGTACCCCATCTATGCCTATGTCGGTGCCATCAATTGTCTCGATACAATGTTACATGTCAAAATTTGTGAATAACTTTAAACACTCACTCGTTTTTTGACTTCAAATGAATTTCAATTACAAACATTTTGCTAGATGTTTATATAATGGGATACAAAAATTCCTTACCCAAAACCAAGGGTCGTATTTTGGATTCCCTTCGATGTGCAGGTCCACCACACTGTCAGTGTGTCAGGGACATATAATCTGGGCAGACAAATTCACTACGATTGTTGGAACATTATGCACACAACTGTTGACCGTTTGGAGCGAGTGGCAATGTCGATCTGCAACTGTATGGTGGGTTATCACATGACCCACGACTTTCAAAAACATCCCAAGGCCTCCTCCAAAGTCACGCCTCTTGTTGCGTGTTCAATGTTAAATGATCCAGATAATTCATAATAGATTCACAACCAACATGATTTTCATATTGACATGAGTAAAGTATCTTCAGATTATTTGTGAATCCCCTCGCTGTGTGCAAAGAGTTATGGGTGACCCGGAAATCAAGTTTCAGCACACAAGATATGATGGTATTTCTAAACAATGTTCTACTCGTTCTTGTTGTTCAATTACCTAGGAATGCTGCTTGTGTCAATCACATTAAATCCCAAACTTCTTTCCTTTCACTAATGATTTGTGCAGTCATGAAAAGTATGACTACTTTCTGATGTTTTAAGTATACAAAAAGCTTGCTATGGTGATTGCTAAGTAAAGATACATACAGTGAGTTCGCTAGTAGCAACTTTAAATCGATTTAGCAGATGGGCTTTGTCCAGACGACCTATAGAAAAAAAAAGAGAAAAGATTATGACAACTCATTTGCACCTTAAACGATATGACAACTCACAACAAAGCAATATGCATGTATAATCTTGCAAGCAACCATGAATGTAGATAACAAAGTGGTTTTTGGATTCCCAATTAGAATTTCTAAGGGAATCCATCCGCTAAGAGATAGAAGAAGCCCACGGCAGTGTAAGGTGGACCTAGAAAGTAGAGACTAGGGACCAAATCTACCTTTTTCATAACTTTAATATTTTAGCAAACTTTTAGCTAATCTGTTTGTAACAAAAATCCTGGCCTTTTAAAAACCAAGGAAGAGCGCCAAGCAATGAGATATCCATTAGAAACTTTTACCAAACATACATGTTAAAGCACTGAATATAAATGCTAACAATTAATTACAAAATCAGGTCAAGTCAGACTATTATGAGCCTAATCTAGAGTTCCAAACCATAACCCTGAAAAGAAAAAGATTTATTGGGGTAGAAGTAGGATTAATGTGGAATAAACATATTATTAATTTCTTTTTGACATGAAAAATATTGATAATTATCCGACAAGACAAAGATACTGCATATAATATGATGACACCCAGCCATAGAAAAAGATATACTTGATGAAACTGCAGACTACATTGCTGGTAAAGTCTAATGTTATTACTTAGCCTTGGTGTATTGTCACACCTTGCTTCTCAGGTAGGTGCAATGTATCTATGTATTTGCTACATTTTCCATTCTCATTCATCCTTGGATAAGACGAGATCTTTTCTGTAAATTCCAACATCTTTTCAAAAAACACTAATAAAATCTAAGCTACCTACAATTTTTTTTTACCCATCCAAGTAGAAGACTTTTGTAAAAAAAAATTTAATCTTTAGGGTTATTGTCCAAGTGGGAATCATCGTTTGTATTTACTTTTAGATATTCAAATAAAGATTTTACTCTATGAAAGAGCAATCAAGAAAAGTTTGTCATGTGCTTAAAAAACAAAAGAGTTCATAATGTCTAGCATAGCATTATCCTTTTAAAGTTTCATCCAAGGCCTATCACTACAAATCTACTTTGATGAGGCATGTGACAGGGACAGATGGTATCCTTAATACAAAACTATGACCTGGGGCAGGCTTGCTGTGGAATCTCAAGGAGACAAAGAGCACACGTACACACAGAGAAATTGAACATTAATAGATGAGTCGAATTTTGAAAAAAATATATGTTGCATTTTCCATCAATACTAGTACGATGAAAACGAACGCTAGATATCCAACCTCAAAATCTAAATCATAGAAATGTCAGTACAGGACGTAGGGGAAGCAATATAGTATACAAGACTATAGATAATGACAGAAGCTTGCGTGGAAACTTATTTTTGAGGGAAGGTATTTACAACAAAAATGGATAGTTATCAACAAATGTTTGAAACAAGAATTCGAGCAGTTTCCATCCGAGAACTTTGAGCCATTACTTCGACCTTTTATATATAATAACTACAGCTACTACTTTCTGTGAACAGCACTATGTTTTCCTAACAAGCTCCACTAAAAACAATGACTTTAGCAAATACATTAAAGAGAGTGATAAAATGTACCTCCTGAAGTTGTGAGTAGGTGGATTCTCTAACCCTCCTATGCTCAATCGATAGCAAAATGCTCCAACGCACTAAAAATAAAAAAAGGAACAAACGCTATAAGATATGACATTAAATCATGCATCTACAAATATAAAATAACAAACACTATAATATCCAACTATGAACAATAACATCAATCATCAGGTTATACTAATCACTGCATTAGTCTATAAAATACACAATCACACTATTAAAAAATGAAAGTCACAAATAACATAATTTCAAATAATCCTCAAGGCACATGAGTACATGATAATATTCAGACACTACATCAGGATTACAATTACACATCAAAGTTCTAATAAAATGCTATAAAATATGAAAAACACATAACACGAACTCCTAGTTACACAATCCGTGCTATCACATCTACAAGGGGAATCATGTGCATCCATGTGCCCATTTGCTCTTTCGTTCATCAGACATAGGAAGGCATAATCCGTGCTATCTCAAACTCCTAGTTACATAATCCGTGCTATCACATCTATGGGGGGAATCATGTGCAATCCATGTGCCCATTCGCTCTTTTGTTCATCAGACATAGGAAGACATTCTGCAACGTGAGACTCGAGCTCAAGCAAGCTACAGCAAAGCAGAACTGAGTTTGTGTCAATTATGGCTCGCAAGATTCAAGTGCAATCACGCCTTCAGACATCCTGTCATTGCCCCTGGTGCTGCCCGCACCATTTCTTTGCCTCTTACTCTGCCTGTACTCCTTGAGCTCCTTCATGTACTCCATCTCAGAGGCAAGTAGGGCACTCGAAACCGAAGTAGATCCCCGCTTTCTGGAGCTCGAGCCAGTGTCCATATAGTCAACACCACTATGAGTGTTATTGACACCACCCTAAAATTCATGTGCTATGATAACATGATCTCGCCCCCGTGGGGAATGCCACAGAGGTTGCTCATCCTTTGGGCCAATTCCTCTTGTAGTAGGTGCCCTCTGGGACGAGGCTTGCCCCAAGGCCCCAGAGGCAAAGCTCTTGTTGAAGAGCAAATGTAATTCCTCATAGTTTTGAAGCCCATGGTTCCGAAAGTTCTTGCAATACTTGTTAACCTGAAATGCAAGATAACAAAACAAAAGAACAACATTTGGGTAGGGCCGTTCAACCCCGGTGTAGGTGCCAATTTTGGCCAAAATTGATACATACACTGGATAGACCGGTTTTCAAATAATTTCCACAAACACCTACATCGTTAAGGGCAATAATTGGCCAAATTGGCACCTACACTGGATAGGCCGGTTTTCAAATAATTGCCCCTATACTTATACCGTTAAGGGCAATAACCGGTTCTCGATTAACCTATATTATATATTTTACCTTTTTTTAGCATTTTATGCTTTGGGGTTCATAGGAGACTAATGAAATCTAAAATCAATAAAATTAAAGAACATCATAAAAGATAAGATGAGAATCTAAAGTCCAAACTAATAAAATCCCAAATCAATAAACTTAGAGAACATTGATCACATATCAATAAAATCTAAACTCATAAAATTCAAAATAAAAAAACTTAGAGAACATCTTAACAGTATTAGGATAAAAAGATATGAACAAAATTAAAATCAATTTCCATCCCAAAATCTCTACTCCTCAATCTCCATAGCCAAAAGGGGTAGCACTACAAAAATCATACACCCTCACCGTCCCACCTAGTAGTCAAAGTAACCAACAATCTTAATCAATATCAAAATTCAAAGAGCAGAAGAAGCACATATTAACAATAGTAAACCGGTTACTGAAAATATAAGTATCATATCAATTCCTTACTTAACAGAGAAGTTTATTTAATAGAGAAGTAAAATAAAATAATAATTTCCCTCTCCCATCATTTTCTTCTCTTCCCATCTTTGTTTAGTTGTCAATAATTATTCCATTTATATTAGATTTTTCTTTTTTGTTTTTAAATACCTCAGCTGCCCATAACTGCCACCCATATTGCTCTTTCTCACCCACACTAAAAATATCACTGACACAAGACACCCATGACCCCTTCCTGACAGACACACTCGCATTGCTCCATTTGATACAAAGAATCACACAAAAACACATCATTTCAATAGTGCCATCATCAACGAGAAGAGGAGTAAACGAACCCAGTCCTTTTCATATTTTTCTTGCACCATCTCCTATTAAGTCCTATGTTTCTCTCCCTCTCCTTCCATCTCTCCCTCTAAGACACACCGGACACACACTAACTCATGTACACACAGAGAGAAACACAACAGCCAAGCCTTCAGCGAGCCAGTTACATAACCTTTAGCGACAGAACGACCAAGCCTTCAGTGACGTACAATCTCTGGACTATCTCAACCTCCTCATCAATGGCCAAGCCTTCAACGACGCTTAGGAAATCCTAGGGGAGGAATCGGAGAACTAGGAAAGGGTTGTTTTACCTTTTTTTTTTTTTTTTAAAAAAAAAAATCTCAGTTTACCAGTACCCGCCCTAGCCAGTGCTAGGTTCCCCTACATTCGGGTTAAATAAGTATCTTGTCTGTTAGCCACCTAGAGTGTTAATTTTGTATTGGAAAAGATACAAGTAAACATACTGTGGAAATGTGAGCCACCATGCATCATCAACATTGATTGTGTTCTTTACGAAATCCCACCCAACATCAGTTTGGTCCTTCAAAAGGTGGAATGCTTTGTAATCAATTTTTAATGCATTCACTTTGGTCATCACTTGGTGTCCCATCATGCAAATTTGACCTTCACTGTTCAAGTTTGCCGCCACTCTATTCCACAACTGAGCGTCATTTGGTTTTCCATCCACAAACTTATTATCATTCTGCTCATCCAGCAAGAGATAGATGAGAGACTGGATGTCATTAGGATGCTAGACAAGCCGCGGAGTCTATGGGCATAAATGCAATCAAATAAAAAATAGAAAAGCACAACAACACACCATGTGGCCAAGTTCAGTCTCACCGAGTCCATGATAATGTGATTAGACATTGTAAAATAAGTGTTAGCCCAAGGTTGTTCTTACAAACAATCTATTTTATTTTGATGATAACAAAAGTTTCTCAGGATTGAAGACTTTAGATTTTATTTCAGTCAATCCACTACTTCCAATGCTATAATTCAAGGGATTGAAGTTTTCTCTCTTCATATGTGTATAAGTTGTTTTAAAATATCACTACACAAGTTAATACGATTAAATTCTTCTTTGTAGGTATTTAAATATGTGTTGGAACAATTTGGAAGCTTGAAAATTGCAAAAACTCTCTCCAGCACTCTTTGGTGTCGACACATAGAAGACATGGTGCCGACACATTACACTTACACCCGAGACCTGCTTTCCAGACAAAAAGAAGTGTCGACACATAGAAGACATGGTGCCGACACATTTCACTGACTCCCGAGCGCTCTCTTTTTTGGTCAAATTTTGATGTGTCAGCACATGCCACTTGGTTGAAGATTTTCCAGAAAATGTCAGATCGCTCAAAATGGCTCATTAAATCACTGGCACCTTTCCAACGGCCATTCTCACCTACCACGATGACCTTTGAAAGTCAACTCGCCTTAAATGCAAGATTCAAAGAAAAAGACTATATATCTCGAACGAACGTCGACTTGCAATTACTTCTTCACCTAACATTTTGAGAGAGAGAAAGAGCCTTGAAGAAGAGAGAAGCTAGTACCCACCAAGAAAGCCTGCTTGTTCTCTGAAATTCTTTAGCTTTCTTTTGTGCTTTCTATTGTCTTGCTCTTCCTTGTCCTTCATACTTGAATACTCGGCTTTAAGAGCTATTCCGTGACTTTCTTGTTATACCCATTTATTTGTAAATCTCGTAAGTGTTGGGCAAACACTGGGTCCTACTCGAGTGAGTAAAAAAAAATCCTTTGGTTTAAGGATCTGTGAAGAAGAGTTAAACCGTGAGCTCTAGAAACGCATTGTAAAGGTTCCTTAGCACCCCGGAAGCTAAGGTGTATTTGCTATTTGAAAATAGTGGAGAAAGCCCAAGGAAGTCAATAGCCTTGGGGGTGGACGTAGGCAAGTATTGGCCGAACCACCTAAACATACGGTGTCATCTCTCTAAACCCTACATCTTTGTTGTTCTTTTCTTATTGTTGATTTTTGCCTTATTGTTTGATTATTTAATCCTCTTGAAAAAGTTTTAACTTTTAATTAAACCCAATTCACCCCCCCTCTTGGGTTGCTCTTAGACTTTCAATAAGTAATAATCAATAACCATTTAACAGACAATCTCACACAATATAGGCATATGATTTTCACATAATGAACTCCAATCAATCAAACAAGTACATTCATATGTTGTGTCTAAATACAGTAAATACACCAAAATTAGAAGCAAATCTCTTACCTGAACATTTGTTAAGATGAAGAATTGTTAGATGGATAAGACCTTACTATCCTTGACCTTAGAAAGTGCAGCTGAACATGGTTGAGCAATCAATTAGCATGATATGTGAAGAACTAAGAATATGGTAATGCAAGCAGAAATAGAACCTAAACAACTATATCATTAATTATGAATATTGAATCATGCATCTACAATTACTACTTATTCAAGATGAAATGGTGCGATGTAGAGTGCTAGTTATACATAAATATTGATGAATGATAGTTTTCATTAGTCCAAAAATCTAGTTCAATTTTTACTATAGGTTTGGATATCATGAGAAAACATTACTTTCGTAAAGCTTATTTCATTTGAACACAAGAATATTAACAAAAGGTAGTCTTTTTAATCAGAGAAGATGAATTTAATCATTTCATTTATGTTTCTAATATCAACAAACTGGAAAAACATCAATAACACATTGAACCAAAAGCAAATGAACTCAATAGTCCTCTCTGACAGGGAGAAATTGTATTGTGTTTGTGTTAGTAAGAATTTCAATGACTTATAAACTAAACCATCTTGAGTAAGTGAAAGAGACATATGCCACATATCAAAGCCCATCAACCACACAATGCTCACTTTCCAAAAAAGATAAAGATAAACATGGGCACAAGCGAGCAATTTCAAAATTATGGGTGTATTTAGGACTAAAGAAACATGAAGAAATGCCAATATATGACTTGAGAAATTTAAAGAAACAACAAATATCCAATGAAATATAACAATATAAGTTAGAACTATGGACCTTTATGTGTACTAGAAAGTATGCATGCTTGGTCTAGAGGGGATTGTCTAACTTTTAAACTTCCGACGTTGATATTCCTATTCCAACAGCGGTAAAAATGAGACATCATAATGAATCTTTAAAGAGCTTGTCTCCTACAAAACTTCATCCCTAATAGCAAACTCAGCTTCAATTAGGTTTTGAAAAGTTCAATGGACTGCAAACTATGAAAAATCTCTCAGAGTAACCTTTTTTTGTTCTTGTTCATTTAAAGGCATTTCAAAATCAAAGCTCATGCCATATTGATAAGATTTGAAAGTTCTTTTTCTTTTCATTTGCACTTTTTCCTTCTCTTTGCTTTTGTGTGTTCTAGGAATTGTTGGACTTTGTTGCAATAACAAAAGACTGAGATAAATGGTAACAAAAATAGGTCGTATTATAATATTTTATCTGATTACAGTTTTAAAGTTGTAGTTATTTTGATTAAAAAAAAATTGTAATTTTGAATACTTTTAACTCATCTAGATACAATAAATTAAGCCTACAAGAGTCTTGTACTAATAGTTGAGGAGATGTACAAACCTAAACTCTAAAGCCATGGAAATTAAAAGCTTGTGTTCCAATCACAAATCCAATCCCCACAAAACCAAATAGAAATCCAATCAAAGACAACACAAGGAAAACATAGAACTAATCAAACAAGGACCCAAAAAAATATCCAAACATTCAGATAGCAGCTCCAACCATGCTGAAAAGAGGAATATACAGATAACAAAGCCAAACAAAATCCCTCCAAGCAAAATAAAATCCACACATGCAAATAATAGCTCCAGTAATACCATAAAAAATGAAGTTAATATGCTCATGTATTTTGAATTTCCAGTAGGTTTGTAATGCATCAATTCATTAATGTAATGCGTTTTCAATATGAGATATGTTTATCCTTTATATATACTCAATCAACCAAAAGCATATAGCGAATAAGAAAATCAACTAAGTATACCAAAAGCAAGATCACAGCCACAGCATACGAATCAAAATCAAAGCCACGAAATTTTCAAGGCATAAACAAGTAGCCCAACACAAATGATGGAGGAGTACTGTGCCGTAGCTTTGGTGGTGAAGGAACTCTGTGAGCAACAGTTGGAACGAGGGAGATTTTGATGGAAGCGAATGAAGTTTGAAGGTTTGAGTGAATGACCTATGTCCGTATATGGTCGCTTCATAATTTCACCATCGATAAATCGATTGCCCTTAACTCCTTCGACAGGGCATGACAGATTGGACTTCATAGGCAAAAATTTCAAAATGGTGAAGATGATTCGCACGACACTGGCTCTGTCACAGCGTATGATCTGACTTGGTTGGAAGAGGTGAGAAGCAAGGGCGTTGCTCTTTGGGATTCAGTTGAGAAGATAGTGTCGGGGTGAAGGGGAAGAAGAAATTGAGGAAATGACCGTGAGAAGATCTAGACGACAACGTTTGGCCTATACCATCCAGGGTTAATCGCGTAAAACTAAAGGTTTGCACACCTGCTGCAGGTGTCAGACACTGCGGAGGCTATCTTCTGGCATAGATAAAAAAGACTGTCTTACCCACCAACGTTGCAATATTGCGTTGGTCAAACCATATCCAATTCAATAATTTAAGGGACAAGGAATAAATTTTGTTGTACGTCTAGGACCCACCTCATGTCAGATGATCGAAATTACCCTTGGCTACGTTTAAGTTTTTCATAATGGAGGAGGTCAAAGTGGACATTTTATAGTCTAATTTGAGGGATAAAAAAGACTTATTTTACATAAACAGTTCAAAAATTTTACACTCCAGTGTGTTTGAAAAACCAAAGTTTTGAAAAAGCTAAAATTTTATTATAAAATTGGGTTTTCAAACACCGTGATAATAATGGAAATATGTGAAATAAAATCATAAAACAACCAACAAAGACGTGTGGATTGAGAGTTTCTACAACTATTCCACAATGTGCAATTGACTTGAATCATATTCTAAACAAAATATGGGTTATGCGTAATGTTATATACAAACATAGTAAAAGTAACAAACTCATTAACAAATTGACATTATACCTTGAGTTCATGTTGTGCTAGTGGAACACATGTTGATGGAGAAGCATTGTTGGGCATGAGAGCTTTGATCTTTTTGCATCTTTTTTTTTTGTCTTGTCTCAAGACAACTTTTATATTGCATCTTGCTGTGTTGTAAGACTACCCTTTTCTTTAACCCTTTTGCTTGCATGCTGTTGAGAAAGGCTCATGTGCATCGCCAAGAGCTTGTGGTTTTAAGTACTCTTCCACTTTTATACACAGTTCACGTGCATGATTTTCAAGAAAGTCACATGTCTCTTTACATTCAGCAACCTTACCCATCAATTTTACATATGTGGTTCACAAATTTCTATAACGGGCTCTTATTTCTAGTTTAGGATCAGTTTGTACTTCATAACCTTGATTATCCACCACAATTCTCATTCTTGTATTCTTTTTCCACCTATTTAATATGTATTTATCCGAAATCATTTTTTTAATCTTCATCTCATCAAGTACTTTCAAAATATGACTACATAAAATTCAAACAAACTTGAAATTCTTGCAATTACATGTGATCAAGCTACCTGAAGACGTGACCATGTATTGTCTTGAATCTTCACAATTATGAACTTTATACTCACAAATTAAACTATTTTGTTGAAAATAGTTAATAATCGCCAATAATGATTTCTCAAATTCAATTTGAAACATATCAAATATTATCTCAGTGTAGATACTTTTAGTATACCTCAACAAAAGAACATTAACTTTCAAAATAGGAAGTTTTTGGCTCATACCATAGTTTGCATGCACTTTATTATAACGCAAATAATCAACCACCCTTTGAAAATGTTTAAAAATTGGACAAGTCCAAATTAGACTTCAAGTAATTTTTTAAACGAGAATTAAAGCTCTCATTAAGTTGTGTGCTTTTCTTACCTGTAGAAAAGATATTTTTTCCATATACCATTGTGTAGATACTTTTAGTATGCCTCAACAAAAGAACATTAACTTTCAAAATAGGCAATTTTTGGCTCATACCATAGTTCGCATGCACTTTATTATAACGCAAATCATCAACCACCCTTTGAAAATATTTAAAAATTGGACCAAGTCCAAATCAGACTTCAAGTAATTTTTTAAACGAGAATTAAAGCTCTCATTAAGTTGTGTGCTTTTCTTACCTGTAGAAAAGATATTTTTTTCATATACCATAGCACATTTCTTTCTAACTTTAATCAAATCTTGCAACTATTTATTCTGGCCAAGATTATACTTACTCAACATATTCTTTCAAGCATTGAGAAAGTCCTTTTCACACTTACCATCATAGATGCAAAGGTTTAAATCAAAGGAAAATTGTCATTTTAACCCCTGGGTTTTTGAAACTTTTTCATTTTAGTCTCCAACTTTTAAACTTCAAAATTTAAGTCCCTCATTATTTTCATTTTGACAAATACACCCTTCCGTCAGTCCGCTGTCTATCTCCTTAATGGCATCTCAACAGCCAACTAAGCAACATCTTCAAATGATGACGTCTAGCCAGTACCCCAAAACACATTCATTTTGCTTATGTAAGTTAACGTGCACTGATTTGGGGCCATGGAAACCAAGTGTTGTGCATTGCATTTTGGTTAAGTAAGTTTATTGTGGAAATCAATCAAGTGCTGTGTTTTGAAACCCCCTGATAGGAGAACCAATCATTTCCCCTTTCATATGAGCCCTAGAACGTGATTGCAGCAGCAAAGGCCCTTCAATCTTCAATCTTTTCTCCATTTCGTGTAACTCTAGGAGTTGGGTTGTAGAGGAGGTTCGAAATGTCTCAAAAAAGGTAATATGTTCAGTCAGTTCAAAATTAATTGAGTTGTTGAATTGTTGTTAACTCAATTGATTTGTTGGATTCGGTTCGGTTGGTTCATGCCCTAGATCACGATAAGAAATATTTGAGTTGGTCTTGGTTGGTTTTCACAAGATAAATTATTTGTGATTGGGTGGATTGTTGTTTGTTAGGCTCGGATTGAAGTGTTGGTTATTGGGTTCCTAGTTTCCTTGGTTGTTTACATTCCAAGTGTTTGGAAAAATACTTGTTTGCATTCCAATTCAACAACCAACTTACCTTATTTACCAATGTAGAGAACTTTATAAAATGATGCAGAGCCTTATACTCTATTGTGCACTCCAACTGTTTTTCACTTGGGCATGCCACAGACCCTTGGTTTTCTTAATATGCAAAGGGTTGTGGCTTGAACATATCCTGGATTAATATTTTAGGTTTTAAGGAAGGAGTCATAAACATGCTTTCAGTTGTGCCCAAAAGCTCTCAAACCTACTAGTACCCCTGACAAAAAAAGCTTTTACAATTCTCTTGCAGTCATGTTCCTTGAGCCAAAACCAACTCAAACAAATCTATGGACTCCTTCTCACCACAGACATAACAAGAAGAGAACAGCCTCATCACCCGTTTTCATACCAACCACATGCTTCTTCCTTGGAGTCATAAGCATGCTTTCAGAGTTAATTGCAGCTCCTCTGTATCATGTACATTGCAGCCCCCATGGAGTATAAGCATGCGTTCTTACCAACCAACCCAAATATATCTAACTCATATTGTTAAGCTGAGATGTTTCTTCCAATAATTAACTCTTTTAGCCTCAAGTTATTCTTAATGTAACTATTTGTTGGATCAATGATTTAATGGTTTATTGCTTACTCAAATTCAGCACGGTTTTGCCATCATCTGTTAAGATGAGTGGGGCATATCTTATAATGTGCTGTGATTGTGGATTGAGAGCACCACTTAGAACCTCGTGGATTGATGCTAATTTGGGATAGCGTTTCTTCGATTGTGCATCATATGATGGAAAATTGGTAAGAAAATCCAATAGTTTATTATTTTGGTGACTAACCTATAGGTTCCTTTATTTGCAAAAAGCATGTAGATTTTTTGTATGGTTTGATCCTCGCACATACCCCTGTGGGATGGAAGTGGGACCACATCTAACGAAAAAAATAAAGGATCTCCAATTTGAGGTTGCTGCTCTGAAGCGTTGTGACCATGCTTAAATGTATGCTTGGAGTGTCGTGGGAGCATTGTTGTTGAGGTCATCAAACTGATGTAGTTATGACATTTGGGGACTGAAACTTCTAACTTTACAACATAATCACAAAGTCATGCAGCTTGCATGTCCATGAATGCCAAACATCCTTTATCTTCAAACAATAACCTCATTTTGGCTTAGAAAAAAAAAACCTCAAATAAAATTCATCTTCAAATAGCAACCTCAAACAAAACAGAACTTGTGTTACTAAATAAGCAACTGAAGATATCTATACAGACCAATTGAATGAACTGAAGATAGACATACATGCAAATTTAGTACCCGAGATGGCCAAAATAATTACAAGCAAAATTTTAGGAACTACTAATTACTAAATACACTTTAGAACATTATAGAAAAAGCTTAAATCACAATCACATTGCAAATTACTTAATAATACCATCGTCCATGCAAAATACTTGATGTCATGTACACATTGCTAGCCATCATAACAAAGTAGTTACCAAATACACAAAAGACAAAAGTCCTAAAACATCATTAGAGTCTCCACCATATACAGATGCTGCAAAACACAATATGACATTCAAAAAAGCAACCAAATCAAAGACCCCTTCAAGTTTGGTGAGACGCTGTAGAACAAAACTGTGGTTGCTCCAATGGCATTGACTCTTGGGTTACCTGCACATGAAATGACCTTTGCACACTCAACTTAGCCAGTTTTATTCCTTGCTTAGGTTTACTGAAATTAATATTTGTATAGAAGGCACATCTTGTCAAGTGTCCTTCAAAGTGGTGCTTGTCCTCTAACTAAAAGGCTCGGTATTGTCCTCATTCTTTTTTGTGTATTCATATCTTAACAACCAGAATTAATGATGGACAAGTATAAAATCACTCTTATCATTCTTCCAACACACAGTCATACATAACAATAACATTCATGTAATAATCTTTCACTTTGTAGCTTAAACTTTTAACATTTGATTAGCTTACATTGCACTAAGTTGCAGCATTGGAAGATGGTGTAAGGATATTAGAAAATATCTTATATCCTAAATTTTATAAATTTCTATTTTAGTTCGATATGCTTACCTCAAAGCCGGCCAGAAAGTATAACTTGAGTGAGTTGTTGTGCCAAGTACACAATAATTATTAATGTTAGTACATAAAAGATCTAAATAAATTTTAGTATTATTATTATTATTATTATTATTATGTATTGATTTTCTTAATGCACCTAATATGATATGAACCTTAGAACAGATCTACAATATTTTCAACAAATTATTTGTAATAACCAACTTAAGTTAATACAACTACTAAGTGTAGAAGATTCACTATACAAAATAGGTGTTACATATTGTATGTCATAAAAAGCCTTTGTACTTTAGATATCATCAGAAATGAAAAATCATTAACGAGAAGTGCTTATGTTAGTAAAGTGCATGCTTTTGTGTCTAAAAATTTATGCCACAGGGGAAAGATTCAACTCCAGAAAGAGATGAGCGCAATGTGTTAACTTGTTGGTATGTTGTGCAGTGTGTGGCTTGAAATTTCCAGATTATTCCCCTTTTTATAGTCATCAAAAGAATAACGAAATGGTCAAGTCTTTAAACATTGCTTTTAATGCATTGGACGTCGCAAGCAAGGTGTCTTTCATTCGATACTTTTGTCGTTTGCATATTGATGTTTTATCATTTACATGGATTGCTTTGAGTTGTTCTTGGACTTTTTAAAATTAATCCTCTTTTTTTTTTTTTTTTTTTTTTAAATAAGAGATTCTGACCTATAGTCTATTTCCTATTCTATAATCTATATACATTGGTTATCATTGAAAAGTTGTCTACTATACATCTTCTTATTTCTTTTCTTCCAATATAAACATTAAATGCAAAATCTAAACTTTTCCATACATTGTTTCTATGACTTTTACGTGTTCCATTTGACTATATCATATTTTCTTATTATTTTATTTATTTATTTTGAAGATGTATTCATTTACACTATTTTATTTTATTAGCAAGAAATATTATTGGCTGGATTCCAATATCATTTCATCTAAAGACTTAAAGCAGAAAAAATAGTTGCGAAGTAAAGTATTTTAACTACATCAAGTTATACCAATTTATGAAGATGCTCAATCTACAAAACTAGCATGACATCTTATTACAATTAATATCGTACTCATTTACACTTATTGGTAATGACACAGTACGGCCAAAAAAATTAAATTATGGTTAAACAATATTTCTCATTTGACTATGCTATATCTCAGTAAAATATATTACATAGATTAAATTAATGAATAAATATAATTCCTACTCAATTAGCTTTAAGGTGTTACAATTTCACTACAAAATATTGCACAAAATGATATTACTAACACATATCTTGACATTTTATCGTGTCAATCTAAGTGAAAAAAAAATTGAGATGCCGAGAACCCCAAAAAAGAATGAGACTACAACGATATAACAAGGGAATTCACTTTCCATTAATAGAATCTTTTTGTAATATGAAATTAGTTTAACCTTTTTTCAGTGGTTTGAACTTCTACTATATTAGCTTTAGGGTGTTACACAAAGTGATATTACTACTCACACATATATAGACATTTTGTTGCGTCAATCTAAGTGAAAAATAAAAATAATTGAGACACATGTCAAGATCGAAAATTTGCTAAGCTTCCTAATCATCTCTCATGCTATAATGTCCAATTACTAAATCTTTAATGGAAAGAAAAATAATTTCAACTCAACCAATACGTACCGTTTTGTTAAAAAGCAACCAACCACACCGTTTTGTCAAAATGCAACCAACATTCATCGTTTTTCTCTGAGTCTCGAGCCATGCACCCCTAATCACCCCCAAATCAGAGTCTTGAGTGCCCTATCCTTTGACCCGTGTGGCTGTGGTGTGCCCTAAGATTCTAGAGTCTTCGTGTGAATGTACCAATCGTGAATTCATCTTTGAGCTTCAACCTATAGTAGTTTGTGAACATTTTCGTGAATCTCTCAATTGAAGGCTGATGTGTTGTCTTTTTCACTTTACATAGTTTTGGATAGTTTGACTTATTGAAACATGTGGTCCCACAGTTAAATTTTCAATTCTCCATATTGCACAGGTGAATCATCCTATGCTTAACTTTTCTGAGTTTCCACTGGCCACACACTTGAAGTGTTTAATTTTGTCGTAACTCTCTGAATTCAGGACATATTCTATATGATTTTGTAGGAAATCTACTGGTATGTATCTATTATGGTGGTCAATTTCTTGGAAGTCGGGGCTAGATCTACATGAGAGGGAAGGTGGATGATGTAGGGTATATGGATCCAGATTATATATCCTCTATTGAGATTAGCAGTACAGTGTTGGCTCTTGGCTATCTACACATGGGTGATTTGTGGTGCACCTTTGACGACAAAGACTGGTTTGCTATTAGACGTTTAAATAGTGATAAGGATGTTGTCCACCTAATCAATAGATCCTTCAAGGAGAAGAAGAGTGTTCTCTGAATGTATTTTTGGAGCATACAGTTGAGGAGGCCGAGATTGCAAACCCCCCCACTTGCACTTACTCGCTCGGGAACACAGGATGAGTCTCTTGTAGTTGAGGCTCCTGTGGTTGGGGCTCCTGTAGTTGGGGGCTCCTTTAGATGAATGTGTAGTTCAGGAACCCAAAGCTAGGAAAATATTGATGAGGAGTTAGGTGTAGATGATAAGGATGTAGTTAAGGAATTTGAAGCTAGGTAAAAGATTGATGATGAGTTGGGTATAAAGGATGAAGGTGTAGTTCGAGAACCTTGAAGTTAGGGAAAATATTGTTGAGAAGTTGGGTGTGTAGATGAACGGTTGGATTCAGTCCAGACCGTACGGGTCCAGACGCATCCAGACCCATGGTTTGGATTGAATCCCACAAAATGGACAATAGAGAGGCCACTGCGTCATTTAATGAGGCCTCTCCGTCGTCGGCTCGACTTGGCTTGGCTTCAGTCAGGCGCGCGACTTTTCTCTCCATATCTGTACCAATCGGACCACTATAATTTAAGTGCGACTACACCTAGGACTGGTATAGTTGCTGCTTCAAAATCCCTATGGACATTGTTGTAGGTGCATACATGATTGGGGCTGTAATGTTCATCGTTTCCGGTGAAAACTTATACATATTGTTAACTTTTAGTTTGATAAGTATTATTTTTTGTTGCTCTTCTAAATGGCATTGGGCAGAGTTTCCTTTTCATCCATGCTTTTCCATCTTGTCTTACTCCACCAACATCCAAATAACTCTGCCATTCATGTCATTCCAGCTCAATCTATCTTTGTGGCATGGGATGATACCTTTTTTGTTCAACTGCATACTGTTTGTACAAGAAGTGAGTGATTACTTAATTGTCGATTTCCAAGGATCCATCCAAGTTAGTGTCATTCCCTTTCATTTTGAGTTGCATATTTTATGAGTATCATATGGGTATCAGTACTAAACAAGTATATATCAAAATTTAATTTGCAATTACTTTCAAGTCTAGCAAAGTCCATAGGATTCATCCATTTAAGCAAAAATGTCCTGACCTAGGTGAGTTTATTACAGAATGATGCTAGACCATTAACAACCACTTGGTAGTTGGCATTGAAAACTATAAGATAATAGAGTAAAATATGTTGTTAAGAGTTCAATTTGAGACATTTTGGCAAGTAGCTCAAGGGTTTACTAAACTAAAATGTCGACATAAGCCTTGAACTTTGTGTTGGATTTTGTTAATTTAGTAATATTTCAGAGCATCTTATCATCATGATGATCATGTCTTACCGAGTCCTTATGCGGATGCAAGTGCTCGTGTGATAGACTTACTCTGTTCACATATCCTAATCCATGAAGTAATTTTATGTTGATCCAAGAAACTCAAAGTATGAAGAAGCATCTGAATTTAATACCCTGAAGTCAAAAACTTTGTGGTCCTTAACATACATGATGTCTACTTAGCTCTTGCTTTTGAAGAACTAGCATGCATGCCTTTTTTTTGTAATCATGTTGTACAGAGGATTCATATCAAGGATTATCGGGCTCAATATAGTGGTCATGTAGAAAAGAAGTGATTTAAGGCGTTTTCAGAGCTTTTAAGTACTAACCTCACCTGTAGTTCATGGCAAACTTAAAATAGGATATATAATTGAAGAGCATAAATGTAGATTGATCAAACTCTAGAAGCAAAGGAACTTTAGCAGAACAAGGAAGAATGAAATTTTGTGTCTTTACTTTAAGGCTAAATTACTCCAACAGTCCCTAGGGTTTAGCCTTTTCCCCGATTGGTCCCTAAGGTATTTTTTGTCCTACCGGTACCCCTGGGGTTTGTAACTTTTCCCACATTAGTCCTACCGTTAGATAACCAACAGAATTTGCAGATGAATTTGTAGATGTGGCTAACGGCGACCACGTCGGATCTAATAACGTCCTGACACCTGTTAAAATATGCCACATCAGTGGGAAAAAGGTGATTAAGATGATGGTGTGAAGAGGATTAGCGGGAAATGCTGTTGGAAGGGAAGGGACAGAACTCTATCATCTATCTTCTCCCCCAATCTCCTTAACAACCCTAGAAACTCTCTTGTCTAGACCTCTCTTGCCACTTTGCAAAAAACTAAGATGGAAGTACCAAAAATCAAAGCACGGAGGTCATGCGAAAAGGCTTCAAAATAACATCCTATTCAGATCGCTTTTCCCCTGGTCTCTGCCTGTCTCGGCCTTGGCCAGAATCCACGACGGAGGTTTGCTTAGACCTTGGCCATTTTGATCACAATGGCATTTCAAGATTTTGACAAGATAGCAGAACGCCGAAGAGTTGAGAGGCAACGTAAGCTCAGGAAGAGGATTGCCATTGGCGCAGTTTTAGCTGTTACAGTTGTTGTTCTAATTGCTGCCGGAGTCTTTGTGGTCGTTTCTCATTCGGGACATGATAGCAACAAACTAGCAAAACCTCAACATGCATTGACAGTTTTCCTAAAGGAAAATTGAAAGAAAACATAGAAAAGGCCCTCGAGGCATCCAAGGAACTCACCAGCAATTCCCTTGCCATGGTTTCGGAGGTTGCATCATTGCTTTCCACAATCCAAGTACAAGGACTTAGCCGTCACCTTCTAGCTAATGAATCCAACTCACCTATCTTGGAAAAGGATGAATTTCCCACCTGCGAAACCAATTTTGTTTTCATTTAAGATGACAATCTTATATGAAATCAATTCCAAAAGATTTGGGGAAAAAGAATTAGGGTTCTTGATGCGGGGAATCTGATTTGGGGAAGAAGACTTAGGGTTCTTGAGGTTTTCGAATCTGATTTGGGGATTTCTCCCTTTCAGCTGTAGTGGTTGTTTTTTACGTTCAAGGGGTCGAACCAATTGACATCTAATGTGGGATGACATACTGGCTGTGGGACCAACCATTTTGCAACGTTTTAAACTGATGTGGCATATTTTAACAGGTGTTAGTATGTTATTGGATTTGACGTGGTCGCTGTCAGCCAAGTCTGCAAATTTCGTTGGTTATCTGCTGGTAGGACTAATGTGGGAAAAGTTACAAACCCCAGGGGTATCGATAGGACAAAAAATACCTTAGGGACCAATCGGGGAAAAGGCTAAACCCCAAGGACTGTTGGAGTAATTTAGCCTTACTTTAATTTGTGTAATCCATCGACACTAGAAAAGAAAATAACAAACACCATTATGTACTGCGTTTCCATTTCTAACTTATTTTACTCAAACCATGATGACACAACTAAATACCATTACCGGGTTATTGAGTTTTCTTTGCAAAACAATTCATGTGCATGACTTTATGCTTATGTTTCTTTCACTCTGCTTATGTTTTTTGCATGGAACAATCTCTCTTCTTGTTGTCCATCGTGATCTGAAGCCAGATGTATGGCATTGCTTATTGACTATTAGTCTTCCTCCCCAATATACTACTCTTGCATTTGGAATGAATGTGCTCGTGCATATGCAGGTCCTTTGTTCTTTTTTTCTAAGCATGTGCATGTCTTTTATTTGTGTTTTTAGTTTTCATTCCAAATTTCAATAGTAACTTTTTATATGACTGCTTGGCAGAATTTTCTTTTTCTCATAAGAGATGAGGATTCTCTAATGTAGGGTGCACTGATTTGTATATGATTTATTTGTCTTCTTGCCTACTTTTAGAACATCTGAAAACTGATAAATCTGCAAAAATTTCTTATGAACACAGAAAAAATTGGAGTTAATACCTAGGATCAAGCGCTATGCTAGGAAGAGTAAGAATACAGTATCATCTTCGAGACCGAGGATAGAGGTGCACGAAAGTCCAAACCTTGCTAATTTTCGAAATGATGATTGTGTTATATCATTTGATTTGGATTTTGCTGAAAAGACGGTGATTCGAGGAAGGAACATAGAACTCGATCTGTTAGGTGAGTTAGATCTCTATGGTCATTTCCAATTTCAAGGGTGGGAGAATTTGTGTGAAATGGGCAGATATGCGTACCCAAAGTATGTTAGACAATTTTTTGCCAACGTGACGTGAACCAGGGATAATGGTCTTACCATTAGGAACTTAGTGGGTAGGAAGCTCATTGAGCTTACTGTTGAGAAGTTAAGTGAGATTATGGGGATCCCTTGTCGTAGGGAGCATGTATATGAGCAAAAAGTTAGGCCTCAGGAAAATAATTGGGACTATTGGGATGCTGTTAGGTTTCTTTTAGATTGGGATGATGAAGAAGATGTACCTACACATTTTAATGCAAAAGACCTTAAGTTGTCTCTTAGGCTTCTCCATCTCATTTCAACCTATAACTTTCTACTTAGGGGTGGTCATAGATGAGTGGTTACGTTTATGGACGATTATATGCTTGAGCATCTCATGAACCATAGGCCCATAAATCTAACTTTTATCATGTTGGAGCATATTGTGTTTGCTCGTGAGCATAACAATGTCCTCCCCTATGGATTGATTTTTACCAAAATTTTTAACCACCATGGAATTTGCATGGATATGAGAGAGGTTGACGCACCACCTCAATCCGATGCCTTTAACCTCCAAACATTGAAAAAGATTGGTTATAGGAAGAACTCGAGGGGAGAGTGGGTTCCTAAAGCCGATAGTGGGGAGGATAATCAAGGTGAGGAGGGTGCAAAAGTTCTTCCTCATTCCTCGACTACTCATGAGCAGTCTTCTTCATCCTACACGGCTTGGCAAGATTTTATAGAGAGTCGCATTGAATTTATAGAACGTGGCTAGAGGCAGATTCTCGACAGCGTTAAGAAGGTGAAAGATAGCTTTGACAAATATTTTCAATCCCTTAAGTGATCATTGAGGTATTTTTCCACCATATCACGTCTCACTTAGTTTTGTAGTTAGTTACTTGAAATTTTTCCATTTGTTTGTGATGGTATATGATTGTCCAATTATATGGTGTTGATGGCTCAAGATTTCAAGCAGTAAGGAACACAGTCCAACATAAAGATGTGGTTACAGAACATGAATATGTATAAGTTTATATATGTCAGTAGTAGATTTGTTAGAGCAGATTTGTTAGAGCAGATTTCAAGCAGCAAGGAACACAGTCCAACATAAAGATGTGGTTACAGAACATGAATATGTATAAGTTTATATATGTCAGTAGTAGATTTGTTAGAGCAGATTTGTTGTTTATGTGTAAGTATATATATGTCAGTAGTAGATTTGAACTAAAATGAAGTTTCTTGGGTTCAAGGAATGAATATGTACAAGTGATCGTACCTAGGCTGTTTTTTTTTTTTTTTTTTATGGATTTCTATTATATCCAATCCTCCTGTTATATTTCTAATGGTGCAAACTATTTAAATGGTATCCACCTTTCTCGCTCTTTAATATTTCTAAAGGAGACAAGTCTTGGCGTGCTCATCATTTAAAGACAGCAATACGTTGCCTTTTGTTTTGTCTCTTAGCTTGCACAACCCTCTGTATAATTTTTCTTACGCCTCGGAGGTTTTCTAATATCTCAGTTTTTGGTGCACGTTTTCAAAGAGTTTGACTTAGGAACGAAGTTAGATGCAATGGCATAGTGGGTTCCCTTTAAGCCTACTTGTCTGGTGCTAAAGGTAGGTTACATAGGCGTGTATGAAGAACTTGGATCCCCCTGACCGACGAACTCTCTTGGAAGATCTTACTCCAAGATTATGGAGGAAAACATTGAAGCAATACCATGCTTTTCGTTGCACTCTTAAACCTAGCCCTGAAATCTCACGTGTCATAAAACAAGGTTGTTATTTCATGTCTCGGCTTCAAAGCCCCTGTGCAATTACTTTACACACAAAAATCCTCCGCCAAAATTTAAAAAAGAAACAAAAAAAACTTTATTAATAGTTAAAATTTTGTATTTACAGAGAGTGAAGACCGGAAGTTGCCAAAACTACCACTTGAATGCCCAAAGTAGTCCACCACCAAAGTGTCAACCTTCATACCCACAAGTAGAAGCCACCTATCACGACCACTGCCTTAACTTCTAGGGACACAGTTTGACCATAAATTCAACAAGAAGCATCATCTAAATTTCAAATGAAATTGGCCACTTTGAGAATCTAACTCCAAGACTAGCTTTAAGTAAAGTGGGACGTCAACCAAATCAGAATCAGGAATATGAGGATAAAATCTCTACCTCTTTAACTTTACTTTCAACAAGTAAAAAAATGGAAAGATTGGACTAAAATTTAGACCCGGTCTTTATCCACTTTATAAGCTCTTATGGATCTATCCTGTCCTCTGAGGGACTAACATGACCAAGTCATGTCCATTTGTTTCTCCCCAAGCAAACATATGACCAAGTCAAGTCCGTTTACTGTGAGCCATACAAAGATTGGAAACCTTGAGTGGAGTCAAAGGCAGAGTGGCAATCGTAAGAACAATAGCTGCAACATGTTCGCAAGAGTTCTATCCTAAAAAAGAACATCCATCCAAGAAAAAGAAATCTGCCAAACATACATCCAAAAAAAAAAATCCACCAAAGAACTTACTTAAAAAAAAAAAAAAAAACTTCTATCCCAAAATAGGAAATCCGCCAAGATGCTTTATGTGTCCATATCAGACATCACTACTGTCAAGAAAAACATAAAATGCTCAGTTAATAGAATATGATCACCAAATAAAAAATGTAATGAAATATCCAAATATAATATTCTACCACAAAGGGATATTCTAGAAGTCATCGAGGCTCCTAAACCGTCCACATTGTGATTGTTCCTTATCGTCGCTCGACCCTTGTAAAGAAATAAAATAAAAAGGGAATACAACGAGAGACTAAGTTCTAAAAATTGAGAAATGGTGCAGGATAGCTCCTCTAGCTCATTTTCTAACTGTAAGTGACGAGCGACTAGTTGGGATGACGTGCCATTGATACGATTGCCCCGCGACTGTTTCGTAAGTTCAATTGCACTTTTTAGCCGTTTGTTGCCTCGATGCTTGGGCTGTCGTGCCTTGAACCCCTTTGTAGTCGCAGCTAGGGTAGCTAGAGATTCATCTCTCATTTGTGCTCCATCTGTAGCTTCTGCATTGCACATCTGTGTGGAAAGTGTTAGCTCTCCAAGTTCATTGATCATACCGTTGTAGTAACATTGAAAGACCTCCCACTCTTCTGGCGTATCTCCATATTTTGATATCATAGCAGCGTAGAGATTCATGTATCTCCTGCGGTTGGTTGGTCTCTCTAAATTTGGATCATTTGTGTGCTTGGAATGGATCTCTAAACTGATGTTGCTCTTGCTTTTCGCGTCCCTCGTTCAAGAATGTAGTCTTCAGGAATTGCAAAGCAAGTCAGCCTCTGTCTCAATACCCAAATGATGTGGTAGCATATTATACTAACATACTCGAAGTATCTACAACTACATTTATGAAACTTATTTGTGGTGGTGATAACATGTCGCTTGGCCAGTGAACATATATAGGATGGGTGCTGACTGTAAACATGTAGAGAAACCTCTTTAGAGCCAAACACCTCTCTTTGACAATCAAAACAAACCCAAAAATATTTTTCCCATTGTTCCAAAGAAAGGGCCAAAACACTTGGGGTGTAAATTTCAAATGCATGGAACATATTGGGTCCTCCACCCTTAAAATAGGCAACTTGTCAAGCATTTGAAAGTTAGATTTAAGCTCATTGTACCACATGTTATCAATTGCTTGTTGAAAATGTCGGAGAAGTCTGGCCATGTTCATTATAAACTTCAAGTAGAGACGCAAGGTTGCATTAAAAGCTTTCACTTAATTGTATAGTTCTCTTACCCGTGCAAAAAACACTTCTAACATAGGTTGGGGTTTACTTCTCGCGTTTCTCGTATATCTTTTGCAGCCACTCGTTGTCATAGAGATCATGAACATCAATTATCTTAAACCAAGCAGCCTCAAAATCATCCACGTCACTATCTAAAAGAAGTCTAGACCAATCCCTCTTGAACTCTCTGTCGCCAAACAATGAAGCAAGATTCTTGAGTGCATTTTGGTGAATATGCCATACACAAAGGAAATGACATGTTTGGCAAAGCATTGGGAATTGCAACAAGCATAGTTGCATCTTGATCAGTAAAGAGAGACTGAGGTGCCTTTCCCCCTATATACTCGACAAATGTCTCAAACAACCATTAGAATGATTGAGCCATCTCATCAAACAATAGGCATGCCTCGAATACTATACTCTGTTTGTGATGATTCACTCCCACAAATACACCTAGTGGTCGGTGCTCATCGTTTGTCCTGTACGTAGTATCAAATGAAACGAAGTTCCCAAAGAGTGCATAGTCATTTCGCATCTCGTGGTCAGACTAGAAGACGTTATTCATGCGATCATCATCGTCCAACATAACCCTGAAGAAAAAATGTGAATTCTTATCGTATTGATCGCCAAACCAATTTAAAAGAACACCACATACCCCAACCTTCATAGTTTTTCTTCTTCTACAGCTCAAATAGTTTTTCAAGTCTGTTCGAGTGAATCCCAATTTTTCTTTACTCCCTGCCTGAGCCGCCATCAAATAATGTACTAGTTTAGGCGAAATCCTAGCTCTTTCTACATCATCTACCTCGAGGCACTACACTTCATTGATACTTCTATGTGAGCAGAGCAGGTGGGCTTTCGATGACGTAGATAGTTCATGGTTATGTTATGCATACCAATCAAATGTGCAATACTTCCCACTTGGCTGTTGCTGGATGATGAAACAAGCAAGAGACTAGGTCCTTGTATTTTGTCGTTCCTTCTATACTGGCACCTTGGGATCTTTTGTTCTTCTGAATCCTTGTTTGCTGCATACAAACATTCTACTTGTAACGTATCTTGTTTCTTTATTCTTGTGCGAGTCATTCTTGCGAATGCTAAACCCGGCACTAATTGCATAACTATTGTACCAGTCGTATGCATGTTCTTCATCTCTAAACTCTAAGGTCCAAATATTTATGACGTTCCTGTTGTCTGCTCGAACCATATCAGCTGTTTGATCTAACTATACAAACCATACAAATGAGACAAATAAAAAATTATAAAAAAATTGTTGAATGAGAGACCAAAGAAAAAATATGACTCACCATCTGGGTTGGCTGTGTTACTAGACCCTCGCTTATTAATATTTGGGAGAATGTCGCAATGCATCTCCGCCATCTATAAACCTGTTTAATTTAATATCTACATATTAGTAAAAATCATACACTATTTCCTATAAAAATCATCGACACAAAGAATCGGCAACAGCTCAGGCAACTACTTCCCCATTTTTGAAGGAGGCCTCGCAGAAATTTTATTCAAATAGAATCACCAATAAATTAAAGATACAAACTAGGTAAAAAATACTAAAAGTGATATGTTTTCTTGGTGATGGAGATGTGGAAAGGAGTGGGGTTATTCCTCAACAGAGACCTAGAACTAGTTAATGGGGTTGCAATGGCTCTTCAAATTAATCATATATCCTCCTAATCATGTTGTCATCTAAAGATTAAGAAATATGAAACGAGATTTATAGCTCATTGATCTCAAGGCTAACAAAATAGCACTGATTCAACAACTTTTAGTGTTTTACTATGTATATTCATGGTCGTATCTTACATCCTGGCCTAGAAGTTTTACACATATCATTTTCAATTGGCAGTTTAGACCACTAGCGTCGGACCACAAATTCATTCACAATAAACCAATTTAAAGTGAAACCACAAGCGTCAGACCACATACTCTTTAAATAATCTCACTTTTAAGTGTCACAGCATACAGACAAAAAACATCAAAATTTCTCTCTCTCTTTACTCTCACTGTTGCAGCAAATATATGAATACAAATAACAAGCTACAGATAAGAAACATCAATGTTTACTCAGATTTTCTCTCTTTAAGTGAATACATACAAACCCACTGATTCTCTCTTTAAGTGAATATATACAAACTAAACAACTCAAAAGAGACAAAGCGTTTAAAATCAAGCTAAACAGATACTTTTGAAACTCACCCAAGGAAAATGAGAGAATAACTTTGAAGCAGAGACAATGGGAACCTTCTAACCTTTTTTTTTGTTTTGTCTAAGACTAGGGATTCGGAGGTTGGGGATTTCGAAATGAGATTTGAAATGGGGGATTTGGGAATAAAATGGCTGAAAACGCATGTTCACGCCGCAATGGTCGAGGTGTGGTCACACTTAAATTATAGTGGTCCGACCGGTACAGATGTGGAGATAAAAGACGCGTGCCTGACTAGAGCCGAGCCTAGCCGACGACAGAGAGGCCTCATTAAATGACGTGGTGGCCTCTCTGTCGTCTATTTCGTGGGATTCAATCCAGACCATGGGTCTGGATGAGTCTGGACCCATACGGTCTAGACTGAATCCAAACCCGTAGATGAGGATGTGGGTGTAAATGAGGAGTTGGGTGCTAATGAGTTGAGTGGCTTCAATGGGACAGATGTTAAAGAATCCAATCTATTTTTATATATTGATAGCCTGGTAAGTAGAGGGACAGAAACTAGCACTAACGTGGACTGGTTTGGGATATTTTTAAATATTGTAGGTGAGGATGATGATGGTCCTCTGTTGAAGTACCAGGATAGTGATGGGAAGCGAAGCTATGACGGAGCTGACAAAGATCAGGCCCCACGACATAAGAATTACTTGGAGTTTATTGAGAAAAATGACATGGTGGGTGAGGTGTCACTAGAAAATGGCCTCATTTTTCCCAATACGAATGTCCTAAGGAAGCCATTGAGGCGATATACAGTTCCGAAGAAGTTTGACTTTACTTACCTCCACAATGATAAGATTCGGGTACAAGCTTAATGCGCCATTGAGGATTGTACATTCTACATATTTGCCTCGAAAATGAAGACTCTGATTCGATTTAGATAAAGCATTTCAGAACATATAGTGAGCATTACGAGAAAAAAAAATGTGATGTGGAGTTCTTGGCATAACACTATCTTGCAAACTTTAGAGACCGCCCTACTGGCCTGCAGCTGCACTTAAGAGCCAGATCCATCGTGACCTTAACATCGACGTGCCCTAACATCATTGTTATCGAGCTAAACGAATGACCTGTAACTGCGCCTGACGAATATGTAGCTATCTTGTACAAGCTGTCCACTTTTTTAAAATCGTATAAGCATGGAATTCATGCTACGACAGGGCCTGAGTCATGGACAAACGGGTTCGATAATATAATACTAGCACCTTTTGTAAGGATCCAACCTCTTGGCCTGCAGCTACACTTAAGAGCCAGAGCTGTTGTGACTTTAACATTGACGTGCCCTAACATCATTGTTATCGAGCTAAACGAATGACCTGCAACTGTGCCCGATGAATATGTAGCTATCTTGTACAAGTTGTCCACTTATTTAAAATCATATAAGCATGGAATTCATGCTATGACAGGGCCTAAGTCATGGACAAAGGGGTTCGATAATGTAATACTGGCACATTTTGTAAGGAAACGGCCTAGAAGGCCCAAGAAAGCTTGGAAGAGGGCACCTGATGAATCGGACCTCTCATACAAAGTTAGTCAATATGGATACGTGGTAAGATGTGGAAACTATGACATCGAGAGTCAAAATCCTCGTTCTTCCCACACCCTAAAAAGGCCTAACAAGGTGTGGAAGAAAAAGATAGAAGGTAATCTCACATTACAATAGTTGCTAACCTTTCATTTCTAATACCTTGTACATTTTTATGTGTTGTGTTTGACAGAATGTTGTAATGTTGATGTAATTAGTTTATGTGCTGTGTTTGACAAAATGTTGTGTTTGTTGATGTAATTATGTAGAAAATATATGAATTTTCAAACTGTACTACCTTTCATCTATGGAAAAAGGAAAACCCAAGGACTGTAATGCATCTTGCCACAAGTTTGTGGGGGAAAAGCTAATGTTCATAGAACACATCAATCAACATCAAATGAAAAAATTTAGGACATAGTACCATAGTTCTATCAGCATTACGACTTATAAAATCACACTCCAATTCTTTTTGCATAATTGAATAAGAACACCAAGGTTTGTCAGGAATTCTTAGAAGGATTCAACTAAACTTTGTAAGCATACAAGCTAAAAGGTAAAAATTTAATCAAGTTACACATTGATACTGTGTTTGATGACAAGAAGTAACTTACACTTCTATTGATACATTTCAACACATTACATTGAAACATTACAAGACACATTACTTGGCAGATGTGTTTCTCATCAGTACAACACCCATAGCAACAATTGCAGCCCATAACAACCCTGCAAGATTTTTAGAGCTCTCGCATTACGCTTTAGCTACGCTATCTCATTTTAAAGTCCTTTACTTTCTTTGTCAAAAAAGGTCCCACCTTAATCCCCCAAGGGCAGGTGAGAGGATCAAACCAACAAAAGTACGAGCAATGCCTATTTTTCTGCCAATAGATGGAGTCCTACGTCAATAGTACATTATGCAGACAAACCTAACCACGAAATCACTAATTAACTTACTGATTTTCCATCAAATATTGCAGATCCATAGAAAACAACTTCCTGGATTAGGATCCGTCCGTGACTTTCTCATCATGCTCTCAGACCACACTATGGACTTTTGTGTCGTATGGTCCGTTGATTTTTAGTGACGATCCTAAGACCGAGCTGAAAAAAGAAAAATAATAATTTAAACACTTACTTGGTTAACCTAAACTTCATAACACCTAAATGGAATATCATTTATCATATTCATTCCAATTACAAAAAATAACAACTCACAAAAAAATTCAATTCAAGTAGCTGCAAGTGATACTAAAATGTACTTCAACATTTATATATAGCTTGCAAAAATGGTAGGCCAAAGTCTCCACATCATTCAACTGCAACATTGGCCTAACATATCTTAAAAGTAGAATGATGTCCAAATATGGGAAAAATAACATATCTTGAAATTCAATTCAATTAGCTGCATTTGATACGGAAAGGTACTTTAAATTTATATATAGCTTGCAAAAATGGTTAGCCAAAGTCTCCACATCATTCGACTGTAACATTGGCCTAACACCATTAATAAGCCAACAAGAGAACAAGCACAACCTCAAATTCAGGTTATCACTCTTCACAACTAGCATGAGAGACTGATAGATCATTTACGGTACCAATTATGTATATGAACCCTCTTAACCTTCATAAAGTAAAAAATATATCAATTGCTCCTAATGACCATCTTGCCAAAGTATCCACAAAGGGGACAGTTGAACAAATTATCTCACTACCAGAATGAGCAAGAATAGTTATACTTGTGATGTTGTCAATGAGCATGAAGAGGATATTTTGATGATGGTCCAATTAACTTTAATAATTTTGAAACCATTTGAAGAATCCACATACCCAGAACCTCAAATCCTTGCCCAACCAAATGTCTATCCTTGATTCGCTTCCCCCTTAGAGTAAGCACAACATCGCCCTAAAACCAGTGTAATTTCTAGAACAAATTATAGAATAGAGGGGCTTGTCAAACTAAGTGTAATTTCAGGAACAAATTTCACCCTAAGATCAGTGTAATTTCTAGAACAAATTCGGTAGATTTAAGCCACACACATCCCACCTAAAACCAAATTTTTGGAAAGGAAATGCAACAAGACACTAAACTGACCTTTGTTCAAACATAATGAACCAAAGGCTGCTTGATCCCCACGTTGAAGGTCCCACTAGCTTTTCTGCAACTTCTGATTCCTCTATGTCTAGGGTTTACCGAAAAGGGGGAAAATGTCTTTGATTTCGTTAGGCTCGACAAGTCTGTTCACTTCTGTTTTCACTGCACTTGAGCTTGAAGTTCCTAGCACTCAAGTGTCTAATTTTTGGTGGTGTGCAAGATGAAAGAATGTTCAAATTGTTAGATTTTTGGCTGCTTTTTAAAAAATGGTGCGGATTTGTTGAAAATGGTGCGCTTTCACAGCCGTTTGACAAAACAGGGCGTGGTTTTGAGAGTCAATGCTGAGGGGGAAGAGTGATGTGGAAAAATGGAGGTGATATGGCAAGGTAGTTGACGTGGTGTCAGCTCCTGTTAGTCAAAAGCGACGGTCAACTGATAGAAAGATCAATTATTTTCAAGGGTATAAAATACAGTGATCGTAAACTAAAAAATTAAATCTAGTTATTAATTAGTAAAAACAGACAAAACTTGGTGACTAAAAATTGAATTTCCCTCGATATAACTCGAGCATAGCTTCAAAATTTAACGCTAGATTCTAAGCTAGCGCTTTACTTGCTATTCTAATTAAGCGTGTAATAGCCGCTTCAATTTTATGGACGAGATCCGGAGTTCGTTCCCCCTCGGCTGGCGTTTTTTAAACCTCTCACAATTTAAAGCGCATTTAATCCTCAATAAATACATTAATATTAGGAAATTTAAAGAAAAATGCCCGCTGATTAATTATCCAGCTGTATAACACTATAGCAGTGATTAGCGCGATCTGCCTGGGTTTCAAACCCTCATGCGTTACAAAATGCTTCTTTTTTCTCTGGAATTATTTTGAAAACAACTATGGGCTTTCTTTTTCCAAAAAACTTTAGGCCCACAACTTTCTTCAAAGACCTGGGCCTGCACTTTTCAAAATAAAGGGGCCTAGATTTTTAAGAACTCTTTGACTCAAACCTAAATCCAAAAATTTTTTATTTTGATTCCTCCCCAAAAATGCTTCTTGGGTATTTGCTCCATTACCGGCTTGCTCATAGCACGATATTGACTTTACCAATTAGAAATACAAGCTATAGGGCTTACTCCAATTGTTTCCAAAAAACTTTAGGCCCACAACTTTCTTCAAAGACCTGGGCCTGCACTTTTCAAAATAAAGGGGCCTAGATTTTTAAGAACTCTTTGACTCAAACCTAAATCCAAAAATTTTTTATTTTGATTCCTCCCCAAAACTGCCGCCCCCTTCTCCTTCTGATTTTTTTTTTCGCTCGCCAAGGCTCAACAATGGCAGCGCCCCCCTTGGGTATTTGCTCCATTACCGGCTTGCGTGAGTTAAAAAAAAAAAATATGGGGAAGAGTTGGAAAAAATTCATAGCACGAAAATAACTATATTGACTTCGATACCAATGCTAGAAATATCATATATATGTACAGCGGAAATTAAATAGAATTTCAGTATACCTTACTTTCACAAATTGAATTATTTAAATTATTTCACTTACTCCAATTGTTAAAAACTCCAAAAAAAAAAAATTATAGAGTGTTTCAGAGAGAAAATTTTACTCACAAATTCTACTACGTAAAGGAAGAGAATAATATCCCCCGAGAGTCTTAAATCTCAAGGTGCCCTTCATGAGAGAGGAGGCCGGGCTTATATGCTGCATTTGGAAGAAATTAAAGTTGGCTTGGACCACTTCATTTCAGATCTATAATAGCCAGACGTTACATATACATGGGGACATGGATGTCAACGTTTTAAGGTTGATTACGTCATTTTATTTTCTCGCCTTATTAAATAATGTGGCTAACCTTGAAACGCTGGATTTATTTCTTTAAATAACGTTACTTTTCATGACTTTATATAATTTATCTGATTTGCACAGAATCCGTTTTTCATGAAAAAACGCCACTAAAAAAGTATAATGAGTTGAATTTTGGTTGGATCCATAATTTAAAAATAAATTATTACCCACGGCATATTCGCAACTTTTACTGATGAAGTGTAGCCATCAAAATTATCCTTACACCTAACTTTGCTTGATTCTAGATCCTTCATTTCCCGAACTAGTGCCCTTCCTAGTAATCATATTGATATATTTTACCACGGTCAAATCCTTAATTGCTACTCTTTTTGTTGCTTGGAGGGCAATTACAAAGGTTTTGGAAGAAAACACATGCAATTGCTAATTGAGTAAATTAGACTGTCTGAGAACGCATTGACTGTAAGTGATCATATGTGTTATATGCTAGCAAAGGGATTCACTAAATCTCTCAAATTTTCTTAGGATTGGTCAATATCGTCTCCTTCAACATCCCTACTTTCTCTTGAAATTGTCTCTCCAAATTTTGCATTGGTCAAGTCAAGCATCTCAGTCGTGTGAACAACAGACACTGTTCCCCAAAACCTAATAATAATAGCCTCAATGAATGGTCCAAGTCTGTTTCTGCAACTCAAGGCAACCATGTGATCATCCATGCTGCACGAGAGCCATGTGCTTGACCACATGTTTTCCTGACCTGGCAATACGCATGCCATTGGCTGAATATGGTGGTGCGGCAGCATGATCTCCACCGAAAGAGTGCTCAGCTGCTCAGATTATGGAAATACATGCACCTGTTTTTTCAAATACAGCACTACGCATGCAATTAGGCTGACAAAATGGGGGAGGTCTAGCAGCCTCTCAGCTAATGCTAGGGTTGTTAAGCTCAAAACCTTTGTACTTTTAGTACCACGAGAATTATTTAACCCCACGAATCCCCCCACCCACGCTGAAGGTGCTGCCATTATTCCCCACACCCACGCAAATTATTCCAAGTGAAACATCCGAACCCGGACTTTCCTTTGGAGGCGGCAGGTCATGCCACTCCACGACACTTTTGACTTATCGTCCATTTTAGATGAAAGAAATTTCTTGGGGCAAAAGCCAATACCGAATCCACGGTTGGTTTTCAGCCAACAAGTGGCTATATAGCTTACCCTGGGACGCCACTTGGAACCCTATGCGTGGAAGTTGCTTGTCCCACCCATTCTGGATGCCAAAGTGGTAGAAGAAAGGATTATAGCAAGATAGTCCAAACCTCTTTACCTGCTTCAAGGGCTACCAAAGAAAAAGCTGCCCCAAGTAGCAGCAGATGCTTATCATAATTGGCGCCACAAGTGGGACTCCTTTTTGAACAATTACTATTTTCTTTGAAAGACCGTTGCTGTTTGGAATCAACATGTATGTAAGCACTCCCCTCATCCCCACTCCTAAAGGGGAAAGTCTGGGCCACACTAAACAAATGCCCACTTCCATAATGGGAAAAGTTTTATCTTTTCCTTTGTACCCACCACGTGTGATCATGAGAATTAGTCCAAGACTCGCTCAATATAAAAGATCATAAAAAAAATCTGCCTCTTAATCCCACAGAACTTTGATTGGGTTTAGGGATTGGCTTGACACTGTTTAATCATGACGTTATATGGGGTGCATGCATGTACGGTTAAAACATGGGTAACTGACCTGTATAGATTTTGGTTAATGAAGGGACTTTATGCAACCATCAAATCACATCTTAATTAATTAATTAGACCGCTAAACAGAGACTCTAGAAAAGGCATGACGTCCCGCAAACCACGCATTTACAGTGATTATTGGTCCAAAGGTTTTCAATGATTCTTTCTATCATTAATGTTTTATTAATGAAAAGCATATCTACTTTAACTCGCTTTAGCGCCGCATTAAATCTTTTCGTGGGCTTCCGTTATGAGTCTCTGGCGTGCTCTCATTTGTTAATTGGCCTTTAAAATAATGATATCATTCCATTTTTCTTTCCTGCCTTTATCTTTTTCCAAAAGGGATCGAGGGACCTGCCATTATGGTTCCATGTTATACGAGCTTAAACTTGATTTGCTGTTAATCATAATAAATCGAAGCACCTTCTGCATTCCCTGCAGGAAGACACATTCCGTTGTGTTTGTCTTCCAATCGACCTATCTTGTTGAATTTGACATAAATTCGAGAATCCATAAAACTGTTTTTTTCAGTAAAGTAAAGTGGAGATTTCACTTCATATCTTTTGGAGAACAAAGTGCTAATCAAATGCGACAAAGATTTTTTCATTTTTTTGGACCAGTTAACTCGACAAGCAAACCCTAACTGACTGAATGACAAAGGCATATATAAACAGTAGTGGTATCCATACATAACAACACCAGGTGATGATTTAATGGGGGTTAACCTAAAAAAGTCCCATCTTGATCTTTATCTTTCTGAATCTAGCTAATGATTATGATCACCTCTCGTCGTGTTATATGTATTTGAAAGGTCCATATATTTAAGTAAGTCGTCCAAATATGTTCACAATTTTTTTTTCCCACTAAGCTATATATACATTTCTACATAAAATGACGGAACGTATCGCAGCGGCTCAAGACAATTAGCTCAAGAGTACTGTTCAAAAATGGAAAATTCGAATATCTTCTGAAAGAGCCGTTTCGAATCAAAGACGAGAAAGAGCATGGGAAGAGATAGGTTTGACAGTTGAAGGTGATAAAGGAGGAGGAGCAAAGACTGGTGGGCTACAAATTTAGAATTGCGAGATGCATTGGGAAATGTAATTCAATAAATGAGTCTGCGGTTCGATTTGTATGGGAGTATGGGGAGTGATAAAAAGATAAAGTTTCTAGACTGCTTTTTCTCTTTTTCTCTCTCCCGTCTGTAAAATGGCATTTAAATATTAGGCAGTGAGATAGATGATAAGCCCACATTTATTCCATACGTGATGCAACGGTTCTCTTTCTAGCTTTCTGATGCTATATAAAGCTCAACAGGCCCTTGACCTCTTCAAGCAACAAATTCAGGCTTTCATTCAAAGAGACGAAGAAGGTATTGGTTTTGTGAAGGACAGAGCAGAGGGGTGCTTTGGCTTGTCATGTGCAAATTACAGGATAGCTAGATTATTTTATTGGTTTTTCTATATATAGAAGGATTCAAGGGTAAGGGAGGTGACAGAAGAGAGTGAGCACACATGGTATTTCTGGCATGCTGACTTTCATGCTTGAAGCTATGCGTGCTCACCCTCTATCTGTCACACACCACCACTTTCTCTCTCTCTCTCCCACCCCCCCTCCACCCCAAGCCCCCCGGCTCTCTGATCCTCCCTTCAGTCTCTTCCTGTGAATTTTGTGATCGTGCTTTTGTTGTGGCCTGTGTTTGGATTTGGAGGGACGCAGGTTTATGTTTTCTGTGTGCCTGAACTAACTTGTTATCTTAATCTACGTAATATTACTTTAGAATTTCTTTACAGTGGATGCCTACCATGGGATACACCAGAACTCAGCTTGCTTGGATCCAATGTTTCGACTACATATATTGTAATCATTAAGTGAGCAGATGGAGATGGTCATTCCAGACGGTCCGTTATGTTTGGTATGACTTGCCCTAATTATGTAATCTGTGAGTTCCTGCGATTACTCCCATATATATATAGGTGTTTGTGTGCTGGGAAAGTACCACTTCGACAGTTCTTTCCTTTTGTTCAGAACAAAAAGGGCAAAGGACAGTTAAGATTCTCTTAAACAGTCGTTCTAGTTGACAGCTGAATTCTTAATCGTCTGTACTATTTCCGTACAATTTATTCTCCTAGGGTTCTGACTCTGTTTACTTTCCACGAAAACGGATTTTAGGGCCAAATATAGTCCTTCAGGTGACTCTATGGACAGCTAGCGGAAGAACTTGAAAAAAGAAGTAGTGAGAACGATTGCTAATTTTATAAGCTTCTAGAACTCTGCGTGTTGCCCTTGTTTTAGGATTACAGGTCATGTGGATATATAGGTATTATTCTCGTTAATTAGGGTAAGTCTGATTGAAATGATTTTTGTTGTTTCGTTTGGTTATCTGCAACAAAATTGAACTTCTTGCAGGAGCTGGAAGCTCTAGTGTAGACAAGACTTAAGGGGTGACAAGTTGGAAACCAAAGGTTCTGGATGTGCCGACACAGTACTCTGTAAATACCATACCATGATATTCCAGATTGTGTCTTTATTATTTTGTTGCTTCCTCTTTCTGCCCTTCCTCTTCGCCCCTTCTGTTTTTTCCCCTTTCTGTTGCTTCAGTAATCTTAGTCAATAGTTAAGGGTCAGGCCATGAAGATACAGATCGCAATTAGGAGTTCATGAAGATCCTACGTCAGTGGGATTGGTCTCACAAGCTACTATACATACACATGAGCCGAGGGAAAGAGATCAATTTTGGTTATATTTTAGTACTATCAATTCCTTTTTTTCTTTTTCTGATCTTGCCAAATAGCAGCTGTTTTTCAAGTAATAAATGGTTCTTGGATGAACTTCCATTTGTTTCCTTCGAAGGAATATCATGGGGCTGTCAAGGGCATGCCATGAGGACTGTCAAGGCTACCCTGTGGCATCAAGGCCACGCCAAAGCTAGAGAATAATCTATTTAATTGCCCAAACAAAAATGATACGAATAATCTAAAACTTCAAGCATGTTTGCTGGAAATTGATCTTATATATGAGAGATCTTGTACATGTAACGCATTTTCAACCCGAATAAAGTTGGCTTCAAATGTAGTAGTAGTAGTATATATATATACTGTTTAATTACTGATTCGGACAAGTTTTACATATTAATTGATCAGTAAATACCAAATATGTATTTACCAAATATTATTCAATTTGTAAGTACAGAGTAGATCAGTAGAAAAAATAAGAAAAGGAAAATAAAAGTTGTTATATAAGTCACCGATAGTAATTAATTTGAATAATTAAGCAGTACATGACCAACTAATTCAACGTGTTGATGATCAGTAGCTAGCTAGTTATTAGCTAGATGATCATGATATGCTTACAGCTGCCAAACTTCAGTCAAAATTAAGCAGCTACAACCATATATATGTTTTTGTCCAACTCTAGCTAATTCTCTTGTGAAAGCCCCGGCCTTGCCCATGAGTTACATATATAGGCTGCGTGACCCTTTAAATGCGAAGGATATTAAATTTCGGGACCAATTTGATGAATTTTAAAGTTTAGAGAGTTATTTGATTTTGCGCAAACAAAATAGACCAACTTTCTACTTATCCCTTTAAAAGTATCTAGAGATTTCAAAACAAGGATATTTTTTTTTTAATATTCAATGCGAACTAAGGACGAAGCAGAATGTGGAATTTGGAGTGCCCAACTACATTAATATCGTAATTTTTGTGACCCAATATAAATTAAAAAAATAAAGCTTAAATTAAAAATAAATTCATTAACTTTTGGGGAACTTTTGCTAATTCGCCTCTGGGGTGCGCCCCACATTTAATTTTTTTTTTTCTACGTGCGCACCACATTTAATTGGTGGCTAGAAATTTAGCTGCTATAGCCACTTTTTCTTGTAGTGTGCCGGTGCAGTTTCTACAATATCGATCTAGGGGGCATGTATATTACATCTTCCCCTGTGTAGGCTATACAAATCGAATTAATGGAGGTAAGAATCTACTTTTTATTCGCCCTTTCTGGTAAATGAAGGAAGAAATTAGAAGTCTTGTACCCAATTGATCGGTGATAGATATCTCTACTCACAAACGGGATAGAAGTAGTTACTATATATATACTACTGCACTGCCATTAGCTAGGTTGGATATATATCATTGAAGTAATTTCCTCAAAACAAATTAATGGAGTACTATGCATGTAAACAGTAGTTCTGGGGAAAAAAGAAAAACAATTAGTTCAATTAATTGATATTCTTAACATTTTCAAGTCGATCCCATAAACATTTATTAATAAAATTTACTGTTATGGAAACTCCCACAACATATTACAAAACAATTTAAGTACTTATAATTTATATAATTAGGTAGCTAGGTTGAGATCTGTACATTGCTGTATCGGGCTATACTAGAATATATATATATATACACACAACGGTTGGACAAGAAAGTTACGACTACGGAAAATTAACTTACCAATTCTCTTTGTAGATCTCGAGAATTCTTCGATAATCTTTAGGTTCTTGTTGATCTCACAATCCTGAGATTCCACAATAGCAGCCCAAGCGTTCTGCCTCATTCCTCTCCACGCTCACAACTATCTTAGGGTTTTTTATGAGTCTTGATGACCAACTCTCAAACTAACAATTAGTCAATTAGGTAGACTATCTCATAGCTATCCTTATATATGAAAACCTAGCTGTGATAGTGTGGGATCGTTAGGGATCTCAGATCTCGGCCGTAGGATCACATGGAAAAACTCTTTTTCCATTAACTCCCTTATATTCTTTAATTCCAAATTTTAGGCTTCTACTAATTGTAATCATGTCCATCAACATATTACAATTCACCCCTAAGAATTTGAGATTGATTTGTGAAATCCTTTTGCTAACAATTATTCGTTATTTATCCTTCCACCACACTATATTCCATATGAGCTAATAGGACAGAATATTATCATTGATAAAGTCCTAGCTCATATAATTCTTAATTTTTTAATCTTTAACTCATTGGAATCTCGAATTGTTTCCAAAATAATTTCACAAATAAATAAATATATAATACATTAATTTCAAAAAACATTTTCACAAAATTCCTCTGGCCAGAGATTTCTTTTTCTCGAGTCCAAACCTATACATATATACTTGAATATACTATCTTACAAAGAGACTGGTGGATTCCTTATTGAGTATTTATACAAACCCATTTATTATATACAAGACCCAACATTGTCTGGAATATTTGATCTAGAAAGATCATCATCAAATGACTCGGTCAAAGTACAAGTACACAACAAATAGATCCATATAAACCTCTCAGGTCTAAGATACAATAAACCAATTGTGCTTAATACCTTTTCAATACCAATGATCACTTCAGAAGGTATCCATATTTGATTCCGTTCAGTGCATGTACTCTTACATTACACTTACTCGTTTGCTTAAGGTCACTACCTCGATGACTGAGTACATCATCCTATTTAATAGAGGCACAACGAGTGTAGACCTATTGTACATAAATATGTACCTTAGTCTAGAACAAAACATCAAGTGTACAAGGAACCGAAAAATCATACTCCTCGCCTTTGATTCATTAATCATTGGCATGACTTTTCTACAATGTCACTTAATAATAATCGTGTAACATCTTATGTTACAACATATTACCAATATAATAAATATAAACACGCGGCATCTAAATAACAATTATTTAGAATAATGATTTTTAGAGCATATTTCATACAGGACAGGTCTCCGACTCAAGATATTCAGGAGGTGAACATATATAGATTTTAATATAAAAATTAAATTAAGAAGAAAAGAAAAAGATCTACAGGAATCTCAGACCCACAATTAATTACAAACCTATCGTGGTCGTGATAATTATCTTTGTATATATACCAAAAGTTGGCCTTAATTACAAGAATTGTATATGGTTAATTTGCACCGGTTTCTACACGATATTTAGCTGCAGACACATGCGCGCAAAACAAGTTATATATGCAACGGCTTCAAGAACGTACGCACGCCACAACTTTAATGTCTAAAGGCCAACGTGAAACCAAAATTTAATGACGCTAACTCTGGAAATGTTCAACCCTTAAACCAAAATTTATTTGTCTGTTGCACAACCTACACAAACCCTCATCTACCACTGCTTTACATTTGTTTTGTATGAGAAAATTTTTACTATTCAAGTTTTTTTTTTTTTTTTCTGGTTGTTACTATACATATATCTACCACTGTTTTACATTTGTTTTGTATGAGAAAATTTTACTATTCAAGTTTTTTTTTTCCTGGTTGTTACTCTATATATATTTATTTATTGATAATAATTGCTGCTATGTTTTTGCAGCTGAGTTTTAGTCTGAATGCTGCTATTATGTAAGTGTGTAGATGCAACGTACCACTACAAGAAATATAGCTTTAGGTGACAAAATTTTGGGTGTCTAACCAAATTTTGTCACCTAAAGTGGCTTTCCATGACAAAATATTAATTTCGTCACCCAAAACCATCCAGGAACGCCAAAACCGTCCGGACCGGTCAAAAAACCGTTCGGACGTATTTCTGGTGTGACGACATACACGCGTCGTGAATGAGTGACGTTAAAAATAGTCACAAAATACAAAATACCGTCCGGATAAACAACAAACCGTTTGGACTCTCTGCTGGGTGACAAATTCCAAATGTCGTAACTGAGTGACAATTAGAATCATCACAATTTTTACAACTGTGTCCGGACTCTTTTTATACAACGTTCGAACGGAATTACCTAACGAATAATAATCGTCAGTATATAGTGACAAATTAAAAATCGTCATGAACACTCAATCCGTCCGGACTTCATCAACCGCATTCCAACGGAAAAAATAACGTCGTCCGGACGACAAAACATGTCCGCACAGGTATGAACGCTTCTTCCGCGAATCGTGTGGTTCCACGTTGCAAAACTTTAGACACTTGATATCGAAACCGTCCGGACGATTTAAGTTCTAGAATCTTTTTGAATCGGGCATATTTAATGACGTTAAATTTGATTGGGCCACGTGTGAATATAAAAGATGAGAAGTCCGAACGCATATGAAATACGTTGGACGATTCTGAGACATTAAACCGGCCAAACTTTGTCAAAATCACAAACTCCTATCTTCTCTCAAACTTTTCTCCCAAACATTTTCACTACCCATTCGAGATCTCTCAAACAACTTCAGGTAAAACTTTCTTCATGAGTTTGCTTCTCAATTTCATGCATTTCAATTCAATACGTCCACTGTTTAGTTTGTTGAGTTGTTTGCATTCGTCCTTTAGTTTCTGGTCATTGAAAAACCGTTTGGATGGTTGTTTAAGACTTCCGGACATTGTTTAGACCATCCGAATGGTATTTGGCCGTGCAGATATAATTTAAACGACGCAGTTTGACATTCGTGCGAACGGTTTGTGCTAATGTTCAACGGTTTTTGCTAGGTTGACCATGGAACACTCGGAGAAGTATCACCAATGTCGGGGGACAGACAGAGCGACCAGCTTGGGCGGACGCCTTTTTAGTGGAGTTGAAGGAGAGTATTCGGGCAATAGTGAAGCCGACGCATTCGTTGTGCATGGAGCTCCAATGCCGCTTGACCGGTCTAGAGGCCAAACTTGCTCTAACGGATAGGGCTCTGACGAAGAGCTGAATATTATGCGGATGGAAACTGTTCTCTGTGAGAGAACAATTGTCTCAGTTGTCCCAGTCTGTCCATACCGTTCCGATACAGCTGCAGACACTCGTCAGACGGGTGGATAATATGGAGGAGCATTTGGCGCATGTTCGTGATGCCCTCAGACAAGATCTGGACTAGTCTCCTGTTTATGCTTTATTACTATTATTTATTTATTGTTTGAAGGACCGTCTCCGGCTTGTACTAGACATTATGATTGTGTTTTTCGTTCGGTATTTGGATTATTTTTGATATTTTATATTAATTATGTTCTTTCACTTGATTAAATTTATTACAATTTAAACGGATAATTAGTATAATCAAATGGGTGATTAGTACAAGTGCTATGTTAACGGAACGGTTAGTGTAATTAGATTATAATGGTTAGTGCAATTAACTTGCAATTACAATTATGGGTGATTAGTTATAACTATGTATTTTTTTTATGTACAAAATAAATAAATAAAGTTAAAAATTTGAGCCAAATTACTTTGTGTTAAATTGAGTGAAGGTTAATAAATTAAGTGAAGTAAATTAATTATATAAATTAAATCATTTAAATAAATTAAAGTGAAGTAAATTAAATTTAGTGAATTTAACAACAAAAGTAATTTAAATAAATCTGCTAGGGGTTCGAACGACGTATCTCAACGTCTAGACTCCTTGTTACAGAGGTAGGCGTTCGAACAAAAAGGCTAAGTGTCCGGACCGGTATGATGAAAAGACGTTGTTGGAACGGTTGAGTATACCGTCCGACGTTATTGTAACCGTCATATGACTTACACGTGTTTACGTTATATGATAGTTGAAAATAGTTGTCGCCGTCCGAACCATTGTCTACCGTCGCACAAAGTCAGTGGAAAGCCGTTCGCATGTCTCCAAAACGTGTCTGGACGTGTTTATTGCTCCGAACCATTTTAAACGGTTTAAATTTTGGCATTTAATACGAATGTACGTTGATTGGGCCACGTGTGCAAGTAAACGTCCGGACGACATGAAGGTCGTCCAGACGCTATCGACGGATTCTGAAAAGACAAACGGTTCGGCATTTTCACAAATACCACACCATTTCTCATCAAAAATCTCTAAAACTCAATTCTTTTCTTCTCAAATCTTGACATAATATCACTCTTTCGAGGATCTAATCACATTAGGTATGTTTTGCTTACTTTTAACAAGATTTTAACGGTAAAAATTTTTTTTTTTATAGTTTTACGTATAGAATTTCAATTCCATTTTTTGCATAGTACATTGTGTTTTTTTATTATTGATTTTTATGTATAAATTGATTGTGTTAAGTGTTAGCATTGTTTTAAGTATATTAGTTTGTGTTTTGGTTGTATTTTTGGGCGTGTGTGGGAGGTGGAGGGATGCTGCCATGGCTGAGTTAACTCGGTCGTCCTCCCCTCAGCATCCGGACGCTTCCCTGAGACGTCTGGACGTTTCTTTGAGTCGTTCGAACGTAGCCTTGAGGCGTTCAAACTCATGCCAATGTCGTTCAAAGGTATACGTTGTTGTTTTAATTTTGTTCGGACACTATATAAGAGTAGTCCGGACGTGATTTATATTAAATTTAAAAAGTTTATTCTCTTTTGTGCTTTCAGACATATACCTATCGATGTTCGGATGCCTGTAGTATCCCTACCGGGATACATTGTCGTTTTGATTTTGTCCGGACGCTTTTTCAGTGCATTCCAGACATTTGAATGTTAAATTTAAATAGTTTTCTTATTTGTTTAGGGTTTGAATGGATATCCAATTCTGTCCTGACGGTTTGGTAATGTTCAGACGCTTCATCTAGCTATTCAGACGGTTTTACTTGGTGTTCGAACGGTTTTACTTAGTGTTTGGACGATTTGTTCATGTTCGGACATCTTTCTAACTGTGTGAACACTTTTTGTGCAGATTCTTAAAAAATGAGCAAGCGTCCACGTACCAGCGGCCAGGCTGATGACGAGCAATCTTCCGCTTTACTTTAACGTTGGAGCAGCATACAACGATCATTATGTCCCGCTCGATTGTTGTCGAGCAGGACATCAAGTTGGCGGATTTCTACGATGACATTTGAGGGTCGGACGCTTTCGGAGGTGGTGGAGGAGATAGGTTGGCTTCCGTTGATCCATAGGACTGGCTATGCATCGAAGAACCTAGTGCGGGAGTTCTATTGTGCCTATTTTACGGGCGAGGGACATCGAGGAGCCTAGTATGGAGCTCACTGTCCGTAATGTTCCAATTGTATTCTCGCCAGACGAGCTGGCGAGATTCTTGGGGTACGAAAGGGATTTGGTAGCATTCCAAACTTGTCAATGAGTCAGGAGGGCTAGCCTACTAAGGCAGAGGTAATCCGGATTATGCTAGGCGAGGATACAACTATTTTGGACGGAGCTATATGATACACGGCAGTTGCTTCCTTTTTGGCGGATCATGCACCTGATCCTATGCTCCACCATCGACCCAAGGAAGCACACCACAGAGCTGTCTTATAGCCGGCCGAGTTCTTGTACCTGGTAGTTGTTTGGGGGCTACTTGTTGATATGGCATCATACATCTACCAGTCCATTCATGCAGAAGCCCTAAAGATTGATGCTATGTATTCATTGCCGCATGAGATTCTTCTGACCCAATTCCTGCATGCCATGCTGGTACCTGAGGGTGCTGACAAGTTGAGGGACAATTCTAGTTGGGTCGATCAACAAGACAACGCTCTCCAAATCGATTGCCCAGACACGCGAGCACTGAATGTCGCTTGGGCTGCTAGAGTTAGACGACAGGAGCAGCCTGAGGAGGCAATGGAGCAGTAGGATCCTGAACAGAGCTCGACCCAGGGATTTGGGGCATAGCGACCGGGTTGGATGGATTACATGATGGCACAGCTGACTGAGCAAATGCAATCGATCATGCGGCCCACCCATGAGATGGTCAGTGATATCAGTGTCGGCTGACAACTTTGGAGCGTAAGGTCATGGACATGGACTCTGGGTGGAAGAAGGAGATCGTTGTGGTTCAGGAGGCCATAAAGAAAGTGGCAACTAGTGTAGAGATATTTGCCTTGGCTTAGTGGGTCGTGCTGATAGAGGAGCACCCGTGACGTTCTAAAACTCACATGATGATGATGATGATGATGATGAGCAGTAGTCTATCTTTATTTAGTTTTATTATGACGTTTATTTTTTTATTATGTTTTGAGGACATTTACTTTTATATTATGTTTTGTGGACATGTATTGCTATTTATTTGATGTTATTTGTTTATATTATGTTTTGACGATATTTGATATATTTATGTTATTTCAGTTATGTTGTTTCTATTTATTAGAACTTAATACAATATGTTAATTAATGTTATATTTTTAATTTTGATACACTCATTCAAAAAAATGTTGATATTAGAACTTAACACACTTAAGGTTAACTAACTTTGGTTATTTAAAACTTGTTAATAATATAATTGTATAAGCAAAAAAATTGTAAATCTCCGTGAAGGTGAGATCACGAGCATAAATGGCGACCTAAGCTACGACTATTTATACATTGACATTTTGTTTATTTACGCATCGACTTTTTTAATGTGCCGATAATATAACTTATCGGACAATATATAAAATGCCGTTATAAACGTACGACAATGAAAAAAAGCCGTGTAATCCATCCGACTTTGGTTTCCAGTCCGAACATCTTGTTTTTCCATGAAGGATCTATTTAATACAGTGCCTTGTTTTTCAAAGACTTCTTCTATTTAAAATTATCATCAGAGTCCGGACAATGGTGGTGTGCTTTTATGACTAGACGTTGTCGTTTGAGGATTACTAAAATGAACTGAAAGATAGCGTTCAGACATGTTTGGCATCGTTCGGACGGTTATGAAATTTTTACGGCAACAATTCCCTCGAAAACTAATACACGTAAGCGTCCGAACTCCATTCTATATGTCCGAATGGTATTCAATCGTATAAAAGTGGCAGAATTGCAGACAGTGGAGGAAAAATGAGAAATACTTAGAAAATGAGAGATTTGAGCAAGAGGAGAAGAAGAGAGCTGATTTTGAGCGTCCAACCTCATTGAATCGGGTGTGGAAGAGAAACTCATTTAGAATTTGATATTGGATTGCATTTAAGGTTAGTGGATTTTAAATTGAATTGTTTTAGAATGAAAAGCATAGATTTTAGGATATGAAAGCATGTGTTTTTCAAAATTTTAGGTTCTAAAATGATAGCAATGGAGTTTAGGGTTGGTTGTGATGTGTTTATATTGAAGTGTTTATGATTTGGGTTGATTTTGGTAAGAATTTGGGGTGAAAATGGAGTCTGTGCGTTGAAGAACTGTCTTGTTCGACAATCGCAGTCCGGACGGATTATGTTCCGTCCAGACTCTATTTTTTGTTTGGACGCTTTGCAAAAGCGTTTGAATGCTTATATGTATGGTTCGGACGGTTATGAGTACGTTCGAACGGTTTTTGCTGTTATGTTCTTGCATTCATTTAGTAGCCTTAGCCCCCGTTTAAGAATTACACGGAGTTCGGATAACGAACTCGGTGTAATTCTTGAATTGTCCACATTATGGACAGTTTGAGTTTACAATATGCGTAATGTGCATAATTGTATCTGCTATCACGGCAGATGTGTTTAGAAATTTTGATGCAAATCTCCTTTTGTCCTTCGGATACACATTCAACATTGAGCTTATACACTTGCCTTAAATGGTGGGTGTTTATGCTCAATGTTGTAGGCGTGTATCTGGGGACTGAGGGAAAATGCTGTCGAAATTTCTAGAGCATCAGTCACAATGGTCGGTCAATTACGTGCAGTATGTGATATTGTAAACTTGAATGGGATAGAACTATCACCTGAAGAAATTGGAGTTGAGTATGAATGTCATCATTGTTTGCATTATTGTTTGTATTTTCGTCTTTGAAGGAACAATATGGATAAGAGCTGGATTTATGAGGCTGATAGACTAAAAAGTCGAAGTATAGTAATGATGTTCGAGATTTTATTAGTGTTGCCCGTAGTTATGCAGATAGTCGGACTGATAAGATGTCCATGTAAGAGATGTAAGAATGTGTTGTTCCAATGTGTGGACAAGATGGAGGATCATTTATTCATAATTGGGTTTGACTAGAGTTACACTCATTGGGTATTTCACGGAGAGTCAATTTCAGAAGTTTCTAACCGGGTAGTGACTTTAGAACTTGAACCTTGGAGTAAGGACTCTGGGGGAAACATAAATGATGATATGAGAGACATGTTAGAAGATTTTGAGCGGGAAGAGGGGTTGATGAGAACGCTGGTGAAAATATGTCGGGTCCTGAAACAATCGACTCAGGGTCTAGAGTGTTGGCTTTTGTTCACAATCGATATTTTGATGATTTCAATAAATGGATTAAGTTTACAAAATGGACATCTTCAAAGACAAAGACATTTTTATCAAAGAGCCAAAGACAAGAAGATTGAAGATCAAGAAGATGCAAGGAGCTCAAAAGTGAAGATTCAAGACCATAGGTATAACCTTGTAACTCTTAGTTTCACTTTTGACAAGGATTTGAATCACACACTTGCATATCTTTCAAAACGTGCATAAACCGTTTTACCTCTTGTTTGAAAGATAAAATATTTTTTAAATGGTTTCAAAACACCCCAATAAACTCCCAAACCTTTTATATACTTATGGGAAGTTAGTTCTTAAAATTGGGTGTTTTAAAATGGTCAAAAACATGGTTTTAAATAAATGGATCATGTGCTTAAGTTGAAGAGGTCGACTAGCTGGTGAAGCACCGGTCGACGCTTGGTGTAGCAGTCGACGGTATATATTTTAAAATAGATCCGTTGAAGCACTGACAATGTGACCGTTGGGTAACGGTAACCTGAAGCGGTCGACCGGTACATGAAGTACAATGGTAAAATTCATAATGGCTATAAACGGCTAGTTTTCACATGTGGCCTATATAAAGACCTTCCTATTGTCTCTAAACAAGAGAGCGACCACATATCATTTTACATAGCTTGAGAAATATCTTAAACCTTCTTATTCATATTTCTCATATCATTCACACAAATTACACTTTCTTATCCTTGTCATTGTGTGAATCAAAGAGATAGAGCTTTCCATTTTCATATCCACTCTTTGAGAGAGTTTATTCTTGTAATCTTCCTATCCAAAAGAAGTGATTCCTTTAGTGAGGTTGTTCACTAAAGAAGAAGCTTAGAGAGGGTATATCTCAAGCTTGGTTGGGTTGTGAGTGGTGAGCCCGAAAATCACTTGGGGTTTGAGTGTTGAGCCGGGAAAGCACTTGTAAGGTTCTCTAGCACCCGGAAGCTAGAGTGTACACTATTTGGAAGATAGTGGAAAACCTCAAGGCTCGGTAAAGGAGCTTGAGGGGTGGATGTAGCGGGTTTGCCAAACCACCTAAAAATCTGTGTTTGCTTCTCTATCCCTACTCTTTACATTTAGCACTTATTTATTATCGCATCTATATACTTGTGCTAAATTAGACTTTACTTTGCAAACACGGTTTTGGGGGTTAAAAGCGAAAAAGTTTGAAAACCCAATTCACCCCCCTCTTGGGTTGCCTTAATCCTTGGACTCACATAGAGATGGGTTTTCCTAGAGTTGTATCCCGGGTGTAAGAAGTACTCGAAGTTGTCTTTCATTGTCAGGTTACTTCATGTGAAGTCAGAGAATAATTTAACTATAAAGGCATTTGAAGATGTGTTGGGCTTGATAAAAGATGCGCTGTCGGAGGGGGAGACACTTCCTAAATCTTATTATGAGGCAAAAAAGTTAAGAAAGAATTTAGGATTTAGCTACGATAACATACATGCATGCTTAAATGACTGTGTAATGTTTTGGAAGGAGTACAGTGAGTTACAAGAGTGTCCAGTGTGTGGGGCATCGAGGTGGAAGTACAGTCAGAATACCAATCAAAGGTTCCTCAAAAAGTGCTTGGCATTTTCCCTTGAAACCGAGGTTGCATAGATTGTTTTTGTCAAGGCAAATGGCAACGGATATGCGTGGCACTAAGAGAAGCGTGTGATTGAAGATGGGGTGATGAGGCATCCTGCAGACTCTAGGGTATGGAAAGACCTCGATAAGAAGTATGAATGGTTTGGTCGGGAATCTCGGAACGTTCGGTTGGGTTTGGCATCTGATAGGTTCAATCCATTTGGCAACATGAGCTTATCGTATAGTATATGGCCAGTGGTACTAATTCCATACAATTTGCGCCATGGAAATGTATGAAGGATTCAAGTTTCATGTTGTCATTGCTTATTCGGTCCAAGAAGTCCCGAGAATGATATCGACGTCTACTTGCAGCCATTGATAGATGAGTTGAAGGACTTGTGGGAAAATGGAGTGCAGACGTACGACGCGGCCATGTCAAGTCCATTCAAGTTACATGTTGCTTTGCTTTGGACAATAAATGATTTTTCGACTTATGGTAATCTCTCGGGTTGGAGTACGAAAGGACGGTTAGCATGCCCTAATTGCAATGCGAACACAATGTCATTTTGGTTGAAACATGGGGCAAACATTATTTTTTGGGACATCGCCGGTATTTGCCCACGACATATGGGTGGAGGCATGATGTCGACATATTTGATGGAAAAAAAGAGTTTAGAGCAGTGCCTGAAGAAGTCACTGGAGAGAGATACTTCAACAACTTGAATCGGTACCGTTATGTTCGTTTGGGAAGACTCAGAAGAAGAGAAAACGGGCTGAGAATGAGTTAAGTTGGACGAAGCGCAGCATATTCTTTGAGTTGCCGTACTGGTCAGATTTGAAACTTCGACATAATTTGGACGTCATGCACATAGAGAAGAATATTTGTGACAATGTGTTGGGAACTTTGATGAATGTCAATGGTAAGACGAAGGACAATGCTAGTGCTCGAGGGACTTGGCATTAATGGGCATTAAAAAGATTTGCATTTGCAGGTTCGGGTCAGCAGGAGGTGATGCCTCAAGCATTATTTACTTTAAAAGGATGAACGTAAGAAGTGTTGTGAATGGCTTAAGGGTGTCAAGTTTCCTTGATGGATACGCCTCTAACATATCCCGGTGCGTGAATATAAAAGAAGGAAGATAATGGGTATGAAGAGTCACGACTCACACGTCTTGTTGCAGCGACTGTTACCGGCAATGATACACGGGTTGTTAGGAAACGAAGTATGTACAGCGTTGACTGAGTTGAGCTTATTCTTTAGAGAATTGTGCTCAAGAAAAATACGTTTAGACGTTGTGGACCAATTAGAGAAGGACATCGGAATGATTCTTTGCAAGTTGGAAGGCATTTTTCCTCCATCATTTTTTACTATTATGGTTCATTTAGCAGTTCATTTACCTCGGGAGGTGAAACTTTGGGGTCCAGTTCAATTTCAGTGGATGTATCCAATGGAAAGGTATATGGGGAAGATGAAGTGTTTCGTTAAGAACAGGCACGGTGTGAGGGCTCCATAGCAGAGAATTATCTGTTAAATGAATGTCTAACTTTTTGCTCAATGTATCTTGGTACGGTTGAGACAGATTTAATAGAAAAGACTGGAATTATGCCGACATGGATGATCGAAGTTGTCATTTTTCTGTATTTACTCAAAGTATTCGACCGCTGGGAGCTGGTAGGGTCAAGATTTGAATAGAAAGGAATTTACAAAAGTGCAGTGTATGTACTCAACAACTGTTCAAAATCAGCCAACATATAGAGTAAGCGCTTATAAGAATATTTGCTCATTTAATCACTTATCAGTTCATTATATTTTAATTTATTATAAAATATCTTATTTCTTTATAGCAAGCACTTGGAAGAGATGAGGAGACAATCACCAATAAATGTTGATAGGAGGCACGAAGAAGGATTTCCGTTATGGTTTAGAAATCGGGTATTTATTTAATTTTATCTCTATTATATGTTTAATTTTAATTGATCATTTTTTTTAGATTCAAACTTAACACGTGTTTACTATTTTAGATTCAAACTATGCAATGAAAATCTGGGCTCAGTGTCGGATGATTTGTATGCATTAGCATCCGGTCCGGATCGCACTTTGTTATTCTGGGTGTGTAGTGAATAGAGTTAGGTTTCACACGGTCTTTCGTGAACAGTTTCGTAACACTCAGAATAGTGGTGTGGTTGTTCGGGGACCATGATGGGGAAGATGTTGATTTTTACAGCCAGGTCGTAGATATTTACGTGTTGCGTTATTTGCGGGGGATTTAGTTTATTTACTCAAATGTGACTAGTTTGACTTGAGTACTCAAAACTTAGTCTTGATAAAAGTGGTCGGTTTGTTAGTATTAACACATCCTAAAGTGGTACAAAGACGACCGTTTGTGCTAGCTTTCAGGGGAATCAAGTGTTTTATATCGATGATATGAAGTTGGGCGGTCATGGAAGATTGTTCAAAAGATTACCCTAGAAACACGTATGATATTCACCTATTGAGGAGGAAGCTAGTGAAGATGGAGAAGGACCGTCGAACCGTGAAGCATACCAGGAGAATGAGTCTATTGAGCTTTTTGTGGACTTTAGCTCCTTTGACATGATCCGTTGACTAGAAATGACGTCGAGGCTTATGTACCTGTAACCGATGAGAGTGGTCCACAACAGCGTGAAGTAGAAGGAAGCGATGATTCCTCGGAATCGTTCAGTGAAGATTGTAGTGATTTTGAAGAATATGACTCGAGGACTAAAGTAACTTTATCGTTTCAATTTACTTTGCTTTCTATTTTATATTCATTTTGAGTAACATAATTCATTGTGTTTTTTCTCTAATATTGATTTATTTGGTCACAGGACGATGTCATGCCAGCAGAGGGAAATGTCTTCGGTGTGATTCAACAGTTCGAGTTGAGAGTAGTCCCAGTACACTAGCAGTGTGTCCTTCACTTAGGGATAGGAACGAATTACCTTCCCTACCACAGCCAGTCCAGTAGGCACCCAAAGTAGTTGTGCGTGTAAGTATCTTACCCCGTCAATCCCCTGAATTTTAAATTTAATTTGTACACCCGAGGTAGTACGTATTGCCTTACTCAAGGCTTGAAAGCTGACTGTTTGTATTTACTCTGTTCCCACTCATTGGAATAAAATTTTTATTTCCTTTGGGTCCGAAGTTGTCAGTAGCAAGCACGTAAACCTGTATGTGAGGGTGTTAGCAATGAAAAACGGATGATTTGTATGCATTAAGATCGCACTAGGTTTCACATGAACAGTTTCGGAATATCCCAGATGTTGGACTATTTATATTTGCGGTGACTGTTTTTGTAGGGATAAAATAGTCCTACAAAGGATGCTAGCTTCTCTCAAATATCCGGTCACGATTGTTCAAAAGTGTATGTTGCACCGTGTTACCAGGAGAATGAGTCTATTGAGACTTTAGCTCCTTTGATGATTGACTAGATGACGTCGAGGTGTAACCGATGAGAGTGTTGAAATAGAAGAAGCGATGATTCCTTCGTTCATGAAGATTGTAGTGATTTTGAAGAATATGACTCGAGACTAAAGTAACTTTATCGTTTCAATTTACTTTGTCTTTCTATTTTATATTCATTTTGGTAACATAATTCATTGTGTTTTTCTCTCTAATATTGATTTATTTGGTCACAGGACGAGTCATGCCAGCAGAGGGAAAGATTCATCAGTTCGAAGAGTAGTTACACTAGCAGTGTGTCCTTCACTTAGGGATAGGAACGAATTGACAGCCAGTCCAGTAGGCACCCAAAGTAGTTGTGCGTGTAAGTATCTTACCCCGTCAATCTTGATTAAATATTATGACTTAAATTTCTATGCTTAACTGAATTTTAAATTTATTGATTTGTAGCGACGTCCCAGACACGTTGAGGTAGTACGCGGGATTGCCTTACTCAAGGCTCGAGGAAAGCTGATATCCCTGATGGACATAGTGATGACAAGGCGTCCCAATGCTCTCGAGCGTTGGGAGACTCAACCACGTAGGATGACAATTGAGAATTACAATGTATAGGAATTCCGCGATCACGATGCACCCGTCCCGATATGAACACAGGAAACTCTCTTGTGTATTAATCGCGAGCTTTTTTTAAACATTTTTATTCCGTTCTGAATGTTTATTATTTTATTATTAATTGTGGTAACAACTGTAAATGTACAATGCAGAGGATGAGTGCAATCAACAAGAAGAATAGGAGCTAAGCTGAAGATTGTACACACATCAGGTGCGAGGTCCTTCCAACGCGAGAGAGCGTTGTTAGTAAGTAATAAATTTAAATTTATTATTTATTATTTAAATAAATGACTTAGTATTTTATATGCACATTTTATATTTCTTTTGGTGTACAGAAAAATTCAGAATCTAATGAGATTAGTCCTGCGTTGCTGTATAAAAAGACGCATACTAATAAGATGGCATGTGGACATCAGAAGATGCACGGAAAATTTTGTAAGTTGTAACATTAGATTTAATGATGCATTCGTATGCATTTATGTTTCATATGTGCTAATTTTATCTTCTTTTCTAATTTTCAAGGAAAAAATGGAGGCGTTACAGTTGCAGCACAAGTCAGAGGGAAAGTCATACACCGAAGTGGAGATTTTCGCTGAGGTGTTGGGGATGAAGTGGGTTACGTGCGAGGTTTAGGCCGTTCAGTACGGTCTGTTGGATCATCTTCATCAGCAGAAAAGAAATTGAGGAGATGAAGGCCGTTAATTTGTCTCGGAGATTGGAGGAGGCCAGATAAGAAATTGAGGAGACGAAGGCCAGACAGATGGAATATGAAGGGCTTCTGGTCAAACAGTCAGATATGAAGCGGACAATACAAGAGCATTTGCAGATGATAGAGGAGTGACAATGGAAGAAAGACGAAGAGCTAATGCAGATGATGACGGAGCAGCAACGGAAAGACGAAGTGCATCAGAAGATGATGCAGGAACAATAAAGGAACCTAGTGAACAACAAGAACGGAGGATGTAACTAATGACAGAGCAAATGCGTGAGCAGCTGATGGAGCAAATCAGATAGTTGTAATCTTGTACGACACCCTAACAAAAATTTGGATAGATTTATGTATTTTCACTACTTTGTCATTGCTTATCGATTATGTATTTTATTTACTTTAATGACGATTGCATATTGGTAGATATTTTATTATACTACGAGTATTGAATATCTTTCTATTTATATTATTTGTAAATTATTTTAAAAATTTTAATTAAATTAATTCAAATATGTCGAAAACGGTTCGAACGGCAAGAAAAGTCATCCGAACGGTTATTGTACAATGATAACGTGCGTACGCATAACTATCCGTCCGAACCCTTCACGTTAAATTCGTCCATCCGCACGGTTATTTTCGCGTGCACACGGTTTTTTAATAAGAAATCGTTCACATAGTAATAAAACATGTTCCAACGTGTTCAACAGAAAAAGCGTTTGAATTGTGTTTGTAAGGGTTCAAACGATTTTTGAAGTTGACAAAAAATATTTCATAATGAAACAACGGTGCATACGTTTTTACATAAGCATCCGGACAGCTTTTATATTACCGTTCGGACGTTGTTATACAACCGTGCACACAGATATTCCATGACAAAATGCATTTCGTCACATAGGACCAACCGTTCGCATGAGCTGTGCGAACGTATGGAGAGTACATATGCACAGCTCATGCAAACGGATGGACTGTACTGGGCATGACAATTTTTAATTTTGTCAATATGGCACAAAACCGTTCGGACGGTATTGTAAATTGTCCGAACGGTTTCGAGTGACAAAACATGAAAATCGTCATCTAAAACATTGGCTAACAGGCTTTAGGTGACAAAGCGGGTGACAACTCGGTTTTGTCACCCAAAACATTAGCTGACGAAATTAGCACTTTGGGTGGCAGTGCGCAAGAAGCACTCCCGTCCATAGTTGCTATTGTTGTTGAGGTATCTAATTACTTAATTTTATGGCTGCAATAATTGTTAGTTTTTTTTTTCAATGAGGACTATTTTATTGAAAACAAGAAAGATTAGAGCTGAGAGCTTACAATAGAAATTGCCCTAAGGTCCAACCATCCTAGGGGGTCATCGCCCATAAGAGAGGACACAAGGTCCTGAAGGGGTGAGCGAAGGCTCATGGAAGCGAGCAAGCTCACGAAGAGTGCGCCAGAAGGAGCACGGAAAGCAGGCAAGCCTGCGATTAAATGGCCCAAAAGCCCATGAATATGGTAACAATCACTGCACAAGGCGGTGGTAGCTACCGTTGGAGGAAGGATGAATGTAGCATCGATCCAGCTCCCTTGTGTTGGCTTTTGTGCACAATCGAGATTTTGATGATTTCAATAAATGGATCAAGTTTATAAAACGGACATCTTCAAAGACAAAGAATTTTTGATGAAAGAGCCAAAGACTTGAAGAAAGAAGATCAAGAAGATGCAAGGAGCTCAAAAGTGAAGTTTCAAGACCTTAGGGTATATAAACCTTGTAACTCTTAGTTTCACTTTTGACAAGGATTATGAATCACACTTGCATATCTTCCAAAACATGCAAAAACTGTTTTACCTTTTGTTTGAAAGATTAAAATGTTTTTAAAAAGGTTTTAAAACACCCCAATCAAACTCTAAACCTTTCTTATACTTATGGGAAGTAAGTCTTTAAAATTGGGTGTTTCAAAGAGGTCAAAAACATGGTTTTAATTGAACCGGATCATGTGCTTAAGTTGAGGAGGTCGACGGCTGGTGAAGCGGTCGACCGGTCTTCGACCGCTTGGTATAGTGATCGATCGGTTGATTTGAAATAGATCCGTTGAGCTTCTGACAATATGACCGTTGAGTAATGGTAACTTGAAGCGGTTGACCGGTTCATGTAGCAGTCGGCCGGTTCAAACGACCCAACGGCTATAAACGGCTAGTTTTCATATGTGGCCTATAAATACACCTTCATAACGTCCAAAATAAACACACAACGACCACATATCATTTCTACTACTTAAGAAATATTCCAAACCTTCATATTCTTTTCTCATATCATTCACACAAAACACACTTTCATATCCTTGTCTTTGTGTGAATCAAGAGATAGAGCTTTCCATTTCATATCCACTCTTTGAGAGAGTTTATTCTTGTAATCTTCCTATCCAAAAGAAGTGATTCCTTTAGTGAGGTTGTTCACTAAAGAAGAAGCTTAGATAGGGTATATCTCAAGCTTGGTTGGGTTATGAGTGGTGAGCCCGAAAAATCACTTGGGGTTTGAGTGTTGAGCCCGAGAAAGCACTTGTAAGGTTCTCTAGCACCTGGAAGCTAGAATGTACACTATTTGGAAGATAGTGGAAAACCTCAAGGCTTGGTAAAGGAGCTTGAGGGGTGGATGTAAGTGGGTTTGCCGAACCACCTAAAAATCACGTGTTTGCTTCTCTATCCCTACTCTTTATATTTAGCATTTATTCTATTATCGCATTTATATACTTGTACTAAATTACTTTACTTTGCAAACACGATTTTGGGGGTTAAAAGCAAAAAAGTTTAGAAACCCAATTCACCCCCCTCTTGGGTTGCCTTAGTCCTTGGACTCACAACTTGAACAACCTTGAAATCAAACTCCAATTGTAAATATAGAAAATAAACACACAGAAAATTCTTAAAAGACCCACGATGGATGGAAAGCGAACCATGCATGTACAGGGGCGCTTGGGACAACGTGTGTGTCAGCGTGTGCGGCAGTGTGCCAGCGAATCCTGACGACTGGAGTGGTTTGCTAGTAGATTGACAGGAAAGAGTCCTATGGAGATGCTCGTTGCTACCAAAAAGCATCTAAAATGGGGGAAACAAAAACACAAAAAAAAAAAGACAAGGGTTAATTACAAATTCCCCCTCCCCCCCCGGAGCTATACCATTAATCCCAAAAAATCCCTGAACTCTAACTCATTGCAACCCCCATAATCTACGGGAACTGTTACGAATCTATTTTGAACCCAAATTTACTATTATCATTGATTGTTTTTCGTCACACATGAGCCCACCCTTCATGAATATTCGAAACTGCCTCCATTGAATTCGAAGAAAATAAAAGTCCAAGCCGATGCATTTTGAAACAAAACTTTGTTTGAAACACTACCCTTATTTCATATTTTACTGTTTTCGCTGTCTCATCATCAACATGTGCAAGAAATTGAAACCATCGATGAGAAGCCACCGGTTTTTTGTCCCCAAGTGATAATAAACCAAAATCAAACTCAGTACGCTCAAAACCCTGCTTTGTTTATGCCTTTGTCGTATGCCTAGTTGCAATAGCATCACCGTCTCTCTCTACCGCAGGCGCAAAGGCTCAATTCTAGGTCTCTTGAGCCAAATTATCTTGTCCAAAAGATGCATTTTTCGGATTCAAGGCAAGAGCTATTTCTTCGGCGGCAACAACAGTAGCAAAGTCAGATGGTGGCAGCGGCGAAGCAGAAGATGGTCAGCAATGATTTGGCGAGCCAGCAATAACAACAGCTTCTTCAGGAGGTGATAGTTGAGTAGTTATTCAAGGCGATAGAGCTGATCAAAACCGGTAACTCGGTACTCGCACAAGGGATATTGGTGCGACTCAATCACCAGCTCTCTCTAAATTGTAAGCCTCTCTGAAGGGTAGCTTTCTATTTCAAAGAGGCATTGCAATTGCTGCTCCACATGAATACCACTGGTAATTCGTTGCCTTTGTCACCACCACCTATCAATCTCATCTTCAAGATTGGTGCTTACAAATGGTTCTCCGAGGTTTCCCTGGTGCTTCAGTTTGCCAATTTTTCTTGTAACCAAACTTTTCTTAAGGCCTTGGAAGGTTGTGATAGAATTCACGTTATAGATTTTGATATTAGGTTCGGTGGGCAATGTGCTTCTTTTATGAAAGAGCTTTGCCTTGAGGAATGGTGGTGCTCTGGCTCTCAAAATCACTGCATTTGCATCTCAAACTTTGTCTGCACAATTCTACAAAACACACTACATGGTTAATTGACATAAATGATTGAGTATAGATTATCACTCTAAGCCAATTCGCAAACAAAACGTATTGGCATGGGTCTTTTATTTTCTTCAAATTCAATGAGGTCAATTTCGTATATTCATGAAGGGTGGGCTCATGCATTTCTCATGTGTAATGGAAAACAAACAGCGATAATGGTAAATCTAGGTTCAAAACAAATTTGTAACAATTCTTGTAGATTATGGGGACGAGTTGCAACGAGTTAGAGTTTAAGGGGATTTTTGAGATTAGTGGTATAGTTCGTGGGGGAAATTTGTAATTAATCCAAAAGATAAATAAAACACTCAAACAATTGGTAGCTACACGACCTAATTGGTCGGAATCCAGTCAAGGGGAAGAGGTGGACAGGGGGAGGCGAAGCTCCCCCGACCACCCATTGGAGGGCAAGGGGTGGGGGTTGTGTAGGTGGTTTGTTGGAGAAGTCTAGAGAGAGGGAGGAGCCTCTCTCTCTCTAAACGTGGGAGTGTGTGTGTGTGTTATAATAATTGTCAGTTCATCACGTGTTTATCTATACTGGTTGGATTTCGACCGGTCTATCTTTTTATTGGCTGTGTTACCGATAGGCTTGACTTTCTGTGGGTATTCATCAGGAAATTGTGGAATTCAGTTGGAGTTTTGCTGGTTTCCCTTTGAGCAGCTCACGAGATAATCAAGCTTATAGTTCCTCATGGCCATTCATCAATTACGGAATTTACTACATGTTTTTTATAAGCTACGAGATTTATTACTTTCTTACTGAATTAAGTGTTGTCAAAGCTATAGAATACTTTTCCAAGTGGTTAATTTGTAGCTTTTTCTATGCACAATTGTTTGAAAATAATGTATTGTAAATTCCAATCTTTGTACTCCCAATATTATTTTCTAATGGCTCGGTACCTAGATTATTGTTTAATTTGCTTTTGGAATGTTAGTGGTTGAGTAAATGGAACACCCCTTTGTCATTCCAAAATTTTAGAATGCAATCCATTTTTCTGTGAAAGGTTTTCTATCCTCATTATATATCTAATTAATGTTGTTGAGTTGTTAATTATTGTATAACCTTAACTCATCTTTTCTTTATATTGTGATCTTTATCCTATCTTCCTTGATTCAACCCCCACAGAGCGTTCTTCATTATTTCTATAGATTTATGTCAGTGTCCTTTAAAGAAAGGTAAATAGTTTTTTGTCAATATCTTGTAAAAAAAGGAAAAAATTGAAGAATGCATAAATTTCACCTCACCAAATAGTGAGCGGTTGTTTTTTTATTTATGGAATAAAATCAATCTTTTTATAGCAGAATAAAAAGCTATTGGTTACATAATAAAGGCTATTAATTACAGAATAAAATCAAGATATTCGGATGTGTTGTTTCTGAAATAATGTCGTTGAAGTTACAAAGATAAGCCCAACGTCTTCAAATTCAAATGCCCCTTGACTTTTGCCAGATTTGAGATAATGTTGATGAAGTTTCCAAAGATACGCAAATTGTTATCTACCACCCTCTTCAAATTCAAATCCCCTTGACTATTTGAAATAGTTTTTGTTTTAATACCCTCCCACAAATTGAGCATGGTAGACATGCACAATTTGTCTTGCAAGGATTCCAAAGCAGGCTGAGATTGAGACTTGGTAAACACATCGGCAATTTGAGAGTTATGGAAATGTGTTTGGTAACAAGCAGCCCAAGAGAAACACGTTTACAAACGTAATGATAATTGATCTCAATATGCTTACTCTGAGCATGGAAAATAAGATTTATTGTCATAAACAAGGAGCTAATATTATTACAAGGAAAAATTACCAAAACAGTCCCTGTGGTTTCACTTTGTTACAAATTGATCCATGTGGTTTAACTTCAACAATTTAATCCCTGTGGTCTCCAAGACAATGCAAGGGGGTTCCCTCCATCCACACATTTTTTAATAGCCTAACGGAATTGGCTGACATGTCATTTTGTAGACACTTGGATAGAGCTGAGGTAGTAATTTTTCACATGTGGACTGGGGGTGCACAGAACCGGACCACAAAACTGGACCGGTCCGGACTGGTTTTGTGGTCTTCAAAGTAAAAATCCGGTCCGGTCCGGACCGGATTTGAAAACTGGATTAATCCTCTCCGGTTTGGCCCAGACATTTTTAATATCCGATCTGGATAGGACCGAACCGGACCGAATTAATAATATATAATTTTTTTTTAAAAATTTTTTTAATACAAACTTTAAAATTAAAAAAAAAATGCATAAGTCAAAACACACAGTTTTGACGCCCTCTTCCCTTCGAAATCACGCCATCTTCATTCTTCAGAATCTTTACTCAGTCTTCCATCCCCCTTTCACGCGAATCACGCCCTCACACCTTGCCCCTTCGAATCAACTCTCGAGCGGTCGAGCCACCCCACTCCGGCACTCCCCAGCAACCAGCGCAGCCACGTCCACACCCACTCCGGCACTCCCCAAAGCCCCACTCCATAGCAACGCCCAGCCACCCCCAGTGCGCAATGCCTCCCAAAGCCCCACTTCGCAGCACCAGCCGACAGCCACAACGCCACTCCACAGTGCCCATCCACAGCAGTGCGTGACCTCGACTCCCCGAGTGCTCAGCGCCACTCTTCCCCCACCAGCGCCGTTCTCAGTTTTCTTCTCCTTTTTGGTGAGAATTTGTTTGATGGCTCATGCAATAAGCTATAGATCCTTGGCCTTTGCTTCGGTTAAGTGCAATGGAGAGGGTTTTGTATCTTGTTTGGCTGCTAGTTGGATTTTATCTTATAGTTATTCAAAATTAGTTTCAGATTTGCTTAGATTGTGGTGTAATCGTGTACGACAGTTATTTGTAAAATCAAGCTCCTTCTATTTATGCTCATAGACTTGTAAGCAGGGGATTTGTAAAATGAGTCATGGCTATGTTAAATGTTAATGATCATTGTACTATTGTAGTGTCCAAGCATGCTGCAAATTGCAATGGGGAGGTGAGGCCATGAGGGCTTTAGTTTGGAAGTGAAGGAAAGCTTTGTATATCTAGATAATTCAAAACCCAACCCTTTGTATATCTTCGAGACATGAGGAAGTGAGGCCGTGAGGGCTTTAGTTTGGCAGTGAAGGAAAGCTTTTGGCCACTGATTTTAGTTCTTGAAGTGTTTTTATCAAATCTTCAATTTGACAAGCTTTTCTGCTTATGGATTCTTTACCACCTAACATGAGTAAAAACAAAGGAAAACTAACGAGTATCCCATTCCATTCCCATGAGTGAGTTAGATGGTGTTATGTTCGATCATGAATTGAATTTTTGTACGAGTCCATTGAATATTTCCTTAACTCTTTAAGTTCCCATCAAGTGAGTAGAAGTTGTTTATAGTTTTGGCAATATGAACTTTGGAGGGAAAAATATACATTGACAATTACAGGTCACTTATACAAGTTTTATATACACTATCAATTATAGAAACATTGTAATTAGAACCTGGTAAAAGTTTTTGTCTTGATTGTTCAAATAGAATCCACAGTCAAGCCGAACCATTTTAAGCAATAAGCACATACTGTTATGGTTCTTAACCCTTAATTTTTTTTTTTCATGTCTTGTCTTCTTGTTTAGTTTTTTGAATATGATATAATGGTTTTTTTTTCACTTCAATATTTTATTGGCAGAGAGAGTTTCTCACAAAGCCTTGTATCACTATGTCTCGTTCTCGTAATCGTTCGGAACGTACTGTTGATGCTAGGGGATTGAATTTAGAGGATGTGGATATGATGGTTGAGGAGGAAGATGTTTCAGAAATTTCCGCACCAAGTTTGAACCACCTAAACCAAAAAGAAAGAATCAATCTAAAGTTTGGACTTCCTTTACAAAGAAGTATGTTGGTGACCCACCACGCCCAGGGCATTTTGCAACTATTGTGATGCTGATTATGCTATGGATGGAAATAGGAATGGAACGAAGAATTTGTTGGACCATCTTAGTAAATGTAAGAAAAACCCCAATCAGCTTCCTTCAAAACCAGACAAGAGGCAAAAAACTTTAGCATATGAGAAAGGAGTTGAGGGTGATGAGAACCCTAGTAATTTGGTGATGGCCAAAAAATTTGACCATAATCATGCTATAGCTCTTCGTCAAGCTTTGGCAGAGTTTCTTATTGTTGATGAGCTCCCTTTCAGGATTGTGGAGTCTCCCCAATTTAGAAAGTTTGTACGGATGCTAGAGCCTAGATTTCAAGTCCCATCTCGCATGACCATTGCTAGGACTTGTATGGACATTTTTAAGGATCAAAAAGCATGGTTGAAGTGTATGATAGGGCTTGTGATAGTAGAGTTTGTCTCACCATTGATGCTTGGATTTTGATTCAGAATTTGAGCTATATGGTTGTCACTGCCCATTGGATTGACAGGGAGTGGAAATTGCAAAAAAGGGTGATTAGCTTTTGTTTGATTGATAATCACAAGGGAGACACAATTGGGGAGCAAGTGGAGGAGTGTTTACATGATTGGGGAATTGACAGGATTATGACCATCACAGTTTATAACGCGTCTTCAAATGATACAGCTATTGGTTACTTGAAGAGGCATCTACGAAGTAATGTGTTGAATGGTCTTTACATTCACATGAGATGTGCGGCGCATATTATGAATCTTGTAGTTGGTGATGGGTTGAAGATAAATGATGATGCAATTACAAGGGTTCGTGATGCAATTAGGTATGTATTATTTTTTTTCATTTCTTAATACTATGCATAATTCGTTTATTAAAAATTCGTTATTTCTTACAGTTTTTTTTGTGAAATGCAATTAGGTATGTGCGGTCTTCTCCTGCAAGGCTTATCAAGTTTAATCAATGTGTTGAGAAGGAAAGGATTGAATGTTCTAAGAGTTTGTGCCTTGATGTATCAACCCGTTGGAACTCTACTTATTTGATGTTGGATGTTGCTGAGAAGTATGAGTTTGCTTTTGATAGAATGGAAAGTGATGATGTTGATTATCTTCCGCATTTTACTGAAGGTGAGTGTGGGAAGAGGAACTTGGGACCTCCAACAAAAGAGGACTGGACAAAAATAAGGGTATTTTGCAAGTTTCTTGAACTCTTTTATGATGCTACAGTGCAATGTTCTGGTTCTTTATATGTTACTTCGAATTCCTACTTCCATGGACTCTATAGGGTGCATTCTCATTTGTGTCGTTATTCACAAAGTACGGACAAAAGATTGAAAGACATGGCTGATATTATGATGGTTAAGTACCAAAAATATTGGGGGAGGAATGAAAGGTTAAATTTGTTGATATTTATTGCAAATGTGATTGATCCACGGTCTAAGTTACAAGTAATGGGACAAATGGTGAGGTTGATGTATGGTGGAATAGAGGGAGAGAAGTTGGTGGCCAGTATAAGTGATTTGTTTCGTGCATTATTTGATGAATATGCGTTAAGGTTACCTCAGGCTCAGGTGCATTCATCTACTAGTAGTGTGCCTCCTCCTCCTCCAGTGGTTGTGGGTTATGGCAACAAGCTAACTTTATTTGAGGTTTATTGGAGCACGGCTGTGTCGTTTGGAACATATTCATCAAGTCCCAGTGCAAACTTAGAAATTGATCGGTATTTGGCTGATCCACTTGTTGCTCCAGGAAGAATTTTGACGTATTGAAATAGTGGAAGGATAATGATTTACGATATCCCGTCATTGCTAAGATTGCACGGGATGTATTGGCTATCCTATCTCCACTGTGTCTTCAGAGTCCGCTTTTAGTACGAGGGGATGTGTACTTGATCCATTCCGAAGTTCATTAGCTCCAATGACTGTGGAGGCCCTCGTTTGCACCCAAGATTGGTTGAGGCGTGTGGATGAAAAGGAACCAATTAATATCAAAGACATTTTAGATTGTATCGAGAGTTATGACATGCATTCCGGTAAAATAAATTGTGTTTGTAATTTTAATTCTCTTTTTATTTTCTCTGTGCTTTACTTATATTTATTTGTTTTTAACATTTATTGACATTTAAACTTGCAGAAATGGCAAGCAATAGCACAACAGCAAACGAACTTGAAAAAAGGGACGGCTAGTTCAACAAAAAGCAAACACAAGCATGAAGATCAATATCATGCCATTAAATTTACTAATTTGTTATCTTAGGAAATAATTAATAAGTGATAGATGTTAACTATATTAGGAATTTAGAAATAATTTATAAGTGATAGATGTTAACTATGTTATGGGTTATAGCCATTAAATTTAGAAATAATTAATAAGTGATAGATGTTAACTATATTAGGGTTTATAGCCATTAAATTTAGAAATAATTTGTAAGTGATAGATGTTAACTATATTAGGGGTTATAGCCATTAAATTCAGAAATAATTAATAATTGATAGATGTTAACTATATTAGTTAAATTTAGATGTTAACTATATTAGGGTTTATAGCCATTAAATTTAGGATAAGTTAACTATATTAGGGGTTATAGCCATTAAATTTAGAAATAATTTAATATAGATGTTAACTATATTAGGGGTTATAGCCATTAAATTTAGAAACAGTTTAACTATATTAGGGGTTATAGCCATTAAATTTAGAAATATTTATAAGTTTAACTATATTAGGGGTTATAGCCATTAAATTTAGGGATAAGTTTAACTATATTAGGGGTTATAATTAAATTTAGAAATAATTTCTAAGTATAGATGTTAACTATATTTAGGGGTTATAGCCATTAAATTCAGAAATAATTTATAAGTGATAGATGTTAACTATATTAGGGGTTATAGCCATTAAATTCAGAAATAATTAATAAGTGATAGATGTTAACTATATTATGGGTTATAGCCATTAAATTTAGAAATAATTTCTAAGTGATAGACGTTAACTATATTAGGGTTTATAGCCACTAAATTTAGAAATAATTTCTAAGTGGTAGATGTTAACTATATTAGGGGTTATAAATGATGTGGGCTAAAAATAAAAAAAAATAAAAAATAAAAAAACTCAAGGAAAAAAGATGAAACCTGTCTGGACCACTTAAGTGGTCCAGACCGGACTATTTTGATCTGGACCGGACCACTTATCCAGTCCTTACATTTAAGCACAACCGGAAATTCGGTTCGAAAACCAGACAAGATTTCCGGTTGTGCAGCCCTATTGTGGACAACCAACTCATCCAAAAAAAAAAAAGCGAAAGCGTCGAGATGCCCCATCATGAAATCTCTCCAAATCACCGAACCTCTCCTTCATCTCCATTTTCACTTGTCATTTCCGCCCCCCCCCCCCCCCACATCGAACTCCACTTCACCTCCACTTTCGTTCACCCTTTTCCTTTCCCCCACTAAAGATGAAAGAGGGTTCAAGTGCAATATGGGGCTGGTAATCCTTGCACCTGTGATGTACTGGCCTAGTTTCCATTTGTCTCAAAGTTCCAAACTAGGCTGTTATTCAACCAAACTTTCTGCAAAGGGCTTCAAATTACACAATTTTGGCTGGTGGCAAGAAGAACAAGTAAAATGACCAACGCAGCATAGTCTAGACGAATAGAAGAGAAAGCAAGAGTCCAGGAGGTGAGAGCGCTTTTGAGGAATTGGTGATAAAAGAGGAAATATGCATGAAAATGCAACACATTTATCCACTGTAGTATGCCTATCTCCTGGTCCAGACTCCTCTTTCCACCTTACAGAAACTCTTAAGTCTTTATTGTGTTTGTGAGGTCCTCAAAGCTGTTAAAAAAATATTTGAATCCGACGTTTACACATCCTTGTTAGTTATACGTGTGTTATAGGCAACATGTTAATAGAATGTATCGCCTGCTTATATCATTCTCTCTTTATCCATTTATATGCAAATGAAAGAGTTCAATTTCAATGGCTATGAACAAACGACACTTAAAAAAATCTAAATCGTCTTTTTGGAAATCAAAAGACCTAAGAGACATTAAAAGAGACCCACTTCTCTCGATACAGATTGTACTAGTCTATTTTTTACTTGTTGGAGAAATCCCCTCCGACTTTGCATGAGGCCTCCAAAAGCTACCTAGTAAATTTGAAAATACAAGGCACAAGCACCTTGTCAATAGTAGCAGTAGTGAAAACAAGCTCCCCACCAAAGTTTCGAAATCCACATTGTCCTTATTAATTCCAAATGATCCAATAGAGAGTGTGCGACTCTCTCCACTATATTGTGCCAAATTTATAGTTCTTGTAGAATTTTTCAACAAAGTTCTAGGATTCATGGTTTGCCTCCTTTGACTAAGCTGAGCGTTGGAGGATTTCCGCTACTAAATTTGGTGAATTGATATGGTTTGTAGTGGCTGATGATGTTAGTACATCATAAGAAAATTGTGAGTTGCACAAAAAATGGTGAGTTGCATAGCCTGACCAGAATTTTTGTAAGGCAACGAGGACTCATCAAACACCACATGCCGAGAGACGTGGAATTTATTTGTTGTAGGAGAGAAACATCAATAGCCTTTGTGTCTGTCGTTGTAACCGATTAACACACAGTGAGGATTTGCTATCAAATTTGTTCCACTTGGTGTCCCATAAATAAGGGTAACACCTGGACCCGAAAACTTTCAGGGAGGCGTAGTCAAGTTGTTTTCCATAGAGTCAAAAAAATGGAGAATCCTATTGAAGAATAGCAATAGGATTTCAATTGAGCAAGAAGATGGTTGTCATAAAAGCTTTTATACATAAACATTTAGGAATATTAGCATGCAACAACATAGTAATTCTCAGTTCTCTTATAGCTCGATGTCTCCTTTCGACTGTGCCGTTTTATTCAGGTGTGTATGGGCAAGAAAGGTGATGAATAATGTCTATTCTTGCAACTGCTTCGGAAAACATTGATCAACAAACTCACCCCTCCATCAATTTGAATCAATTTAGTTAAGCCATCAAATTGCCATTTGATATATTTCTCAAATAGAAGAAATTAATCAAAGAAATCAGTTGTGCTTTACTGGGATCAGCCAAACAAATTTAGTAAAATCATCAACTACAGATACATAGAACCGAAACTGATGTAAGGACATAACAGGGGATGGACTCCAAAGATCAATATGAATCTTTCCAAAAGAAGCAGTAGTCTTAGAATCAGACACAAGAAAAGGTAACTTAGAAAAACTTTTCTAACTAGAAACTCTCACAGAGAAAGGTTTTTTTATTGCATATAAATTGAATTAACCTTGACTAACGAAGATGCGCAACCACAATAGCCTGAGAATGTCCAAGTCGTTGATGTCATGTTTCTTTAGAAGCAGTACAAAATTTAGTAGAGAAGAGAGCCACTGGAGAGGCACAGATGGTGTACAGGTTACTCTGTTTTGTTCCCTTCAACAGTAACTGATGAGTCATTCGATCCTTGATCACAAAATCTCTGTTAGAAAATTCGCAGTTCACAGGGTAGTCAGAAGTAAGCTGGCCTATATATCGTAAACTTCTTTCCAATTCAAGAACTAATAGAACATCTCGTAAAGGAATCATAGAGGAACCAAAACCAAGTGTGGCATCGACAATATGTGTAATATTAAAGAAATCTTCATTACCAAGCATCACTTGATCAAGACCATTATAAGGATAAAAGATGTGTAAACTACTTTCGTTGGACTTCATATGAGTAAAAGCACTTGTATTAGAAGTCAATTCCTCAGTTCTTACATCAATATCAAGTTGTTGCAGTGCTTTGAATGCTTGTGGAAGATTTTCAGGTTGAACTGAATGATTGAAACGGTGTCAGCACCGAATGGCAAGATGATATCTTAATTGGTTTCTCTCGAAGGTTGGCTTGGAGATGACCCTAACCAGGTTTTTGTTGCTGGGCTGAGGAGCAGGAACAAACCACGTCCCTTTGAAGAGAAACAGCCCAATTGCTTCTGATTCTTGTTGTATGATTTGGAATCAATTTTGTTAGCATAAAATACGGTATATTGTGAGGATCCTAGTGTATATAGAGTAAGTCTTGTCTCATAGCTCTAGAGGAGAGGGACGACTTCACTATATGAAGGCATCGGTGGCTTTAGCATGAGGTGGTGAATGGTTCATATCAAGCACCAAGTCCTATGAGCAAGGAGATGACCTTATTCTTGTCACTAACAACATGTCCAATGGCAGCAAGACTGTCACATACCCCCTTAAATTTTCAAACGTATTCATTGAGAAAAACTTCAGGAGTTTTCTTCATATATAGGTAAGTTGTTGTGTGACCAGTTCAGACCTATGCTTAGGTAGCAAGGCCAATGACTTGGCCAAGAGCTTCCTCAGCTAAGGTCCTGATGATCCAGCCTCGAAGAACCCGATCATCGATTTTCCATTTCTTGTATTAAGGATTGGGGGTTGTTATTGAGTTATCAGTAGCTATAAGTATAACCGTTGGTGGTTGGCTCTCTCCAGTGACGAAACCCGTGAGTCCTTGGCTTTCGACAATTGCAAGAGCTTGCTCATGCCAAAGTGGGTAATTTTTGGGTTTAAGCCTAAGGGTAACAAAGTTACCAACATTGAAGGAAGCGAAAGACATTGTTTACTCTAATACCATAAAGAAAGGTAAAAATTGAAGGATGCGGAAATCTCGCCTCACCGAATAGTAAGCGGTTAATTTTTATTTATAGAATAAAATCAATCTCTTTATAAAAGAATAAAAGCTATTAATTACATAATAAAGGCTATTAATTATAGAATAAAATCAAGATATCAAGATGTGTTGTTTTTGAAATCGTTGCTGAAGTTTCCAAAGATAAGCCCAACATCTTCAAATTCAAATCCTCGACTTTTGCCGGATCTGAGATAATGTTGGTAGAGTTTCTAAAGATAACTAGATTTTTATCCACCTTCTTCAAATTCAAATCCTCCTGCTTCGAATTTAAATCCTCCTTGACTATTTGAATACTTTCTATTTTAATATCTTTAATCTCGAGGCATTCCTTTTTGGGCGCTTTTTCTCTCGAAATCTCTCCCTTGGCCTTTTGAGCATTTTTGGTATTTTGGTTATGAGACACGAACAACGCCATCTTGTACCAGACTCCAAGCGCTTGTTTCCACCCATAGAGCTTTTTCTTTAACTTGTACACGCCCTCTAGACTAGTCTAATCTATCATGCACGGTTTCACCCATTAACAGGAATTGTATGATTTGTCTCATACTATTTCTTCATGTTGGCATGAAATATTATCTATCCTACACAGTTTCACCCACAAAAGATGCTCCAATATGTTCCCTTGAGATTGAGGTTATAGAGGTTATTTATGTCAAGGACAATAGCTAATGACTTGACACAAAGAAAGGCGAGTTGTTGATCAAAGTGCAATTCAACATCCATCAGATTCTCTTATATGGAAAGATTTTGATAGGATTTATCAGTGGTTTGCAAATGACTCTTGAAATGTTTCACTTCGACGAGCAGGTGATGGTTTCAACCCATTTAGCATTATGAGTACATCTTACAGCATGTAGTTAGTTATTCTTACCCCATATAACCACCCCCCATGGAAGTGCACGAAACACCCATATTTGATGATGACTACACTTATTCCTAAACCAAAGGCACCTGAAAATGATATTGATGTGTATTTGAGGCCATTGGTGGATGAGCTAAATGAGTTATGGAAAAATGGAGGGGATACATATGATGCCTCTACTGTATAGACGTTCCGAATGCATGCAACTATGTTGTGGACAATAGATGACTTTTCAACCTATGGAGTTCTTCCAGGGTGGAGCACTATGGGCAAGCTAGCATGTCCAGAGTGTGATGCAGATACAGAGTTCTTGCGGTTGAAGCATGGACAAAAATACTGTTATATGGGTCACTATCGTTTCTTGCCACTAGGCCATTCTTGGTGAAAGAAGAAGCGTGAATTTGATGGCAACATTGAACGTAGAATTGCACCTCCAAACCTAACTGGTCATGATGTTTTGGAGCAATTAGGAAATATAAGAAATGCGACTATTGGAAAATTGTTGCCTACAGGGAAAAAGAACGTATAATTGAAGAGTTGAATTAGACTAAAAATAGTATTTTATTTGAGCTCCTGTATTGGGTAACTTTGAAACTCAGACATAACCTCAATGTCATGCATATTGAAAAAAAAATATTTGTGATAATATGTTGGGAACCTTATTGGGTATCGTGGAAAAATGAAAGATACAGTCAAAGTCCGAAAAGATTTGGAGAAAATGGGTCTCAAGTTGGGGCTACACTCACAAAAAATTGAAGGTCAATCTTTCATGCCTCATGCTCATTACACACTATCAAAGAATGAGAAGAAAAACTTCTTAGCCTAATTGAAAGCTGTGAAGTTTCTTGATAATTACGCTTCAAATATCTCAAGGTGTGTGAATCTCGATGAGGGTAAAATCACTGGATTGACTAGCCATGATTGTCACATATTGTTACAGTGCTTACTTCCTGTTGCAATCTTAGGGTATCTAAGAAAAGATATAAGTATGGCATTGGTAGAGCTCTGTTCAATTTTCAAGCACTTATGTTCATGGACATTGAGCATAGAAGTGTTGCATAAAATTAGAGCTTTATATTGTTGCCATACCTTGTAAGCTTGAGATGATATTTCCACCAGCATTCTTTGACATCATTATACACTTAGCTGTAAATTTACCACGTGAGGTGTTGATTCCCGACCTGTGCAATTTCACTGGATGTATCCTGTCGAAAGGTTTCTTGGTCCATTAAAGCGCAATGTTAAAAACAAGTCACAACCAGAAGGTCCAATAGGTGAGGCATACATTGATTTTGAATTCCTAACTTTTTGCTTCTTATACCTTCGTGATGTTGAGACAATATTTGACTGTGATGATCGAAATACTAATAGAAGCCCTATGGGTGCTACTCCAAGTTTATCCGTATTCTCTCATGATATCCGGCCTCTGTGAGCCTTTACGTCTTGTCTATTGGAATCTCTTTTTTCTTTTCTTTTTTCAAGGTCCAATAGTATGTGCTCAAAAACTGCATTAAAGGGCTAGTTATTTACAATAAGTTATCCATAAGTTATTCATGTAGCTTATATGTTCCACTTTAGGTAGTATTACTACATTTGTATGGTGTTTTCATTTTTCAATTAGTGTATTTATGTTTGGGGAGCACTATAACCAAATCATGGAATGGTGCACAAGCAAAGTGGATAGTAAGCATGAGAAGGAATTACCAACATGGTTTAAGCAATGTGTAAGTGAATTGTTATTACTTTTTCATAGTAACATTATTCAATTTCAGTTTTTAATTGTTATTTTTCATATATTTGCATAACCATTTTGTTTCATTGCTCTTGGTAGATTAAAGATCTTTATATGGAAAAGACGAAGGGAGTCTCATACAAATTGTATGCAATAGCATCCGGTCCTGATACACAATTAAGCTCATATGTCGGTTGTCTCATGAATGGAGTTTGATCCATTATGCTCATATGCCGGTTATATTATGAATGGAGTTAAGTTTCATACCAAATCTTGCGAACAACCTCATCGCACCTAGAATTGTGGCATTGTTGTGGATGGGTAGCATGATTTCAATCTTATCGAATACTATGGTGTTGTTACAGACATCTTGAAGCTCCATTACATAGGAGGGTACAATGTTTACTTGTTTTGCTATGACTTGTGGGATATTAGACAAAAAAGAAGAAGAATAAAAAGGGACTATAATTATATTAGTGTGAATACTCTACATACATGGTATGAAGATGATCCTTTCTTAGCATGTCAAGCCAAGCAAGTATTTTATCTCACTGATATGAAATTTGGTGGAAGATGGAAAGTGGTGCAACGGGTTGCACATAGAAATATGTATGAGGCAGAATTAATAGATGGTAGGGAGGATGAATCCGTAACGGGCATTGAGCCATACCAAGAAGATGCGCTAGACAGATTGAATCCATCTACATCTGTTTAGGGAGCTGATCATTGTGATATTGACACGTTACAAATAGATGATGTATGCCCAAAGGAAGTACCAGCTAGAGAATTGGACGATGAATTTGTATTGCCATTTGATGATAAACAATTTATAACTCATGACGATGAAGACACTTGTAGTATGTTCGATGAAAAGGATATTTTGCTTCAAGACAAAGATGAAGACTCTGATTGATGGTGGGTACCGATCACATGTAGTTCTCTGTTTTGCCTTAGTGTAATTGATGTAAATATTGGATTTGAGAGATCTCTTGTTTGCATTTTCTTTCCAAAAATTGGGATTGTTTTCTCTATTGTGCTGTTGTGCCTTAGTTGTTTATTTTCTTCTTCAATTATTTCCTCTCTTTTTCTAGTCCATTAGCAGATATCATTTTCTTGCACATTTCTGTTCCAAGTCAATGGCAATTGCTATCTTCTTTATCGCCAGTCATCTTCACTTACACAGTAGGCCACAAGATCACAGCTCATGGAAGCATAAGGCGTGGGTAAAAAATAATAGAAAAATAAGGTGCTTCGAGAAAAAGTCTCTTTTTGGTGTAAAGTTACAACATGAAAGATTCGTTACTAATTTATTTGAAGCTAGGGAGATGGCTGATTGCAAAGGGGAATTTCATTGATGAATGTTCTCAAACTTTATTGTAAAATTAAAATACTATTTATACATAAAGAACTAACAAAATTCTGACCTATTTTTTCGTTCTCTCGGTTTTTATTAAACACATTACAGGCAAGAAATAAATTAGCTGAGGCTGGGTAGAGTTTCGTGACACCTTTGTCCAAAATACAACAGATTCACAAATGCAATTCTAGGAAATACGATAAACTTCTATCGATGAGGCAGCAAGCTGACGTGTAGAGTAGCGGTTGACGTGTTGGGCTTAAGGGTGGTTAAAGGTAATGTAGGTGACGGTTTGGTGAAAACCATCACCATCACCGCAATTGACAGAATCACATAATTGACACCGCCACCGCACCGCTAAGGCACAATAACCGCCCTTGTCGGTGACGGTATTAACGATAACGGTTATACTGTAACCGCTTAAACCGAATAACCGCTGGGCAAAAAAAAAAATGCTTTTTTTTGGGCTTTTCATTTTTTTTCACTATTTTGGGCTGTTTTCCTTGGGTTTTTTTAGACCATTAAGACCATTTGATGCCTATATATAAGCAACAAATATAATCATTCAAATATCATAACCTGTTTAAATTTCCAACATAATATCATAATCAATAATTATATCAAATGGACAAATATCATAACTAATTCAAACATAATATCATAATCATTAATAATCATAACAAATATAATAGTTTTTCAAAAGTCCAACATAATATCATATTCAAACATAATGACTAAAGTCCAATAAAAGTGTCAAACAATGTGACATAAACCAACTAACATATTCCAATAAAAGCCCAACAAAAGTATGTCACATAATCAATAATCATCTCAAGTCTCAACTAGGGGGGTTAACAGTAGTGTAGGTGACGGTTTGGCGAAAACCGTCACCGTCACCGCAAATTGACAGAATCACATATTTGACACCGCCTCCGCACCGCTAAGGTATAATAACCGCTCTTTCCGGTTACGGTAGCGGTAGAGGTGGCGGTTTTAACCGTTAAAACCGCCACCACCAGTGAAAATGAGCACCCCTAGTTGGGCTCTTGGTGAGATGTCGAGGGAGGTGGACTAGGTAGAGAAGACTTTTGAAAAAATCAACAGGAAATCTATTAACAGATAGCAAGATTTTAAAATTTGTTGTATTCAAGACAATCGTCGCTGACAAAGAAAGCGCACAAGACAAGTTCATACTCCCAATTCCATGGTTGTAACGACGAATGTGAGCTCATCACAAGATTACCACAAAAGGCACAAATTTTGACAGATTCGCAAAGAAGGGTAGGGACAAACCTAAAAGCTGGTGACGGCACAAATTTAATACAAATTTAAGTTACCATTTGCTCTCGGCACAATTGAAGATAGAAAAATTGAAAACTTAAAAGCTGGTGTACTTTGGGCTGGTGGGGAACCTTAGGCAGTGCATTCGGCGTGACAAGCATTCCAAGTTTCAGGACAACGGCTATGGGTCCCTTGCAAGGAAGCAGCATTTTTTTGGCAGGAGAGCTGAGTGGACTGAGGACGTGGAAAAAAGTGAAACGTGGGCAAAGATGTTGACTCTGGCGCTTTGCAGTTAACGGAGTTGATGATTCAGTGACGGAAGGAATAATTTTTTGAGATGTAAAAAATCTAGTGATTGAAATTTGTATTTTTAAATACTAATGATCATTTCCAAAAAAAAATGAATAAACTCTAGGGACTAAAAATGAAATGCATGAATATGATTGAAAAGTTATTGCCCCTCCTTATTTTTTATATTGATCCTAAGTTGTGCCCATCTATTAAATTTTGGTCTCGGCATTGGTAACCTGTATATCTATTTCTCCCTCCTTTTGGATTTCTTTTTTCATTTGTTACTGTTATAATTCTGTCCTTTTCTTTTTAATTTGGTTTTAGATTTACTTATAACGTGAGAATTTATTTATATAAGAGTTCAAGAACAAATGTATTTTGTTAATGCTTTTATGATACATTTTTTTGAGGCTGAAAGATATTTTACTACACTTTTTTCCCATTATTAATGCTTTACAGGAACAAAAAGATATATTTTTTTTCCAATTAGAAGTTGTTTTAAAAGGAGACCAATCTAAAATTCGTCTATATGGTTTGCCATTTTATCTAATTAGTCATTGAGTTTTGAAATCTATAAAATTAATCCTGGAAGTTTAAATTCCATCAAATTTGAAAGGTCACGTGAGAACTTAAGTCTTGATGTAATTCAAATTCCAAGGACTAATCTGATAGATCTTAAAACCCAAGAAAAGTAATAAGAAAAAATCTTAAACCATTGGAACAAAATTGATATTTATTCCTAAAAAAAATGCTTACAGTAACAAATATTATAGACCCTGTGTTTTTTTATTGAGTCAACTATGTTGATCGGATGATTGAACTTGTTATATCATATATTAGTAAATTCTACATTTGTTGTGAATACTCTACATACATGGACAGATTTGTTCCAATTTGTTATAGTGTCAACTAGTGTAAGTCCAAGGATTAAGGCAACTCAAGAGGGGGTTGAATTGAGTTTCAAACTTTTTCGATTATAACCCCCAAAAACGTGTTTGCAAGTAAAGGATAATTTAGCACAAGTATTTAAACAAGTATTGATGTGATAAGTAAATAAGTGCTAAAAGTAAAGAGTAAGGTTTAGAGAAGCAAATACGAGATTTTTAGGTGGTTCGGCAAACCGCCTACATCCACCCCTCAAGCTCCTTTACCGAGCCTTGAGATTTTCCACTATCTTCCAAATAGTGTACACACTAGCTTCCGGGTGCTAGAGAACCATACAAGTATTTTTCCGGGCTCAACACTCAAACCCCAAGTGATTTTCGGGCTCATCACTCACAACCAACCAAGCTTGAGATATACCCTCTCTAAGCTTCTTCTTTAGTGAACAACCTCACTAAAGGAATCACCTCTTTTGGATAGGAAGATTACAAGAATAAACTCTCTCAAAGAGTGGATATGAAAATGAAAGCTCTATCTCTTTGATTCACACAATGGCAAGGATGTGAAAATGTAATTTGTGTGAATGATATGAGAAATATGGAATAAGAAGGTTTAATATATTTCTCAAGCTATGTAAAATGATATGTGGTCGTTCTCTCTTGTTTTGAGACATTATGAAGGTCTTTATATATGCACAAATAAAAACTAGCCGTTTCTAGCCATTAGGGGTCAATCTGACAATTTTACCATTGTACCGGTCACCGCTTCATGTACCGGTCGACAGCTTCAACTAGCCATTGCTCAACAGTCATAAAATTTGAATGCTGTCAAATTTTGTCTCATCATCCGCTTCATGTAGCGGTCGACAACTAAAAATCATTTTCATAGACCGCTATAATTAAAAAGCCCCTTTTTGACGTTTTTGAAATCCCGCTTCAAAAACCAACATCCCAAAAGTATAACCAAGGCTTGAGAATTTATATAGGGATGATTTGAAAACATTTAAATGCATTTTGGTTGTCAAACATGTAATAAGAAGATTATGCACGGTTTGAAAAATATGCAAGTGTGTGATTCAAATCCTTGTCAAAAGTGAAACTAAGAGTTACAAGGTTATACCCTATGGTCTTAAATCTTTACTTTTAAGCTCCTTGCATCTTCTTGATCTTTAATCTTCTTGTCTTTGGCACTTTGATAAAAATGTCTTTCTCTTTGAAGATGCCTATTTTGTAAACTTAATCCATTTATTGAAATCATCAAAATATCGATTGTGAACAAAAGCCAACAACTAGTATAGTATATACACATTCTTCGGGCATGTTCATTTTGGTAAAGTTTTAAAAATTTTAAGTATGGTGTGAATATTTAGGTGATGTTAGAGTTTTATTGGTATTTGTGTAGAAGTTGTTGAGTAGTATTGATGTTTGTAAAAAAAGTAATGTTGAGTTGTATTGGTATTTGTGTAGAAGTAATGTTGGAATTGTAATTTTAGAGGGTTGGATTCAAATTATAAAAACTTCACCAAAATGAACATGCCCTTTGTTTTATCTCTTTTGTAGAGAAGCAATAACCATAATGCAAGGCTTTTTGTTATAATAATATCAAATAGTCTAGTTTTCCATAGAATGTGAAGCTACTGGACCATGTATATATTTTTATGAATGCCCAATATGGTTGGCAATGTGTATAAGAAATTATATATTACGAACAAAGCATCACCTTATATTTTGGGGAAATAGAGAGTATACATATATGTATTTATTTTGAAGAAATTAATGACATGTGGGTAGTAATGTGTGTAGGGACTTATGACATGCACCATGTGCACTAAACATATGAGTCTTGTGGGCAGTAGTAATATGTGTAATATTATTTGTCTTTTTCAAAATCTAATATTGTTGTTTGAGATAAACAAGGAGGTAGTTTTGTTTTAAATAATTACAAGGCACTATATTTTTAGTATGCCTTATTTCATTAGTTCTGCTTTTGAACAGAATGAGAAATAAAAGTTGTTATTGGTGAAAAAGTTGGTGTCAAGAGTAAAAGATATTGTTGGAGGGAAAGTTCAATAGTTTAATGTTTTGGATAATAGAACTTGCAAAATCTCACAAAAGGTGAAGAGAATATGCCAACCGTCTTCTCTTTTTCATCGTCTCGGTCTCTCCCACAACACTTTGTGACGTCTTCATCTGTTTTGTAATCTTTGCGCATGGCTCCATGCCCAAATTGCATACAACCACTTGCACCTATTAGCCCAGGCTGGCAAGAGAGATTTAAAGCAAAGGCACCTGTCAAGCAGCCACTTGATGTTTCAGCACAAGAGGACCCACAAAGCTTCTCAGATACGTCCAAACAAGGTCCAAAGATCCCAATATTATTAGAACCCTCTATTGCAACTTATCGAGAGTTTTAGCTCATAATATGCGTCAACAATATTGCTAAGTTAGTTCAGATTGATAATAGACTTAGTTGTTATTGTATACTTGTAAACTAACTTATTGTTTCATTCATAGACGAGAGTATAGGCCTGTATAAATTGCATTAATGTAATGTACAAACAATAATGCAATATACAATATTATTCATCTTCGTTCTTCTGCTTACTCTGTTCTCACATTCTTCACACTTCATTTTTTTTAAAACTTTGACACGGTGTCAAAGCATCTTCTACTTTGATTAACAAATGTCTTTTGTAGAATCATCTCCAAATTCTCCATCTATGAATCTTACTGAGGATTCATCTAGCCTGTATTTTTTCCACCATTGAGATAATCCGAGTATTCAGTTGGCCACTCAGCTACTGGTTGATGATAATTATCACAATTTGGCGAAGTTCAATGACTATGGCCCTTAACGCCAAGAACAAGATCGGTTTTGTTGATAGATCTTAGACAAAACCTTTGAACTCTATTGACAAACTTTATCAATCGCAGATTCGGTGCAATGACGTGGTATTATCCTTGATCTAGAATTCTCTCTCTAAAGAAATTGCTTCAAGTGTCATATATGTTGATTCTGCTCGAGATGTTTGCACAGATTTACAAGAACGTTTTTCATAAAGTAATGCACCTAGAATCTTTCAACTTAAGAAAGATATTTCTTGTCTAGTACAGAATCAGATGTCTATCAGTAGATATTTCAAAAAATTGAAGAGTTATTGGGATGAATTGATCAACTATAGACCAATACCAAAGTATATTTGTAGAGCTATGAAAACACTTATAAATTTTCTTGAACAGGACTGTTATGCAATTCTTTATGGGATTAAACGAATCTTTTTCACACATCAGGGGTCAAATATTGTTGTTAGATCATTTACCAACCATTAACAAGGTTTTCTCTTTAGTTTTACGAGAAGAGCGACAAAGAGAAATCACTTCTGCGACTGTTCCTAGTTATGACTTTGTAGCTTTGTTAACCAAGACTAATAATCCCTTTGTTCCTAAATCTGGCTCATATTCACGAAAAGATAGGCTTTTTCACAGCCACTATAGTATTACAGGATATATTGCAGATAAATGTTATAGATTGCATGGTTTTCCCCTAGCTATCAAAATCAAAAGGATAAAGGATCCTATGCTGGTGGTAATACTGGAAGTTCTGCAAATCAAGTTGGAGCAACACAACCTAATCAATGCTTTAATCAGGAGTCATATTTATCAGAGAATCCACAACTTCATATCAATCAAGAACAATGTAAACAACTTTTAACTCTTTCAAAAACCACAATCTAACAATTCATATCCTATAAATGATCATCAAATCCTACAAACCAGATCAATTCCATTCCAAATTCTATAATACAATCTTTTTCCAATTTGACAAGTATATCCTAGTTCTTATTCAGCTATAATTTCAATCTTGATTCATCTGATGTCCTATGGATTCTAGACACTAGTGTCATTGATCACATAGTTAATTCTAGGGTTAATTACAAATACTCCCCTCGAATATCACTTATCCCAAAATTCCCCTAATCTTTAACTCATGTCAACCCGACTCCTTGAACTTACGTAAACGTTTCATTTTCATTTTTGACTCATTTTTAACGACGTCATATGACATTTTCCTTCACGTGTGTTTATCACGTGAGCTCCCTCATATTGAAAGACCAAACTGCCCATAACCCGTGGGTTTGCTTTCAACCTCTCGCCGTAGCCTCCTCCTCTCTCTGCAGACCGAACTCTCCTTCTGAGGATATCTTACTTCACCAAGCTTGAGAAATGGTCAATCAATTCGACCATAAAGCTCCCTTAGAAGAGGCCATAACTCCACCTAGCTCATGGTATACTCACCCTTTCTTTCTCGAGCTTGAACTCCACCGCGTCTTTTACAGGGGCTGGCAGGCTGTAGGTTCGTATGAGTTGTTTCAAATTCATCTCTTTTTCTTCTCTTCATATAGTTTTCTCTGAAACAGAAGACAAAAGAAAGAAGAGAAACACCAATAATAACTAAGGCAATTCAAAAGAACACAGTGAGCAACAGAACAGAAGAGAAAAAGGACAAAAAAAACTGACTTAGGAAATATATCAAACAGTTGGCATGCAACAAACAAAACTAGGAAGAAAAAAAGGACAGATGCGAAACCAATGTACCCAAAAGCACTAAAGAAACCCCAATAAATTAAGCCAACACCAAAATATAGAGAAAGCAAATCAACCACAAGACGCAACTAAGCAAGAACAAATTGAAAAAAAAAAACACACAACAAGCATCGAAGAAAAATAGAAAAAAAGAACAAAATACACAGGAAGAAAACGGAAAATACCTTAAAAGTAGTGGAGAACTTGATTTGAGGGAAAACTAAAGCAAACCCATAGAGGAATTGAAAGATTTGGCGAAGCAAATGAAGAAATTGAAAAAGAGGGTGTTGCGGGACTCTTGGCGAAAGCAAACCCACGGGTTATTAGCAGTTTGGTCTTTTCAATATGAGAAAGTTCACGCGATAAACACGTGTGACGGAATACATAGTACGGAATCGTTAAAAATGAGTCAAAAAATGAAAATGTAATGTTTATGTAAGTTTAAGGAGCTAAGTTGACACGAGTTAAAGACTATGGAAAATTTTGGGACAAGTGGGATAGTTCGAGGGGGTATTTGTAATTAACCCTTAATTATATTTTTAATTTCACTCACATCACTTCTCAAATAAAATCTGTTGTTCGATTACAAAATTCTCAAGTTGCTAAAGTCACATACATTGGTATTGAATCTCTTGTTTTAACCGATGTTCTATGTGTACCTTCATTCAATTTTAATCTTATCTCACCAACAAAACTCATTTAATAGCTTCCTTGTTGTCTTTTTTTTGTTACTAACCATTGCTTTATTCAAGATCTTTCATCATGGAGAACGATTAGGATGGGTGAGGAAGAGGCTAGCTTATTTCATTTTCTTTTTAGTTCTCCGATCACCTCCCGAGTTGCCTTTATTCTTCATGACAGTTTTGATGTTTTGCACTATAGATTATGTCATTTGTCTCCTACTCGATTGTCATTGTTAAATAAGTCAATCCCTAGAATAAAGTCTATGTCATGCAATCCTTGTGATCTTTGTCATCATGCCAAACAACATAGGTTGCCTTTTTCAGCTAGTAGTTCTACTTTTACATACCATTTTTCAATTAATTCATTGTGATATTTGGGGAGCTTTTTTGTTCCATCTCTTGATGGTTCAAAATATTTTCTTACAATAGTCAATGAATACTTCAAATGTACATGGATTTTTCTGATGAATCATAAGTCTCAAACCCAGTACTATTTACAATATTTCGGTTGCTTTAATTGAAACTCAGTTTAACACCAAAATCAAGTCCATTCAATGAATACTTCAAATGTACATGGATTTCAAATGCATGATTTTTTTCTTGGCCAAAGGTGTCATACATCAGAAATGTTATGTTTATACTTCACAACAAAGGTGTTGTGGAAAGTAAACACCAACATATTCTCAATGTAGCTCAATCTTTTCATTTGTAGTATTCCTTTCCTCTCATTTTTTGGGCCGATTGTGTTCTTACCGTCTATCTCATTAACAGAATATCATCCCCTTTATTGGATTTTCAAGAAACTTTTTCCCCTGTTGCAAAACTTGTTACTGTCGAAATATAGTTGGTAGTTGCAACTATTAAGAACTGGCTTTTACATTGATTACATGTAAGTAATGCCTTTCTTCATAGGGATTTAAATGTGGAAGTTTATATGAAGATTTCTCCTAGTTTTGGTGGAAAGGGGGACCATCGGGTTTGCAGATTACAAAAGTCTTTGTATGGTTTACGTCAAGCTTCTAGGCAATGGTTTTCAAAGTTGTCTTCTGCTTTGGTTTCTTTTAGGTCTAGTTCTTCTCAGTCTAATCACTCATTTTTTACATGTGTGACAAATTCTTCCTTTACAGCCCTCTTTGTGTATGTTGATGATATCATTGTTGCTAGCAATGATTTGCAATATTTTGATTCTATTAAGATTTTCCTTGATAATCAATTTCGGATCAAGAATTTGGGGCCTCTTAAATTTTTTTTCTTGGTTTGAAATAGCTAAATTGGTATCACATTGAACCAAAGAAAATATACTCTAGAGTTGCTACAAGAAGTTAGTCTCTTTCGGGTGGCATATTTCTTAAAACTCCAATGGAACAAGTTCACTCTATTTCTGATGATTTTGATTTTTTGCCTGATTCATCTAGCTATCATAGGCTCGTTGGTTTGTTATTGTATCTAACAATTACTTGACTAGATATCACATACTCATTTCGAGTTTTAAGTCAATTTTTAGACAAGCTGACTTAGTTTCATTTTGATGCAGCTACAAGGATTTTACACTACCTTAAGAATTCTTCAGGACAAGGATTATTCTTTTCCTCTTATTCTACATTTCATTTGAAGGATTTTTGCGATGTTGATTGGGCTTCATGTCCTGATACTCGAAGATCAGTTACGGGTTATTGCATTTTCCTTGGTGATTGGGCTTCATGTCTTGTTACATAAAAATCAAATAAACAAAGTACTATTTCTAAGTCTACGGCTGAAGCCGAATATAGAGTAATGGCGACTACTACTTGTGAGCTTAAATGGCTCTTTGCATTGCTTAAGGATTTACAGATTTCTCATCCTCAACCAGCTTTGTTATTTTGTAACAATCAAGCAGCATTACATATTTCTGCAAATCCAGTTTTTCATGAGAGAACAAAACACATTGAGATAGATTGTCATATTGTTTATGAAAAATTACAAGCTGGTCTTCTTCTTGCTTTTCATATCCAGTCTTCTCATTAGTCAGATGATATTTTCAAAAAAGCTCTTGGTTCTCCTCAGTTTTTACACATACTCTCCAAGATGAGTTTAACACCATTTACACTTCATCTTGAGGGGGAGTGTTGCAACTTACCGAGAACTCATAATATACACGTAAGCAATATTGTTAAGTTAGTTCAGTTTGATAACAACTCAATTGTGATTGTATACTTGTAAACTAACTTATTGTTTCATTCATATATAAGTGTATTGGTTTGAATAAATAACATCAATGTAATGTATAGACAGTAATGCAATATACAATATTGTTCATATTCATTCTTCCGCTCACTCTGTTCTCACATTCTTCACACTTTATTTTTTTCATAACTTTGACACTCCCAAGATTGATTCATAAAGAGCAGACTACTTGTAGACAAAGTAAGTGGTGTGATTTTATAAACTATTTGGTTATTTTTCTTTGACTTAAAATTTATACTATCTTCGAAGACCAATTGATACTCATTAATGGTTCTCCAATATTGGGGCAACCGAAAATAAAAACTATTTACGCTCTGAAAGATTTCATGACACAACCACATTCTAAAATCCTATGAGCAATGGCTATTTTGAACTACACCACATGAAACCTCGCCTTCTCTTTTATCTAAAAATGAATAGTCAATTCTTGTCTATTTCTTGTTGGTCTAATTTTGTAAAAAAACTACTCAACAAAAATCATCAGTCATTATGTACACCACTCTAAGAAACCAAACATCAAATTCCACCTTTGCAAAATTTGAATGAGAAAATGAGAGTACTCACTTGGTGCTTCCTTTATTGGAATTACCTATAATCCTCAGAGGATATTGTCTCAATAGCTAACTCTCAATCTGAAAATTCTCCAAGAGGACATTATATCAATCAACACCAATTGACACATTTATGATAGAAAACAACTCAGTCTGAATTGGCAATACCTGTATCAAATTAATATTCCTAATCTTTCCATTATGCATAACTATCTACGTGTTACTCTTTGTTGTATAACTCTGTTTTCTTTTCTTCTATTTTTTTTTTTTGTTTCATAAGGCGAAAAAAAAGGGGGGGGGGGCATGGAAAGGCAACAGGAATTGAGTTTGAAAGGCTTAGAAAAAATGGTCAAATCTCAGTCAGGGTAGCCAATAATGCAAAGGGACTTACAAGAAAAAATGGAAGAATATTTGTTGAGAGAGTAACATATTTAGTGAGGCATTTTGCTGATATAAACTACGTAAGTTGGAAGTTTGTCCCCCAAAATAATAAAGACAAGTTATACAATCGCATATTGGTAGTGGGCACTTCTTCTCATCTGTTGATACTCTTAGAGCTTTTAACTCTCTTTTTTAAATCGTTAGAAAATCTCTTATCACAAGTGGAATATTCTCTATGACCACACTATATATGTTGTAGGAGATTTTGTGTTAGATTGGGACCGGCTCGAAGACCGAGAGTACGTCAAGGCAAGGTTGGCCTACAATAACAAGTCTTATCGCCACCAACTTCATAAGATTTACAAGAGGTTTCGAAACAAAAGAGAAGCAATGGCCAATCTCCCTGAGGTGGTGAGCGAGGAGGTTTGGGGAAAAACCTGTAATCTATGGGCAGATGATGACTATCAAATGAATCAATTGATAGACAAAGATTTTATGTTTTCAGTTTAATGTTCTAGTTGTATAATATATACTGGTACGACATAGATGAAACAAGATAGCAATTGTTTCTAGCAACGTGAGCCTCAATATCCAATTTCTATATTTATATACTAGTACAACTAATTTTTTCATTTTTAGTAACATGAAATATATTTCTTGAATTCATGTTTTGGGAACTATGGTGTCATTATAATGAGTAAGTAGATGCTAGAATTCTTTAATATGAGACTATAATATAATTTGGTCATCATTCTTTGTACTGTGGATTTACGCTCTTCATGTGCTATCTAGAGGTTGTGTGATAGGAATGTGACAAATAGAAGTAAGTTCAAAGTGAATCATACTGTTGGATTGAAATCACTTCTTTCTTATACTATGAAACAATATGTATAATTGTGTAATGTATAATGCTGTGAGTTAGTCTTTATTTATTCTCATTGTTAGATGCATATTCTAATCATGTGGTTGTGTAGCTTGAGGAGGATAGTAATAAGATTAAATTTTATAAGCGATCTCACATGAAGAAAGATCTGACCACTTGGGTTACTCTGGCATGTGAGGAAATCTATGTGTGTTATATATAGTTTAAAATTTTGTACTTGACTTTGTCGAGGTAGTGTGTTGCATGGTTAATTTCTTGTTGCCATCGATTTGTTTATGGTGAAGAATTAGATGATTGCAACTTTTGCATAGAGAGATCCCTCCATGAAATTAGTAGAGATTACCGAGGAGGTGATCTATGGGGTCTTGGGACGTGCTAGAGGCATGAGAAAGTTTGTCATACCTCCACCTTCGACATCAACACAGTCCTCTCAAGTCACTCATTTAAACGAGTAACAAAAGTGTCATGAGTCTTTAAAGGAACTATATGAAGACGTAAGAGAAACAATGAACGAGATAATGTTGAAGCAAGCTTCTTATGACCAAAAGCTTGCTTTTCTTATGAATCAAACATCCATCCCTACTGATTCTGAATGCAGGGCCCATGAAGAGCATTAATAGCAGCAACAAGGAATGAACTCAGGTAAAACTTGTATTAAATAGTTAGGATATATCTTCTTATATACTTTTATAAAATTTGTTAAGTATGAATGACTCATTAAAAAACCCATGATTAATCTTTGCATTAAAATTTGTTAAGTATGAATGACTCATTAAAGACCCTTGATTAATCTTTGCATCTTGGCATGTCCATAGCCGTTGAATTTCTAAACAAAATAATTTGGACATTCATAAGAAAAATAGAAACTTTAATTACTTTTTTTTTCTTTCAACATTGTTAGTCTTCGAGCTAAAAAATACCCCCTTGCCCACACTATGAAAGAAAGAAGATTTAAAGAGGGTATATTGGGAATGACCATCTTTTTCATGACATTCCTGGCAAAGTTAGAACATGTTTGCTCCTAAAAACTCACAACACCATCAATAGAAACATCCTATTCAGAGCTTGGTTCCATTAACGTTCAAATAGGAACACAAACAGATGGACATTTTAAGCTCGTGTCGGATTTTGAAATCAGACTTTCCTATTTGAGATCCAAGTAAATGTAACAAAAAACAAAAAAGTGTGAGCAATTCCATCATTTTTTGCCTGTAGTTATTGATAAATACATCAATCCAAAGGAGTGTTTGATTACTTGCTGCTTGTTAACATGAGTTTGTCTTCCACAAGTTATTTCTATAGATAAGGTGATATGTTGGGCGGTGGATGGAAGGTCTATGGCTGCCTTCACTTGGAAAAATTACTTTTGTAGAGTAATTTTTTCAAGTTTCATCGTGTGTATTAACATATGTACATCATTCAAAGGCCAATTCAAACTAGCTTTCATTGTATAATTTAGCACTTTTTTGGCTGTCAAATGGCTACTATACTAAGCTTGTTACTACCATTATATTTATTATATAGACTATCTTAGTAAAATCTCATGGTCTTTTTATGTTAAAATTCAATTTCTTCTTGTTTTAATGTACAATTAATTTATAGATTCAACTCATTCATTTTTAGATTAATATTTTTAGGCAATAACATAATCAGCTACACAAAACAACCACTATTTGCTGTCCAATTCATCGATGGCAGTGACTATCATTTTTTTATCACTAAAATGGACTTTTGGGACATTCTATTCGTCGCTAGTTCCCCTTTTGTGACATGTTCAATTCATCAGTGGTGGTAGTTATAGCAAATATCAATATTAGTCGTTAAAATGGACTTTAGCAACATACATTATTTGTTACTTGTACCACTATTTGCAATATGTTCAATTCATCAGCGGTGCTAGCTATAACGATTATCTTTATTGGTTACTAAAATGACTTTAGCGACATACTCTATGTGTCGCTAGTTCCACTATTTGCGACATATCCAATTCGTCGCATTATTGTCGCTAAAATGGACTTTGGTGACATAATCTATTTGTTGCTAGTCTTAGCTTGGGTGACCAAGTTGTTTGTTGCTACGTGGCAATATCTAGTGACCACTATGGATGAATTGGTAGGCTCTTTATCGATGAAGTTGGTTAAACTTCAGCAACATATACTTTGTCACCATATGTAATGAATAGCAACTAAAGTATTCTTTGCGTCACTAAAAGCTTTTACCGATGCTTTAGTTGCAACCACTACGGTCTGCAATGGTCACTGTAGCGTTTTTGCATCTAAATTCTCTCTTTACCAACGAAATGGCTGATCACAAAAACACTAATTTCTTGTTGTGAATTAACACTCCTTTAACGAAGCTCGCATACCAAATCTGCTGGCTAGGGTACACCACAAAGTGTAAGTGTATAGAGTCAAACATGAAAATCAAACCAACACAACAAAAAGATAAAATAATTGAGCAATTAGTACATAAAAGATAACATATATAGAGACGAACATGCAGGAGGAGCTGCAAATTTTTCGTTTTCTAACTTTCCACCCTCTCCAAGTTTTTCAAGTACAAGAGATTCTTGGAGAGAGATGCTTGGCAAGTCACAAGTTACACATGCATTTGTCACTAAACAATATTAAAATTTTTTGTTTTATAGTTAGACAATGTGTATGCGAGCTCTAACAAATATATATGTTTAGTCATTCTATAAATACTTTTATTCTGACCATGGTTTAATATAGACAAGACAGACAAATTCAAACACAAAATCCAGACAGTACTTAAAATCACAATAATTTGTTTCAAGAATGCATACTTTCTGCTAGCTCCCCCCCTCCCCCCAAGTGTATGCATATTTCTTTTACAAGTTCGTAACAAAATGAAAGTTGGAAAATAGGAACAAATTTATACTACCAATAGAGAAAGGAAAACAAAGAATAATATTTCATCCAAAAGTAGAAAAGCCCGGAACCTCACTCTGCTGAGAAATACAATACAGTCAACGCTGAAGTGGGGATATACTCAATAACGTGCTCTGAGAACCAAGAACTAATAATGCTCTTAGATGGATTATTTGGAGTTTCTGTAGGCCACTTATCGACAAGCTTGAAACCAAATTTGGATGCGGCAGAAAGGATAGATGGCTCGTCTACTCGGCGCACGACATGGCAAAGAATAAATGCTGGTTTCTGGTCCATTGTATTGCGTCCTGCAGATGAAATCAATTCCTTTGCAGTTGCAAACAAGGGCAAAATAGCTTCAGGTATATACGTGACGTCTGTTCCCATAATAACATCAAACCCTCCACTGCTTATTTCCCTGATGGCTTCTATGTGGTTCCTGTTCCCCCATTCTAGTCTCTTCATGATCAGTTTGGCAAGAAATGGTGGCTTAATATTTGATATGATATTTTGGTTCAATAGGCCAAGAGCATTCGTATCTCCGTCAGTGGCAGCTACCAGGTCAGCAGATCCAACAGCAACCATAGAGCAGATGCCTCCACAGCCACAACCCAACTCTAAAACCCTTTTCCCAGCAACAATAGTAGGATTTCCTGCTAGTATGGAGGCCATCAGACGAGCTGATTCCCACAGCATCAATCCAGTTGATTTGCAGGTGTGTTGATACTCTTTGGACAGCACTTCAATCTTGTAGTTAGATCCTCCAATGTTGACATCGACAATCTATAAGAATTACAGAGAAAAAGTGAGTGACGAATTGACAGTTGAGCAAAGCGTGGTAAGCTCTACTAAGGATGTCAATGGCGACATTTTAAAATTAAAGAACGACAAAACGATTGATAAGGACCTGGGCCTTAGACTAAAAGACATGCCTTAAAGTTAAGAGTTATCCAAGCCCTCTTATTAAGTCTTCTACTTAGGTTCTCCTAAGCAATGTGGGATCTCAACAACGAAGCCAATGTTTCCGGTTCAAATACAGTGAAATTTACTATTGAAGTACCTACAAACGGCCTGCTACATGTGCCGCGTAGAATTTTTGACAAACTCTCTAAGCAAAAATGAGAAAAATATCACATCAGTATAGGAAAATTTAACTACAAGAATGATGAATGAAAGTAGGTAAAAGTTCACCTCATTATCATTGGAAGGTGAAATTCCAAACATATCAACGGCCACACCATCGGACATGTCAACTTCATAATTATTTAGAAGCCCCATCACCAAGTTCTCCTTGACTTTAGGCTCACTAAACTCCTGACCAGGAGAGTCTATCTTACGTGCAGCTTCCATACAGGAAGAAGAGTTCACATCATCAGAGGGGCGGAAAACAGCTTGGATCCAACGCCTGGAATAAAAAATGGAAGTTTTTATTTCAATGGTTTAAGGAGTAGCAAAATCTACTCAGATTGCCAGGAGTGTAGCATTTTTTTAATTTTTTTTTCAGAATGTAATTATTCTGTGAATGACAAAAAAGTTGAGCTCCTTAAATAGGACAGATGACAAAATTCACAACATTAATGTGTCATCTATCATGTTATCATAAATCAATGCAAACAGTAACACTAAATTATAGAATAGGAACTCCTATCACTTACCTATTCATCACCAACTCCCTCAAGCGGTTCTCAACTTGTTTGCAGCAAAACCCAAGTTCTTCAACGTCATATCCATTTTCTTCAAATAAACTTCTCAAGAACTCATCAGAAAAATAGAAAGCTCGCTGAGAAATAAATAAACAAAATAAAGCTCTATACAAGTGGCTGACTCGAGAAACTAGAATATTAAGAACATCTGAACAAGACTGGAACTTACAGTTCCATCACCCCTGACATAAAAGTTTTCGCTAATCTTTTGGTCCTTGCAAGTAAGCCTTTCCTGCCAATGTAGTGTAAAAAGCTATAGAAAAACACCATAAAAAGAAACAAGCAACACCAATAAAAGATTTTGACCCCGGTGTCCAGTGGTTTCCAAATAACTAGGATAGAATCCCCAGAAAAAATAGAGGAAAGAATCTCAAATAATGTAGGACTTCAGTTTGATGCTAAATCCTGTTTTAGGCAAATTAAAAATTAGGTTTGAAGCTGGATCCTCGTGTTGTTCTAAAGGATAAAAGGCTGATCATATTCTTCAGCAGGAAAGCATTAATCACCTAAACCATCATAAAACCAAACATTTGATCTCATGCATGCATATCTCAGGACAGAAATATTTCGTAGAAGACATTCAAACTCTGCCTGAGCCATTGTCTAAGGACCAACAGGCGCCATCTCCCTTCTAAACAAGTGCTTGAGGGTGAAGATACTGCTTCCATCCTGTTCACTTGCCAAGTTATGTTTACCCATAAAGAGAGGCAGTGAAACCTTGGTTTTGCTTTAGCCATCACTGGCTTCAATAAATTTAAAAGCAAAACTGATTTACGAACTTTAGCAATTAATTATATGACTGAAATTAAACTACCAACAAAATTGTTGTAGCAGATAACTACTTATATGAGACAAGCATATTGAGGGTAGCACAAAAAAGGACTTAAATACTAAACAGAGAAAATTGACAAGAACTTCAGAAGGCATGACAGCACCAGAGAACCAGCCTCCTTCAGAAGTTTCTTATTCCTTTTTCTTGCAGACAATTACAAAACTAATCAATCTTTGCAAAAAGAATCTCAAAGAAGGAAAGCAGAGTGAGAAGATCAACCTGAGCGAGGTCACCAGTAGCATAATCACGAAACAGCACATGACTATTAGGCTGAAAATAAGATAGAGGAATCACACGTCTGATAGAGTTCATTATAGAAAAGTAGACAATAATTCTAAGGGGAAACATCATAGTATGCGCAATATTTATGAGGTAAAATTAAAGCGCCCCCTTCAAGTTCTAATTTGTCTGATTATGCCTCTTAAGTTGTGAAAGAAATCAATTGTCGCCTATTATTTGATTTAGCAGTTAAACCAGACCGAAAGTGACCAAAATGCCTCTCCAAGACATAATTATTAAAAAATTGAGAAATTCAAAAAGATAAAAACTTATTTTCTATTTTACTTTTAATTTTTTATTCGTTGTTTTTGTAGTTTTGTCTTGCAGGAGCATTTTGGTCACTTTCCGTTTGGTTTAATGGCCAAATCGAATAGTGGGTGACAATTGATTTTTTTTGCAACTTGAGGGGCATAATGAGACAAATTAGAACTTGAGGGGGGCATTTTGGTTTTGCTCCATAAATATAGGGGGTACTATGATGTTTCCCCTAATTCGAAAATGTTCCATCATTGTAAATATACTGATATCTTACCTTGAGAACTTTCCTGATGTTCTGCAACACTAGAGACATCTTCTCTGGGGAGACTGCAGATAACACAAAAATCTACTTAACAAGTCAGCTAGTTGGCTGAATAACAAACATCAAAGTGAAACTAAAGCATGATAGCACGTTGCCAAGTAGACATTAGGGAAGAAGGAAATTATACAGCAATGAAATTAGACCATACTTATGTTTAGATATTGAGATAAAATAAATAAATTGTAACTTCATTTCAATACCATGGTTACTATATCAATTGAAGACGGAGAAATCTGCTTGGTTAGATCATCAGCTATCAAATCACAAACAAATGCAGTGACTCTGGATTCTTCAAAGTCTTTATGCATCTGCAATTGCAAAACAGGTACTTTCAGCCAAATAGACCCACTTAAATGAAACCATAAGCAATAGGTGGAGACAATGGCGGAGGCAGGATCGATATGGGGGGTGGATTAATACTACAAGCAGAAATAAAATTAGACAATTTCAAAGTTGCAAAGTAATTATCGTTGAGTAACTTAGGATCAATTTCAGCCAAATAGAAAAGAAATGGCCATTTGATCAGGGATCACGGAGACTGCAGTGGGGCAATAAGTCAAGGCTGAAAATTAAGCCCTTACAAATTACAAATGAATTCTTAAAAAGTCAAAAATTAGCCTTTATCAAATTGGAAAAAATGGCGGCCGATCATTCAGCGATTTGTACGCAGTAAAATAAAAAAATATAAACTAGCCAAAAAAGTCCAGTTATGGCGTAAATTTTCTAAGAAAAGTACTGAAGGGCCCGGATTTAAACTTTAATAAACGTCAAATACTAATATATTAATAACTGTAATGATTGGAATTTCAAGATGGAAAAAAATATTGTTCAATAATAGACGAAATTTTGTAATTTTGCTCTTATATATCGTTTTCATTCCTGGAAGGCAATATCATGAATATTTTTTCTTATAATTGATGATTTCACGTACAAACATTGATGGAAAAATAAAACTAATTAAATTCACGTTTAAATGTCAAACCGCCGGAAAATGCGGGTACAACTATTGCCGCCAAAGACATAAAAAAAAAAACTCTTTAAATCGTTTTGATAATAGCGGGTACGAAATTGATTTTGCTCTATAGATATGGAGTTAACTATGACTTTTCTCCAAAAATTCAAAAAAAGTTCTTTATAGACTGATACTATACAAAGAAAAAGATGGAAAAAAAAAAACTAATTAAATTCACATACTCATGAAATAAACCATTTAAAACTCAGAAAATTTTATTACAACGAAACTCGCGATGTTTTAAAGAATATAAGTCATTTATCAAGGTTTATGTACTGAAAACTTCAGCAATTTCTTTTTCAATATAGATTATCAAAGAATTGGTGAGAAAGTCATCTTCCATCTCGTTGCAAAGTCTGGTCTTGACAATATTCATAGCAGAAAAATGTCTTTTATTGTAGTTTGTTGAAATTGGAAGAGTTAACAAGAGAGAAATCAATCAATCAATCAAATCAGGATGTTGAGGCATGTCAAGCTGAAAATATTGCAACTGGTATCTTAAATGAATCTTTTCTTGCACTGCGAAATCCTATTGGTAAAATTTTTCAACAAGACTACAAATGTCATCAATGTCAAATGATTTGTATCCATTCTTAGGATCCAAAGTCGCACTAAGAACAATAAGTTTCATTGCTTTCTTGTTAAACCTGTTGTTTAGTTCTTATAATTGAGAGTCTATTGCAGCCATAAATATATCAATTCGATAATGATGCTCCACAGTAAGTTGATCTCTTTGATTGTGAGATCTATCTCGAACCCTTACATATCAAGAACTTCAATATCATGTCTTTCACAAAAGGACTTCACATTTTCGAGAAAAGTTTTCCAACCATCTTCTCGCAACTTTTGAATAAGCACCTTGGTAGTTCTGACAAAACGTATAGCATTTGAAATATCACGAGTCTATTGTTGTAATGTTTGACATAGAGAGTCAGTCAGCCCCTTAATTTCTCTAAATGCATGATTAAAAACAAATTCAAATGATATCATAACTGTAAATGCTACATCAATCGCCTCGTTGTGAATAGGTAGATCCTTCCCTGTGTATATTTTGAAGAACATCAATGTTACCTTAATCATTTTCATCAAACTGCACACAAAGTTAAAATAAGTGCTTCATCTTGTATCCCTACTCTTTTCATTAAATTGGCCCTTCGTCCAGTTTCATGTTCATCAATAGCAATTGAATGTGCAATTTCAGCTGCTTGCGTGGTATAGAGTTCATTGCGTTTGCAAGAAGCACCAATGATTTAACTATGAAACTTAACTTCGTGAAAAATGATGAATTAGATTACCTCTCTTGATGCTGCGATTAATGCTAGTTGTAACCAAGAGTTATATAATAGGCAAAAGGAAATCATTGAGAAACAAAGTTTGTAATCCATTCCACTCTCCATGCATATTACTAGCACCATCATACCCTTGCCTTGAATATTTTGCATGTTGAGTTTATGATGAGCAAGAACAACAGATATTTCCATTTAAGAGCTAATGTCAATGTATCTTTGACATGTACAAGATCGAAGAAGCATTCTTTACAAAACCTTCTTATCAACAAATCTTAGAATGAGGTATATGTTCTCTTTTGGATTCATCTCAAGCTTCATCCACAATGATACAAAATTTTGAGTACCAATTTACCAACACTTCATAGCATTATTATGAGGTGAACATGGATTTTACCTACATGACCCAAGAAAGCACAAGGAATACCATCATTAACTTTTTTCCAATTCGAAAACCTTCCACGGTAAATGTTGTAGCTCCAGAACGTCCTAGTGACTTTGTACTAAATAGATAACATAAAGACAATATACGACATCTTTTGTAAGAGAATATTCTGACCATTGGAAGATCTTATACCAAGATGATTGAAACCATCGACGATTATTCTCAGCTCTAGAAAATTGGTACTTATTTGATGGAGTAAATTGATATGGCTTAGCTTTAAGATAAGCTCGTCTAATTTCATCTTACTAATTAACTAGGTACTCCCATATTGTCACAAACATCTGAAGGAGTAAATTGATATGGCTCATTAAAATAAGCTCGAATTTATCTTGTTGATTAAATACTCCCTATTGTGAGTACCCATTTTCTGAGCTGAGAATAATCGTCGACGTTTCAATCATCTTGGTATAAGATCTTCAATGTTAGAATATTCTCTTACAAAAGATGTCGTATATTGTCTTTATGTTATCTATTTAATACAAAATCACTAGGACGTTCTGGAGCTACAACATTTACCGTGGAAGGTTTTCGTAATTGGAAAAAGTTAATAATGATATTCTTGTGCTTTCTTGGGTCATGTAGGTAAAATCCATGTTCACCTCATAATAATGCTATAAAGCATTGATAAATTGGTGACTCAAAATTTTGTATCATTGTGGATGAAGCTTGAGATGAATCCAAAAGAGAACAAATACTCATTCTAAGATTTGTTGATGAAGAAGGTTTTGTATAAGAATGCTTCTTCGATCTTGTACATGTCAAAGATACATCGACTTAACTCTTTGGAAATATCTGTTGTTCTTGCTCGTCACAATTTCAACATGCAAAATATTCGAGGTCAAGGGTATGATAGTGCTAGTAATATGCGTGGAGAGTGGAATGAATTACAAGCTTTGTTTTTCAATGATTTGCCTTTATGTCCATTGTATAACTCATTGGTTATAACTAGCATTAATCGTAGAATCAAGAGAGGTAAGTCTAATTCATCCATTTTTCACGAAGTTAAGTTCCATTGTTAATATCATTGGTGTTTCTTTCAAACACAAATGAACTCCATACCACGAGCAGCTGAACTTGTATATTTAATTGCTATTGATGAACTTGAAATTGGAAGATGGGCCAATTTTGAAAAGAGCTAGAGATATAAGATGAGCTCTCGTTTTAATTGTGTGCTGTTTGATAAAAATGCTTTAGGCAACATGGACAGTTCTTTAAAATATAATTAGGGATGGGTCTACTATTCGCAATTAGGCGATTTGATGTAGCATATACAATTATGATGTCGTTTGAATTTGTTTTTATCATGCATTTGAGAAATTAAGGGGCTGATTGATTCTCTATGTCAAGCATTGCAACAGAGATATTTCAAATGCTATCAGAACTACCAAGGTGCGTATTCAAAAGTTGCGAGAAATGTTTGGAAACTTTTCTCGAAAATGTGAAGTCCTTTTGTGAAAGACATTATATTGAAGTTCTTGATATGTAAGGGTTCGAGATATCTCACAATCAAAGAGATCAACTTACTGTGGAGCATATTATCGAATTAATATATTTATGGCTTCAATAGACTTCAATTGCAAGAACTAAACAACAGGTGAAAGCAATGAAACTTCTTGTTCTTAGTGCGACTTTGGATCCCAAGAATGGATACAAATCATTTGACATTAATGACATTTAGTCTTGTTGAAAGATTTTACGATTTCACAGAGCAAGAAAGATTCATTTGAGATACTAGCTGCAACATTTTCAGCTTGACCTGCCTCAACATCCTGATTTGATTGATGATTGATTTCTCTCTTGTTAACTCTTCCAATTTACAACAAAAAAACATTTTCTGCTATGAATATTGTCAAGATCAGACTTTCCAACGAATGGAGGATGACTTTCTCGCCAACTCTTTGATCATCATATTGAGAAAGAAATTGCTAAAGTTTTTAATACAAACCTTGATAGAGGACTTATAGTCTTTAAAACAAGTTTCAAGCTTCATGGTTGGATATAAATTTTGAGGATCAATGCTTTATAGCATTATTATGAGGTGAACATAACCTACATGACCCAAGAAAGCACAAGGAATATCATTATTAACTTTTTTCCAATTACGAAAACCTTCCACGGTAAATGTTGTAGCTCCAGAACGTCCTAGTGACTTTGTACTAAATAGATAACATTAAAGACAATATACGACATCTTTTGTAAGAGAATATTCTGACCATTGGAAGATCTTATACCAAGATGATTGAAACCATCGACGATTATTCTCAGCTCTAGAAAATTGGTACTGGCTTAGTAAGATTGGGATATCAAGATAATAATTTATCCTGGCATTGTGATTACCCATTTTCTGAGCTGAGAATAATCGTCGACGATTTCAATATCTTGGTAGAAGATCTTCTAGAATACATTGCATATTGTCTTTATTGTTATCTATTTAATAAAAAATCACCAGGACATTCTGGAACTACTACATTTACCGTGGACGGTTTTCGAAATTAGAAGAAAGTTAATGATGGTATTCGTTCTAGTTTCTTGGGTCATGTAAATAAAAACACATGTTCACCTCATAATAATGCTATGAAGTGTTGGTAAATTGGCTACTCAAAATTTTGTATCATTATGGATGAAGCTTGAGATGAATCTAAAAGAGAACATATAGCCATCATTCTAAGATTTGTTGATAAAGAAAGTTTTGTGAAAGAACGCTTCTTCGATCTTGTACATGTCAAAGATACATTGACATTAGCTCTTAAAAATAAAATATCTGCTATTCTTGCTCATCATAAACTCAACATGCAAAATATTCAAGGCCAAGGGTATGATGGTGCTAGTAATATGCATGGAGAGTGGAATGGATTACAAACTTTGTTTCTCAATGATTTCCCTTTTGCCTATTATATTCATTTTATGGCTCTTCGATTACAACTAGCATTAATTGCAGCATCAAGAGAAATAATTCTAATTCATCAATTTTTCACAAAGTTAAGTTTCATAGTTAAAATCATTGGTGCTTCTTGCAAACGCAATGAACTCTATACCACGCAAGTAGCTGAAATTGCACATTCAATTGCTATTGATGAACATGAAACTGGACGAAGGGCCAATCAAATTAATACTTTGAAAAGAGTTAGGGATACAAGATAGAGCACTTATTTTAACTTTGTGTGCAGTTTGATGAAAATGATTAAGGTAACATTGATGGTTCTTCAAAATATACACATGAAGGATCTACCTATTCACAACGAGGCGATTCTGATGTAGCATTTACAGTTATGATATCATTTGAATTTGTTTTTAATCATGCATTTAGTAAGAGGAATTAAGGGGCTGACTGACTCTCTATGTCAAACATTACAACAATAGACTCGTGATATTTCAAATGCTATACGTTTTGTCAGAACTACCAAGGTGCTTATTCAAAAGTTGCGAGAAGATGGTTGGAAAACTTTTCTCGAAAATGTGAAGTCTTTTTGTGAAAGACATGATATTGAAGTTCCTGATATGAATGCTACATATGTAAGGGGTCGAGGTAAGTCTCACAATCAAAGAAATCAACTTACTGTGGAGCATCATTATCAAATTGATATATTTATGGCTGCAATAGACTCTCAATTATAAGAACTAAACAGCAGGTTTAACAAGAAAGCAATGGAAGTTATTGTTCTTAGTGCGACTTTGGATCCTAAGAATGGATACAAATCATTTGACATTGATGACATTTGTAGTCTTGTTGAAAAATTTTACCAATAGGATTTCGCAGTGCAAGAAAAGATTCATTTAAGATACCAGTTGCAATATTTTCAGCTTGACATGCCTAACATCCTGATTTGAAAAATCTATGTACTACTGCCATGTTATGCCACGAATTGTTTAAAACTGGCAAGGCAAAAGTCTATTATTTGATTGATAGATTGATTTGTCTCTTGCTAACTCTTCCAATTTCAACAACTACAATAGAAAGAGCATTTTTCTGCTATGAATATTGTCAAGACCAGACTTTGCAACGAGATGGAAGATGACTTTCTCACCAATTCTTTGATAATCTATATTGAAAAAGAAATTGCTGAAGTTTTCAGTACATAAGCTTGATAAATGACTTATATTCTTTAAAACATCGTCGCATTTTGTTGTAATAAAAATTTTCTAAGTTTTAAATGGTTTATTTCATGTGTGTTTAATCCTTTCTTACATCTTTTTTTTTGTATGGTATCAATCTATAAATAAGGCACATATACAATAACAATAAAATTACTAGTTGATTCTCTCTCACTTATCAATTCTAGATATAATGTGCATGTTTGGGTGCACTCCAACAGTTCCATACTCAAGATTCACAATTTTTAATTACAATCACTCGAGATTCATGCTATCTATGCATACCACAATACAAACAAAGCTCTCAATTCACAACTTTTAAGTACAATTACTCCAGCTCCATGCTATCTATGCATACCACAATACGAACAAAGTTCTCAATTGCAGTCGATTATAAAGATTAGCAGATGATTCCGCACTAAAGAGCAAGAGAATCACACCTTAACCAAGTCAACAGCACGTGGTGAGAAATCACAAGCGTAAACAAAAACTTCTCGATATGTAGCAAGCAAGGGAAAGATAGTGTTTCCAGCTCCGCAGCCAACCTGCTGCCACCAACTAACATCAACATAGCTCAAAATATAGTTACTTTTCAAGAGCAATCAAAGGACTTCCGTAGCAGAAAATAATGAGGAAAATTTATTTATACCTCTTACCCCAAAAACAGTAAAAACAAAAAAGGATGAAAATAACTATCAGAATAGTCACAATAATTGCAACAATGACGGAATAATCACACAACTTCAGACTCAACCTCTATACATAAAATACTTAGCTGCACCATCCATTGAGAATATATAATAACGTGAATAACTTGCAGACATCTCTATTCCTATCCAAGTTTATTAGAGAAAACTTGAGCCAAAGATGCGGAAATCATAGATATAACAGATGATCTAAAGCTACTTACAAACATCATTAAGGTACAAAAACTATATTATTAATAGAGGAGCTCCTTGTAGCTAGGTTACAAGTCTGGCATAAAAATGATAGGCTGTTTTTGCATGTGTCACACACACACAGAGATGCAGACAGTACTTATGATAACGTAAGATTTTTACCTCCAAAATTACTTTTCTTTCTGAACCCTGCAAGTCAAAAAATCCATAAAAAAAAATATACTTCTCAGAAACACTTCAAGAAATTGTAAAACACTTTGGAAACCAAAATGATAAAGGAGAATTAGAGACTCACAGAAAAATGGTGGCCCCACTCTTTGTCCAAGTAATGCCGATCTTTAAAAAACTGAAGAAAGAAAAATAGGAACAACGACATTTATGGAGGGTCATATCATTTATAGCAAATTATGAAGATGAATTCAGGAAATGACAGAGATGGCTTGCCACTTCCATAAAGGTTAAAATTGACAGCTCTAAGTTGCAGATTATCCCTTTCTTGCTACAGATCCTGGAGGAAAAGTGCACTAAATTCATACCAGCAAAAGCCATAGAGGCAGCCCAATGTCCATTGCAAATTATACACAATTTGAGCTGGGTAAAGTTCTAAGGGTTTATGGGAGCTTTCAATATGCCACAAAAGAGCTCACATAATATGGATCAAGGTCGTTAATGCAAGTCGGATTTTAGGGGGCTGGTGATCGTATCTAGAAATATTTAGTAGCAGCATTTGGATCACCTGTTGTTCTAAGTTGACAACTCACATCCAGAACAATAGGAAAAGACTTACTCTGTCTTGATGCCGTTTGTAAAAGATATCCCAATACTTCTTAGCTTCTCGTTCATATTTCTCTGCCAAACATAATCATATCATAAAATACGAAAACAAACTACGTTTCACAGAAAGTGAGAGCGCGCACACGCGTGTATGTGTGTAGAGAGCGAGAGACCTCTCCAGAAGAGGGGGATAACATCGGTAGAGGCAGGAAATATTTGTATCTTCTCGGGTGCCGGTTGCTGCTCCTTAGCTTCTTGCGTATCGGACGCCATTTTTCAGGCCTCTCTGAGGACGACACCACTACCTGTATACGTATACCAAGAGGCTAATAGCAGCAGATTTCTCATTTTGATTGCTTTCAGTTATTGACAAGAACGATTTTGCATAAAATGAGAATGATATTGCCCAAAAAGGCAAGCTTTCATGCACAGATGTTCGCGTAACTTAGAGTTAAATCCTTTTTCGCAGTAACATTACGCAATATTACGGACAGAAAGGAGCAATAAACAGTTACAAGCAGAAGTCGAAAGCGATTTAAAGAGCTCTAGAGGGAATCGAAGGCTCCCCAGGGAAACGTTTTTCAATTGAAGTCGCATACAAGCAGGTTTTCAGACTGTTCAGAATATACAAATTGAGAGCACCGATCTGATATTTGACAACAAAAGGAAAAGAAAGGAACAAGGAGACAGGAATCCGTACCAGATATTCCCCGTCAACCAGTGCACACGCAGAAGGAGAGAAAGAGGGTTTAAGGGATTTTGCTTGTGACTGAGAGTGGAATTTCCTCTTAACACAAAACTATCCGTTTTGCAACCGGGCGGATCCCAAATGTCGGTTTTTCCGTGGATCGGCTCGATTCGATGCTTCGTCACTCGAATTGAAACTCGGCGAAACACAGTAACGGGCAGATGAACGATCATAATCATAATATCCAACATCACCCATTTTACCGGACGAAGTCCGGTCTCGTTTCGGAACGATACAAATCAAATCATTGTAAAACGAACAATTCTATCAAAAAATTTACAAAATTTACAAATTTTTATAAAGCGAACATTTCTGAACTAACATGTCGTTTGGAAACAAAATTGTGGTAAAATTTTAGGGTAAAATTTTAAGATTTTGTAAAAAAAGAAGGAAAGAGAATGAAAAAAGTTAGTGAAAAAAAAAAAGTTAAGTACCACTCGAATTGAAGCTTGTCGAAACACAGTAACGGGCAAATGAACGATCATAATATCCAACATCGCCTGTTTTACCATACGAAGTTCGGTCTTGTTTCGAAACGATCCAAATCAAATCATTGTCAAACGAACAATTCTATCAAAAAATTTAAAAATCTTACAAACTTTTATAAAACAAACATTTCTGAACTAACATGGTACTTGGAAACAAAATTTTGGTAAAATTTTAAGATAAAATTTTAAGAGTTTGTGAAAAAGTGAAGTGAGAGAATGAAAAAATTGGTGAAAAAAGTGAAAAAAAATTTTGTAACGATGATAAAATTTTAAAAACAAATACCTCGTAAAACTTTCAAATGCCTCTTCATTTCTTATTTTCTCAATCAATATCCGTACAAGAGACCAATAAAAAATTAATAAAAAAATTAGATTGCAATTAAAGAATGACTCTAAATTTGAAAAGGCTTATTAAAATTGAGTTGTTATCTATTTTAAAATTAAAATATATCTTAGAAATATTTAAAATTTTAAAATCAAAAAAGATAAAAAGAAAACATGGCTTGATTAAAATTTAAACACTTTTAAAAATATAACATGTTCAAATAAAATCAACATTTCAAATTTTAAACATTAAAAAAATAAAAAAAAATTAATTATTTAAATTCGATTCAATAAAATAATATTTTATTAAGAAAAGTATTTTAAAAAATCCGGAGTGCTATATGTATACCGAATGCACTGCTATGTTTCACTGTTGATCAGTAATAAGGAAAGATTTTTGAAAAATCAAATTTCTATTACTTTTAAAAGGGGTCTTTAAAAACCTTTGTAGGAGATTTTTTAAGTTGGAGAAACCTTCCATTATCATTTCAAAACTCCTAAAAAAAGCCTAGAAATTGAATTTTCCCACATTATTCAAAACTTACACAAAAAATCTTCACACTCAAGCTTTGCTATTTGTGTGAGCTAGAGATATCACTGTAAAATCTACTCTTATAAAAAGTTTTAATCTTGAAATTCTTCATTCAAGATATTGTGATCCCTTTAGTGATGTTTGTTCACTAAAAAAAACTTAGAGAGGACACATCTCAAGCTTAGTGAAATTTATTTTGGTGTGCATGTACACCAAAAGAAAAAGTTATGAGAGATCAATAGCTTGAATTGGAGCTTGAGTAAGGTATCTAAAGCTTGTGTAAAAGTTATCCCTTAGATTTAAGAGAGAGTTAGTAGAAAGTCTCAAGGCTTAGAAAATGAGCTTGAGGGGTAGATGTAGATAAAGTTAACGAACCACCTAAAAAATCTTAGGTATACCATCTTTAACCCTCCTGTCTTTATATTTAACACTTGCATTTACATTGTAATATCCTTGCTTTTATCTTGTACTAATTTAGTTATTAAATTAGTTTTCTAACAAACACATTTTGGGAGAATTTTTCTAAAAAGTTATAAAACTTTTTTTTTATATAAGTAAGAAATATTATTAAAGAAAGGGATAAATACAAAATAGGTCATTGTGGTTTACGCCAAAATCAAATAGGTCCGTAAATTTTTTCGAGCATAACATAAGTCCTTTAAGTTGTCTACTTTCATTTGGAGTCCTTCCATCCATCTCCGTATCTCCGTTAACAAAACTAACAATCCAACAAGACACGTCAGCCATTTGTCCGCACTGTTTGGTAAGGCTGAGTCCTCCGTGTAAAAACAAGACGTAAAAAGGACCCTTATTTAGTTTTCGAAGAATGTCACCCTCGCATAGAACATCACCCAAACCCAGCATTTATGGCAAATCACCCTTACCCACCTGAGCCCTAACTGTTACCCAATCTCTCAAAACCCTACAAATCACTGAAGGAAGCTCATCCCTAGCTGTTAACATATCAACCCTGCAAATCACTGAAGGAAGCTCGTCCCTAGCTGTTAACTTATCAACCCTGCAAATCACTCAAGCTCATCCCTATCTACAATGTCATCTTCTTCTATTTCTTCAGCAAGCGAAACACCCGTGAGTTTTGTGCTATGTTACTGTGGGATAGAAGCTAAGATGAGAACATCGTGGACGGAGAAGAATCCAGGTCGTAGATTCTTTGGGTGCTTAAGATATGGGTTAGTTATGGTAAACTAGATTTGTGAATTTTTATTGCGAATGTCATGTTCGATGAAATGCCAGAATGAGTTTAGATTCGCAAACTTTTTGATTGTTTTTGGTTATCTGTACCTAGGGTCCTCGGTGTTGTGAGTTCTTTGAATGGGTTGACCCCCCAAAGTGCAAGCGTTCATCACAGGTGATTCCTGGGCTGAAAAGGAAAATCAAGATGCTAGAGGCACAACTAGAGGTACAAAGAGCAAGGGAGAAGCGTCTAGTTGTGGCGTTCGATGTGTCATGGGTGATAGGGATTGTTGTCTTCCATGCTGCACTTAGATTAGTTAGGTCCCGAAGCCAATAAGTTCTACCTTCTGATCTGTATTTTGCAACCTAACTACCTTGTATTGTGTTGATGTAACTGTCAGTGAGATCTCCATTTTGTTGTTGACATAGATTAGTGAGTTCTTTCTATAATTTGGGGTAGTAGTTAGTTAGTGAAGGCAGTTGTAATAGACATTTTTGTGAAATATTATGTATTTGGATAATTTTGTAGTAATCAACCTTTGAATGCATTTGACAGATGAAGGAATATCCAATTTTACCCAACCTCTTAAACATATTTGTGTGCTGCATGAACTTTTATTTATATCTTCTTATAGCAGTTTGCAAGAGCATAACTCACGAATTTATTGTGCGAAAATTAGCTCAGAGAATAACTATGAATCAAAAACTGAAACGAAAAGTACTTGGGATGAGTTGTAATATTTGCAAATAAATGCAAAGAAGTGCAAATAAGTGTACCAAATAAGCATTCGGTGGATGTAGTGATGGGGCATAAAAGAGTGCACAAAAAAAGACAGACCAAAAGATTGTACCATCATTCAAAGAAACATTAATAAAGAAAAAAAAAGGCTAAACCCTCTCAACAGACGAGCCACACATTGAGAGGTACAGGGTTGTGCCCTCTCCACCCTGTACATCTCATACCAGATCATGGAGTATTGAGTTTAGAAATAGTTCAGTGAATGAAAACATTCAAGAAAAAGCCGTAAATATACAAGCACCAACTCATCCCAATGGAAAGACTTAACAGTTACTAAATTGCATCATGAATGCTGCTCCATTTTACCCCGACTATCTCATTATGTCATCTAATGCCTGATTACAAAATCCACAAGATAGAATAACATAAACAAGTATATGCACTTGCAAATTCACAAAATGAAGCCTAGAAAAACACATACAACCCAAAAATCATAACAATCCATGAATTGCAAATAAGTGTACCAAAGAATCTTATTCAAGTGCAAATTCACATATTCATCATATTCATCTAGCAACTTCACATATTCATCATAATTTTTGAGTTTGCAAGTGCAAATAAGTGTACCAAAGATATCAGCAAAATACCACAGCTAGCAGCTTCACATATTCATCACATGTAACCAATTATAAAAGTTGTTTCATCATTAAATACATTCATCACATCCTAGGTACTAGATTCATCAATTCCTAGGTACCAGAATCACAAAACAAGTGCAAATGTATCACTTGATTAAATACAGATTCACTAGTACCTGCAGCTCATCTCAAAATACAGATTCACTACATCCACAAAACTTGATTGTAACATTGTTCAACAATATACAACCAAACTGCTAGCGTAGTGACATCTCAAAAAACAGTCCATGACATTCATTGTGTGGATGGCATGCCCTCTCCTTTGCATGATATAAGTTTCCTCCTCCTAGTTGTTGGTTGAGTAAAAGAAGGTCTAGCTTCGTAACAAGGTTCTCTAGATCGCCCCGTGTCCTGCATAATACTAATTATGCAATCTGTTAGTCTCCGCACCCAAATCCATACTGATGAATTAACCCTTGAAATAGGTCAGCCTACTTCCATGACCAACTGTATCATTTCTCAAAATCCTCTTCCTACTAGAATTTCCAGTCTCAACATCTGTGGTCTCAGCAGCTCTTTACTTATTGGCAGCCTGTTTGACATTGCCACATATTCATTTATATATTAGAGAACTTAGACACTTTTACTAATTTGAAATTACATAGAGTTCATTCGATTACCTGGTTCTTCTTTGATGTCGATGCAGTGGCCTTCCCTTTGTCTTTTTTCTACGGGCAAGTCCGAGCATTATGCCTCACTACCTTACATGTGCCACAGCGAAGATTATAACCCTGTTTGGTTACTTTGTACCTCTCCTGGGGCTCGTCTGGGGCTCTTCTTGCCATTCGTGGTCTCCTAGGTTGATTCCTAAATATTGGTGGAAGGACAACAACCTCTCTATTGGCCTTCCACTCATCTGGACCCAGCATAGGATGGATAAGAGGGTCATAAGCCTTCTTATACTTGTCCATGTGGTAGTAAGCACGGACGTACTCTTCTGGTTCTCTTATGGAAGTAAATGGCAGAAACTGAATGAGTACATGGAATCTCATTTAGTTGCCACTTGCCACATGTACAAGTCATTTCTTTCAAATTCACTATCCTCCTCACATCATAGTAATGGTCAACCTCGAACCTGTCACACCCTTTCCATCGACATATTAGATCTCTAGCAAGATCTTTGTTCCTCTCCAATTTCTTTTGAATCTTTAGGCAAATCACATTGGTTGATTTTGCAGCTCCTTCCCTTTTTTGGTGAAACCGAACCATCACTTATCTTCTAATCATCTCCAACATGGTTAGAATCGGCTTATCTCTTGAATCCTTGATCCAAGAATTAAAACACTCGGCCAAGTTGTTCAAGAGCATGTCGCTCTTGCAATACCATCTGAATGCATGACAACTCCACATTGCTGGGTCGAGCTTAACAAGGTACTAAAATGCCATTGGATTCATCTTCTCTAGGTCTTTCATGTAACCATTTAATTGATTCATATTGGTAGATCTTACAGCCCCCACAGAACATTTTTGTACTCCTTGCTAGTATACCCTTTGCTCTTGAAATTTGCATGTAGGTGTCGTACACAATATCAATGTTCGACACCTGGCATCATTTGCTCAAACGTGTCCAACAGCCCTTACAATATGAAATAACACATATAGATTACATAATAATGGAATAACTAATGTATCTAAAAATTTATTGACAAATATAGTTTAGATATTTACCTTCTGTCGATCTGACATGAAGGTCCACCCACAAATATCATACCAAACAATGTCATTCTGTAGCATAGTCAGGAATCACATCCACGTCTCCTTACACTCAGCTTCAAATATGGCATACGCGATGGGGTACATTTTCATTTACGTCTTTTCCAACTGCCACAAGAAGTTGTCCCCCAAACCCAGCCTTCAAATGGCACCCATCGACAGCTATAATGGGCCTACACCCAGCAATGAACCCCTTCTTGCATGCATCTAGACAAACGTACATTCTTTGAAAATATGGAACCTCCCTCACAAGCATACCATGTTTCCGGGATTCCACTTCATCACGGTCTTAGCATAAGCAATACTATGTTGATAATGTTCAGCATGTTTCTCATTGATGATACTTAATGCTTTCTTTCTTGCACGGTAGCATGTTTGTCGCTTGACCTCAATATTGAAGTCTCTACGAATGCGATCAACCATGCTTGTCAACAACCAGTTCGGCTTGTCTCTTATGTCATTCATGTAGTGATATGCAATCCACTCTACATCAGCCATCTTGTTATAATAATGATTCTCACATTGATGTAAGGAGTTAAAGGTCCTGATCTGAAATGCTTCCCTCTAATTCATGTATGAAGCATAAATTCTCCACCCATAACCAACCTTGCACTCACATTGAACCCTCAGCTTGTCGTTCTTCAAGAACTTGTGCTCAAAGTTGTTTTGGATTAAATAAACCTTCACTGCCTTCTTGAATTGCTTGGGGTCTCTAAACTTGAGTCTAATAGCCAAGTGAATCCTTCTTTTAACATCATTGCTGTCTAGAAACTCTGGGTATCTACGTCTGACTCACCCATCACTTCTTCCCTTTCTGACATGCTATCTAATGTGTCACTGTCAGTGGCATCCGAGTCAATATCACTACCACCATCTACAGTTTCAGTATCCCCAGCCCCAAACCACCTTTCTCTACCAATAGAACTGTTAGCATTTGTATTAGCCTCAGCATACAAGTCTTCATCCTCCTCATCTGTCTCTTGCAAATCAAATAGATGATCTGCCTCAGGACCATTTCTAACATCAGCCTCATCAGCACCTTCGACCTCCACACCAACAGCCACACCAGCCTCCACTTTAGCCTCTACACCAACCTCTTCACTAGCCTCCACACTAGCAATGTTACCAGCATTATCACCACCCTCTTCATTAGCCTCTACCCTAGCAGTGTCTTCAAATAGAGTAAGGGCAGGTGAAGGTTCACAATTGTCAATGACATCAGGAATATCAATACCGTGTTCCACATATATGTGGAGGATACTTTTTTTTTCTAGACTCTACTCTATTAATGATTCTAATGATTTCTGAATCATTACTAACACGCCTCAAGTCATTGAGGCTATCATTCCCAAGCACGTACTAGAACCTGTGCTCTCTATTGTACCCAAGAACTTGCATCACATCCCATACATCCATAAGTGTTAGGAAATCAAATTAAACTCTCTCAGCGTTGTAGACCTCCCCACTAGTATAAGTCAATGGTGATCCCTCGAGAGTCCCACCATGGTGGACTAATATGCTGACTTTCATATCTGTTTACACAAAAATAAAAGATGTTCAGGCCAAACAAAAATTAAAGAGTTTAGGGACCTAGAATGCCACATATACAACCCATTTTTATGACTTAACGTGCATGAGCTGAAGATGACTTTAAGGACTTAGAATACCACATGCACATGCAATTTGAAGACTCTTAAGTGCAAATACAAAATACCACATGCACATCCATTAAAGTTTGAAACCTGAGACCACTTTAGGGGACCGTGTAAAAGTTAGTTCAATAAAGAAACAACAAGGGACCACTCTGGCTGAAAACACAAAAGTATATTCCACTCAACAAAACAGCAAAGTCAAAACTGACCCCAATAAAGCCAAAGTCAAATCTGAGCACTTCATTTCGTTATTTAATCACTTTAGGACAAATGAAGCAACAATAAAGTAAATGAACACAGCATGTGTAGAGTACTTCCACTCAAACTCAGGACCACATCACAAACAGAGTCAACATTTAGCACCAATCCATTCCAGAAAATGACAAACATTAAAATACTCCCACTCCACTAACTGCTAAGCCTACCAACAACAAATATTGACAACAAGCATAGCATACAAAAAAGGAGGACAAAAGGCATAGCGTAGAACAAACGAGAAGGACGAAAAAATACCTTCTTTGGTAACTGACAATGTTGTCGCGATCAAACTTGTAAGTTTTCAGCAGGACCGTTTGGAATATTGGGATAATGGGTAAACACTATGGCTTGGGTAAGGGTTTGCTGAGTACTTTGAGATTCTTCGAGTAGCTTGTCAAATATCTAGGGCTCAGGTTTGAGAAAATGACAAACGTAAATTTGGGGATAATGTTTTCGTCTCAGTATAAGTGGGCTGAGGCAAACGGGACGGTGCGTTTCAATCTGGCCGACATGGTGGGTGGGCTGACGTGGTGGGCTAATATGGACAAATGGCTTATGTGTCTTGTTCGACCGTTAGTTTTGTTAATGGAGATGGATGGAAGGATTCCAAATGAAAGTATACCAACGTAAAGGACTTATGTAATGCTCGAAAAAATTTACGGACCTATTTGATTTTGGCATAAACCACAGGGACCTATTTTGTATTTATCCCTTAAAGAAAAAAGGAAAAAGAGCAGTACAAAGATTATACTGACAGAAATTACAGCATACGAAAAAGCTTAAGAAATCCTAGAAATCTATAAAATGGCCACCCAACAATGCATTAGCCTAGAAAAAGAGGTTAAGCATCAAACCTCGCAATCTCTCAATAGAGAAAGAAGAATTCTCAATAGTCAAAATCAAAACACAGGCTCCACCAAATGCAAGGAGAAATCATCATCCAAATAACCTTACGAGTGGATCTTTAAACTTCTCCCCCAACAAATCAAAACATCCCCCACCCGCTCCGACATAACCCAATGAAGATAACATGATGTTTTGTTTTCAAAATTTTAACTCTAATTTTATCATCATTACAAAAATTTTCTCTCTCTCACTTTTTCACTAACTCTCATATCTAAAATTTTAACAAAATTTTGTTTTCAAACGCCATGTAACCATATAGAAAACATGCTACCACATACGTCTCGCCACCAAACAATGTAATAAGACATGGTTAATAGACTCTCCATCTCCCTTACACAAATAGCACCAATCAACCACATAAAGACCTCTACGCCTTAGATTATCAATAGTCAAAATCCTACTGTGCGTAGCCTCCCAAACAAAGAAGGAGACTCTTGTTGGAACTTTAGTTTTTCAAATCCGACACCAAGGGAACGACACATATATACCACCATCAAGCATAACATAGAACAACTTAACAGAAAAAAAATATCATCCTTATTATCCATCGAACAAAACTTATTCTCCACACCTCGTTGTATCTCCAACTCATAAAGGATGGAATAAAATGACGAAAACTCTTTCAACTCCAATCGTTCACACTTTAAGAATTGAACATTTCAAACAACAGAGCGAACATCACTCTCCATACAATTAGGGGAGAGTACCGATATTAACGGAGCCGAAATTTGAAATTTCGCTCCGGTACCGGTAAGAACCGGATGCCTATTTTGGCATCCGATTCCAGTCCAGCAGCTACCGGAATTCCGGTAATCCGGTACCGGATGTCGGAATTTCGGCAGTGAAATATGGGCTCATTGGGATGATTTTGAGCCCGTTTGGGCCAAAATTTTAATTTTTCAGGCTTTTGATTCTGGCTTATTAATTTAATTGTTCGGACTTATGATTCTGGGCCTATTTTGACAGTGAAATATGGGCTTGATTTTTGAGGCAAGTGTTTAAAGATGGATGTTGGATCCAAAATGGTAAAATTAGTTAAATGTTAATGTTGGATTGGATGTTGGATCCAATACTTTTTTATTCATTTACATATTACAATTTTATAATTTCAATTACATTAAATTAATAAATCACATACATAGATTAATGAAAGAAAAATATACAAAATTGTAATATAAATTACAATTTACAAATAAACAATAAAATATAAATAAAATCTACAAATAATAATTTGAACATTCTGAAAGAAAGTACAATATAAAATTGATAGTTGAATTGAATGGAATAAAATGTTGGTCATTTAATCAAAACATCACTATCATATGATTATGATAATGTTAGTTTTGTATGGTCTTTTTATTTATGCCCATAATATTTAATGACCAACTACAAAAGATTGGTCACTAATGACTAAATTAATATAATTTTAACTAATGCATAACATAACACCTAATTGATTACTTTCCATTTTCCAAAACAATGAAACATCACATATTAAAATGATCAACTTTACAAAATAATGAAAATTATGAAATATGTGCACAATATAGAATAATAGAATAATATTCATATTGTTAAAGTATAGAATAATAAAACCTATACTATCCGTGTTGGAGACCGAGATAATATACATCAATTGTGTAAGGTTATTAGTCATGTCTGGAAATAAAGAGTATTAGGAAAAAAAAGAACATTTTTAAAAAAACATGTAACGATTAAATAAACTAAACAAAGAAGCATTACTTTTCCTTATTAAACTTTCTAAATATTTTGTTTAATCACCAATCTCAGGTTCACGTTCAGCATTCATGAATGTCCATAGATTGCAACCAATTCTGAGCACATATAAGACCCTCCACTGTTTTTGGAGACAAAGAGATTCGAAAAGCATCCTATACACGTCCTCCTGTGCTGAAGACTGACTCAGATGGCACAGTTGTAATGAGGATGGCAAGTACATATTGAGTATCCGAGCAAGTATAAGGAAACTTAAATTGATTCACTTTCCACCAAGCCAAATATCAAAATCCTCGATCTTAGGTTGAGGAGGCTCCATCAGATATCTATCCACCTCAGATGTGGTTTTCTATGACATTCCTCCTCCATGAAAGACATATATTCATTCCAATGAGTTCTTTTGTACCACTTGTACAGTAGAACTAGAACCACTAGCTTCACTTGCTGTACCTTGATGCCTTGAAGTATTATCATAACCAAAAACAACATTATACTCCATAAACAATTGATCCAATGTACTTCTAACCAAACTCACTCATCGCTCGACCTCCTCCTTGCCAATGTCTTAGAGAAAAAAACGCAACCAACCCAACTTAATTGGGGATCAAGTGCTGCTGCCACAAACAATAGTCTATTCACATCTTTCAGATTACCCCAATATTTATCATACTTTACTTGCATCCTCATCTTCATATCCACCAACGATGCATTTTTCACTTCGAGCAAACTCCTTCAATTGGTTATGAATCAAAGCCAACTGCGTACAAAACAGGTTTGCAATAACAGTCTTTGAAGCAGATATCTTCATTGTGACATCATAAAACAACTTCAAAAAGTTTATAAAATGTCTGACACGCACTCAATCCTCTATAGTTGGAGGCCCTAACCCCTTCTTCCCATGCCCGTCATCAGTTAAGAAATCCAAAAACCCCAACCTATCATCGAAAGCCAATATATCACCAAACACAACTTCGTACTTCGCTGCAGATTCCAACATAATATACATCGAATTCCACCTTGTAGGTACATCAAGTTGCAAGAATCCATCTGTAGGAAGCACCTCTTATTCACACAACTTCTAAAATAATCCAACCGTTGAGGGGATGACTTAACATACTTCACACAATTTCTAACCTTAACCACCGAATCATCTCATTCTTTCAAACCGTCTTGCACAATCAAGTTTAAGATATGTGCACAACACTTCATGTGTATAAATTCATGCCCACAAACAATTACCCCCACCCTACCGCTAGCAAGTGCCACTTGTGTCTTTTTAAAATGATCAACTGCAACATTATTAGATGATGCATTATCCACTGTGATTGCAAGAACCTTATATCAACTCCAATTTTGTTGCAATTGTAACCCCTCTGTGATTTGCGACTCTACGAAATCCAAGGATCCTTTTGTGCAACACAATTTAGAATCAATAAAATGGCCAGTCACAGACATATAGTTCATATTTTGAACCAAAGTTTATGTGTCGGTTGTATAACAAATCTTAGGACACGTTCCCAAAATGATATTCCTCAACTTATTCTTCTCATCAAGATAAAGACCCATACAATCATTCATCACTGTGTATCGAGAGGGCATTCTAAATTGGGCTCAAGTTCATGAATCATATCTTTGAACCCTCCTTGCTCACCACCCTAAATGCAACTCATCAACGATTATGAATCAAGCGATGACTCTCCTAACTTTCTTCTCATCATACGTATTTATCATCATCTCCCCACCACATCCCCCTTCACCAATTTTGAAGAAGCATCGTGAGTGAACTTCGATTGAGAGAAGTCCAACTTACTTTGCTTCCGTTGACAGGCTAAACAACCTTCAAGCAAGACCTCATACCAGAGGTCCCTTGACGGGTGTGGTGAACTCCAACCTCGTGATTACAATAGTTATATTTTGCCATTGGCTTCTCTGGATCAGTCACTTTTTCGTCCCTTGTGAAATGATCCCACATGGGAGATGGTTGAGAAATTTTTCTCCTTTGGGAGAGGTGGCGGTGACGCTCAACATCAAACCCCCAACTTGAGAAGTCGACTCCTCACCAATAATAGGGGAGGAAGCATCGACTCCAACTTGGGGCGTGGTGTCGGTGAGTCAACCAAAGGATTAGAAGAAGAAGTAAACGAATCCATCTAATAAAACAAAAAAGTTTTGAAAAAAAAATTATAAAATTTTTATCCCCTAAAATACTCAATACTTTAATAGTCATTTTAAAACTGATAATAGTCATTTAAAAAAATAAAATAGAAACCAAACATTAAATTAAATTAAACATATTCATACTCTAATTACTAATAGTCATTTTAAAACTAAACATTTCATTTATAAACAATTTCAAACAGATTCACACATTTCTAAACAATTTCAAACATATTCAAATTAAACATATTCATTTCTAACATATTCATACGTGAATAATTTCAAATTCATACGTAACCATTTAATACGTGAATAAATGAATATTCTTTTATTTAAACATATTCATACGTGAATAATTTCAAATTTAACATATTTATTTCAAATAGATTCATTTCTAAACAATTTCAAACAGATTCAAATTAAACATATTCATTTCTAACATATTCTGAATAATTTCAAATTCATACGTAACCATTTAATACGTGAATAAATGATATTCTTTTATTTAAACATATTCATACGTGAATAATTTCAAATTCATACGTAACCAACTAACCATTTAATACATGAATAAATGAATATTCTTTTATTTAAACATATTCATACATGAATAATTTCAAATTTAACATATTCATTTCAAACAAATTCATTTCTAAACAATTTCAAAATTAAACAAAATCAATCATGCCCACTGTCCATCCTCCAATTGCAAACAGATTCACAACTTCAAACAAAACCAAATCCTCCAATCAAGCCCATCCTCCACAGTTTCACAACCTAATCTATACTCTAAAATACTAAATTAACTAATGAACTACAATAATTAACTAAATAAGTGAACAAATTTTTAATTTTTTACCTCAATGCAATGCGCTGACCACACACGGCACAACACAAATTCACAAATCACAATCTGTCAATCTTATAACCTGTACTAAAAAAAATTAATTAGTTAACAAATAATGAAATGAAGAACAAGAAACTGATACTAATGAAAATGAAATTGAAAAAAAAAACTAGAAAAATTAAACAGAGGCAGAGACTCAGAAAGGGCAGACGCAGAGTTGATCGAGAGAGAGAGAGAGAGAGAGAGAGGCAGAGAGGCTGTCAATCAGTCAATGGCAGTGGCCTTGGCTTGGCCTTCGACGGTGTCACGGTAGAGGGAGTCAGACTGTGAGTGAGGAAGACAGCGAACCAAGACCAGAGAGAGTGAGAGACTCGAGAGAGAGAGAGAGAGAGAGAGAGCTGCGTGAGGTGAGAGAGAGAGAGCTTCGAAACTTGAATAAGGGGGGAGAAGGAGAATAACGGGGTCGGGGTCGGGGAGGGTTTTGAAAAAAAAACCCAAGGACCAAAATGCACAGTTTTGGTCATGTCCAAAACTGTGCGTTTTGGGTTTCTTTTTTTTAAAAAAAAGGGTATTGGAATTCCGCCCTGTTTCAGCGGAATTACCGGTTTTGGTACCGTGTATTGCAAATAACCTATACCGGCTCCAGGTTTCGGGCGGTATCGAATATGCGGTATTCCGGTACCGGTGGAGGTTTTGCCCACCCCTACATACAATCCACCACCAGCCCATTCGGATACATAGAAAAAGGAAAACACTGTGGGAAAAGAGCACCTCAAAGGACGATCCCCGCACCACACATCATGCCAAACCTCGTCCTTTGCCCATTTCCCACTACCACTTGAGTATGCTCTCTGAAGACTCTTATCCCTTGCTAATATGCTTCTAGAAGCTAACCCCATAAGACCCATGAGGAGGTAAAGTGCTCCACTCCCTCACGATGGAGCCCTATTTCTCTTTAATAATACTCCGCCACATACAATTTCTCTCAGTAGCAAACCTTCATAACCATTTACTCAACAATGCTTTATTAAACAGAGAGAGACCCTTGATACCCAAACCACCACAATCAATAGGAGAACAATTAAAAAACCGTCTTCTAATTAAGAAGATAGAATTTATGAAACTCACCATCGCTTCCCCACAAGAAATCTCTTTGCAACTTCTCTCATTCTAGAAGCAACCTATACGGAAGTGAGAAAAGAGAAAGAAAGTACGTAGGAAGACACGAAAGCGTAAACTTAATCAAAGTAACACGACCTCCCTTTGATAAGAATATAAGCTTCCACCCAGCCAACCATTTTTCCATCTTTCCAAGATCCCATCCCAAATATGAACATTCTTAAATCGAGCTCTCAACGGAAGACCTAAATACGTCATAAGCAAAATAGACACCTGCATCCCAAAATGGAAGCCAACTCCACTACATTACTGACATTACCAACAGGAATCACCTCTAGCTTAGACAAATTAAACCTTCAATCTAGAAATTGCCTCAAAACATAAAAGCATGCAACGAAGACTAAAATTGATACTCCTCAAACCCCATAAAAAATCTACGTATCATCAGCAAACAGCAAGTGGGAAACACAAACCCTTCCCTATTAACCCCAGAGGCTTTGAAGCCCTTAAGAACACCAACCAAACCCATCCTAGACATCATACGAGAGAGTGCTTCCATAACAATGACAAATAACAGAGGAGATAAGGGATCACCCTACCTCAAACCACGAGAAATTCCAAAAAAAATCCCTCAGAAAAGCCACTCACAAACACTGAAAACGTAACCAAGGAAATACAAAAATAGATCCACCGACACCATTTCTCTCCAAACCCACATCTCTTAAGAAGGTACATAAAAAAATCTCAACTCACATGGTCGTAAGCTTTGTGGATGTCCAGCTTACACAACATACCTAGCTCACCTAAACTCAAACGAGAGTCGATACACTCATTCGCAATCAACACCGAATCCAGAATCTGTCTACCTCAAACAAAGGCATTATAAGAAGGGGAAATAATCTTGATTAGCACAACTTCAACCTGTTAGCCAACACCTTGGCAAGAATCTTATAAATAACCCCCAACAAAGCTGATAGGCCAAAAATCTTTCAACTCAATAATATCTGCTTTCTTTGGGATAAGGACAATAAAGAAGGCATTCAAACTACAAACGAATTTACCAAATTGGGCAAATTTGTTAAACATCAAAAGCACATCCCTTTAAAGACATCCCAACAAGAATGATAGAAAGCTAAAGTGAATCCATCAGGACCTGGAGCTCTATCCTCATTAAGATCATGCACCACCTTCGCCACCTCATCCTCCTCAAAGGGTCGCTCCAACCAAACTGCATTGTCCTCAGATACAGAATCAAACTGTAAACCATACAAAGAAGGTCTCCATTAAAACTAAACAATGTGATCAAAAATATCTCTCGGATCTTGCACCACCTTCCCATCTACCTCCAACTAGGATAGAGAATTAAATTTTCTATTAGAGTTCGCCACTCTGTGAAAATACTTGGTACATTTATCTCCATCCTTTAACCATAAAGCCCGAGATTTTTGTCTCCAACTCACCTCCATATCAATAATGTGATTCAATTCCTAAATAACCGACAATCTCCTATCCAACCCCTCATTAATAAGGTGATCGCCTTCATCTAACTCATCCAAAGAAGCTAACTCTCTCATCAACAAGGACTTACGCACACTAATATTACCAAAATCATCCTTATTCCAAGCAATAAGATCATGTTTCAACGTCTTAAGCTTACAATTCAACACAAAACTAGGAGTACCTGAAACCTCATAACTTCCCCTCCACCCCTAACCTTCTCCACAAACCCCTCCACTTTAAGGCTTAAACTACATATTTTCGAAACCAAAAGGCTTTCTTACCCTCCCACCCCCAAAAAAAAAAAAAAAGACCGTCCTCCAATAGAATTGGGAAATAGTCAGAATACATACGAGGCAACCTTCTTTGAATAGAATTCAGGTACATAGATTCTCAATTAGATCTAAAGAGAAAATGATCAATCCTCGACCAAGCTTGAGAAGATCTATTATTGGACCACGTTAACATTCCACCAACCAACGGCAAATCCACCATACCAAGCTCATAAATGAAATCCGAAAAATCCTCCATCCCTCTTCCACCCACAGCCAACCCTGACCTCTCACTAGGAAACTGAGTAACATTGAAATCACTCCCAATGCACCAATGAACACCCCACCACAAAATTACGCCCACCAACTCATCCCATAAAAGTCTCCTTCTAACATCATCATTAGGGCCATAAACCCCAGAGAACACCCATTTAACCCCACTTTCAAGATTCTAGAACACAACCGACAGAGAACAACACCCCACATAAACATCCACCAACTCAAGCACCTGGGAATCCCATTGGATTAAAACCCCACCCGAAGTGCTAGCTGCAAGCAAACAACTCCACCTCACATGGGGACCACCCTACAAACTTCGTACAACAGCCCTCGAGACCACCTCCAAATTGGTTTCCTGAAGACCATCTAAAACTGGCTTCCACCCTCTTATTAAGTTCTCAATCCTTCTACACTTTCCTCTATCATTGAGGCCCCTACATTCCAACTAATAATTCTTGGCTTCATTAACAATTTAACAGAGCCCTCTCTCCATTCCTACAGCGATGAGACGAATCCCCACCATCATAATTAATACTAGACTTTAAGCCCTTTAATTCCCTCATCACCTTACCAGCTGACCTGTTAGATGTTTTACTACCCACAAAACCCCTATCCTTCTCCAACGCAGCAAACAAATCCACAACTCACTTTCATAGCCTCATAAGAAACCCCCACCATATGACGAAACGAAGAAACCGTACACAACACCTATTTGAAGGGTCTCCCTTCTCAAAAACTGAATATTAAACCTACAACGGAGTCTAAATGGAATCTGCACTATCACTACCTGTCCTTAACAACTCCCCTCCTTTCCCATGCTCATTGAGAACCATATCTTCCTCCAACATAGGGGCAGTACCACACTCCTCAACACTACCCTTGTAATTAACCATCATCCCATCTCTACATCTATCATCACACATAAGTGCACAGACTTGCCCACTACCTCCCTTTGAAACACAATCAAGTAACAGTAGAATTTCCATCCACCCCCATACCACGAACTACACTACCAACACCAACTAAGTGACCCTTGCTCCATATCAGAGAGAAGAAGACACTCAGAGGCAGCAAAGAGAGCACTTAGAACCTAGGACAATAGCTAATGATCTGGCAAAATAGAAGGAGAAGGAAGCACTACCTTCACCGGCAAAGACTCTGGCGAAGACTCGACAACAAGGAAACGGACGGAACAACATGCGTTGACTCCTTCGCTGGCAAAGAGAACTCAGGCAAAAAATCAGTGACTACTGTCGAAGCTGCACTCATCGACATCCTCAGCCGAGTCATAGGCTAAGTAAGAACTCTATCGGTACCCTCCAAGAAGCCCACCTCACCACCAATCGACCCCTCACCCCCTTCAATAGAACTCGGCCCACCACAGCCCACCAGTATCCCACACCAACTCAAAAAAAATCCTCCCCCCTAAACCTTAGAGTGGGCCGCTCCTTTTTGGGCTTTTAATTGGAACCCACAAACCAAACATCTAACTTCTTGCGCCTTAAGGTCTCCTGGATTAAAATTTTTCAGAAGATTTGCAAGCCGATCCACTTCCCTCCTAAGGCCCACAACGTGATTCCAAAGATCAACTGCATTAAATGACGCCAGCTCTCTACCCGATAAAACAACCGCCTCTTTTCCTTCTGATTCGTATTTCTTCGAGACAATGATGGACGTAAAGCTGGAGACGTAACGTGCGCCACTTCATTCGCATGTAGCAATTTAGGCGTTTCGTATTCCTACGAAGTCCAACTCCCCCGGTGTTACCAAACGTAATGGCAACCCTCCTACTACCACTGTTCACCAACATAAGAGATTGCACTGTCTTAGCAAAAGAAAGATATGGACGAACAACAGAGGATCCCAAAGGTTTCATTGCCTGACTCTCAGAACGCAGAAACGAAACAACATCGCTAAAGATACGATTCAATATCTTCCACCCATAGCCATTTCTGCCCTCCGGCACCATCACCACCCCCACCTTTCGACACCATCCATACTCTACTAGTGCAACATAACAACCTCCCTTATTAGAACATTGTTGAGCCAAAAATTGCGCCTGGACTCATTAAACTTGGAGGCAAAATCAACAACAGGAGAAGTTTCCATCAACTTGTCAAACATGTTCCCCATATGGATCAAGTTCGCATATTTTTAACTCCACTCAGAAACCTAAACATCTCCCTTCCCACCAATCTTCACTTGAAATTCCTTAGATTCGACGCGAAAATTACGAATAAAAAGCGACATCTCAACTCCGAAAGTAACCACGCAAGTAATCAGAATAACGAACTAACTACCAAACCACCCAACACGAAACAGAGAGGGAAGAGGAGAGAGAACGGAGAAAACATGACTTTAGAACTTCAGTGCACCTAGAATCACATGACTTTAGTGCACTAGAAACCCCAAGTTTTAAAACTCAATTAATCCCTTCTTAAATTGTCTTAATCCTTAAGATTTCAAATGTAACTCACATCCTGATTTAAAAGGTTTGTCTACAACTATCGTGCTATGCCAAGAGTTACGTGAGACTAAAAAGTCAGAGGTTTACCATTTGCCTGATAGATTGATTCTTCTATTGTTAACCCTTCCAATCGCTACAATAGTTGCCTCCTCCCTGTTTTTACTCACACATAAAAACATAAGTGTAGAGAATCAAGAACTAACAAGGGAAGGTGAAGAGGAAGCCTAAACACACGTCTGAGCGCTGTTTCCAAGTTCACTAAAATCACTGGTCCAGGTGTTGATAACCGCCATCGTTCGGTCCTTTACTAACGAATCCAACTACTATATTATCAAAAGTGAAAAATTAATGCTTTTTGAATATATCGAATGAGACAGAAGAAAACAAAGTGCAAAACAAAAGATACATGATGAACTTCTCTAACTAATTTGTGCTGTTGTATAGTCGTCCATCTCTCCCATGAGATGCTCTCTTCCTCTTCTACTTTACATCCCCTTTTTTACTTCTTTAAAATTTTTGACAATGTAACTTTCAACACAATAATTACAAGCTGCTGATGAGATCCAGTCTCCTTTTCTCTCCCTGTTTTTTTTGTACTTTTTTTGCTCTTACTCTCTCTTCTTCTGCTTTAAGAAATGGAAGGCCGACACTGATCGCTCGTAGAGGTGCTTTCAGCCTTTCACCTCGCTGTGCCTCTCATAAATCTGCAGATCGGGACTTTTCTCCGTTTCATCTGCATTGGTACTCGTGATTTGCTCAACAGAAGCCACAACTCTGTTTTCCACCACCGGCGAGTCACCGTTTTCTGATATGCTCTTTCTCTCTGCATTATTGAATAGTTTGACAATTTGTCTTGCGGGAGTGATGGTCAAAAGGCGTCCAATTCCATCATACAAGTTCTTTGCATCCATGATAAGAGAAGCTCCCCCAGGGTAACAACGACCAAAGCATGTGGCACAATGTGCGTAAGCAACCTATGAGAGGAAGGGTCATAATTTATAAGAGAAAGTATGAGGGGTGAAGGCTGTGAATATGGTTAGAAGACAAATTACAGACAACAGTTAGCCCGATGAATCAGATGAGCACCTCAATAAAAGCCCGGCAAAGAGCGAGGAAAAGTCCAGACTCACTTTCCCTGAGCATCCGAGTTGTATTGTACCTCAATAAAGAGCCGGAGACAGCCCGCAATCCCTTAATTAACTCTTGAGCAAGCAAATGTTTCAAACTTATTGGGGCGCAGGGACGTAGCTCATTTATTGCCGCAGATACACCTACGACCACAAGAGAGAAAAGGTGATGACCACAGAAGAAAATAAATGAACAAAGAAGAACCACAAAACTCAAAAGTACAGTTGAAGCAATAACAAGGTATAAACCAAAAAACTTTAAGCAGAATTTGAGTCAGCAAAACGTCGAGAAGTAGCAACTTCCCAATAAGGAATTAGTTTCAACTAAGGAATTCCGACATTGGACAGCGAAATGAAGTTTTAATGTAATGCCAATGCAACTATTTGCCAATTAATAAAATGTAATGGAGGAACTCTGCATGTAAGGTCAATGCAACTATTAGCCAATATATATACTGTCTCTATTTTGGGTGCCGGGGGCAGGGGAGGAAGTCTTTCGTCTGAACAATTCCAGTTCATATGAAACCACCTCCTGATTGTTTAGGTGAAAAGTATCACAACCACCAAATTTCACATCAAGAAACATATCGAGGGTGAAGAACAGTTCCTCAGCTCTAAAACAGCACCCAGATACCTAAGAAGCATATAGCGAACTAACCATTTACAAATACAGCAAGAGGGGGATGTTCCATCAGATGAGCTGGCGGATTGACATCTTCCTGACTGCTATCGCCAATGTTGTTTGCTGGAAATCCAACTACTGGTAAAGGTACCCAACGATGCCCATCCAGGACCAACTGGTGTGGAGTACAACATCAAGTTAAATATCACCAAATAGATGGCATTACGATCCTTGGTGAAAAAAAAAATGAGACTACCACCCTAATGTTCCAAACTCCTTTCGCACTTTTCAAAAGAAGAAAAAACATACCCCCACTGAAAGTAGAAACAAATAATTAAATTCCCATCTAACCCATTTACCTGAAAATTCTCAACTGCAGTACTCATATTTTTTGAGAACAAGTTAATAACTGCACTGTACAGAGACCAACCTCAATGTCAAAATAAGAACAAACATACAACAAAAGAAAGTGGATGTTTACTGTGACCAGAGATAAACGAAACATAAAAACAAGATATTACTCTTCAAAAAGCGATGGAAGCAGACCCCGGAAATCTAGCCCAACCCAACCAAGCCCCATGGCACAATACTGTTAATAACACAAAAGATCAGAGTCAAGGTAAGTATAGCCTGATGCCTGAAATTATGTACATGCAAAACAGGATCCAGACTATGATTGAATTCGTCAGATGCAAATTAAAGTGAAAGCTGAAATTCCTCCAGAAATCGAAACTTCTGCACAACAGCTATGTTTTCACATATACGCAATCAACAAGTGGCCTTGTATTGAAGAAGTGATTCTCCTCTAGAAGGTGGAGGTCTGGAGTACGGAATGTTACAAAGGGAATTTGAGGTGGTATGAGCTATTCTATCATTTATCTCAAAAGAAAGGGTTTCTAATCCTATTCGAAGTTCCGGAAAATTCACAACACATGCAAGCACCTAGAATTCTAATAGAATATGCTTACCATGCATTGATCCAAGATATTTGAGAGAGATCCGCCTTCAGTTATCTTCGGGAGCATGACTTTAAGAGTTTTAAGGTGTGAAGTAATCTGATGCATGGCCCAACTAAAGAGAAGCCCACCATCATAGTTTTCTTCACTTCCTGACGTATCATCAGCAAATATTGCTCGATACTGGTTAACCACATCAAAAAGATGCATCTATGACAATTTATCATCCCTTTCAAGTACTCATAAGGATTTCTCTGGTCCAGATCCTCAAGAATTCCAGTAAGCCAAGCCTCTCGGCACCTCAAAAACTGAAACACTTGGAAAATTTCTTCGTCATGTTCAAGCATGTTGACATATCAACAATAGAAAGCATAGAACCCAATTAAATGCTCATTAAACCAGCACCACTACAAGGAACAAGTGCTATACAAAACTTTTAGCATAACCACAGACAAATTATATGTTCAGCATTAGAAACATAGACAAGTACCTGCAAGCGCATATCGTAGTCACTAAATACTCCTATTCGACGTAAATATCCAATAATACGTAGACATTCTGGTAACTGCAATACAAGGATGCATCCACAAAAACAAATAAGATTTTCTGATCCCCATGGATGAATCAAGTTGCATTTTTTTTCTAGTGAATTAAAGTTGAATTTTAATTGCAAATGTTTCAACCAAGCTACTTCGGGATACCTGAATATTTGAGCGAAGTTTCTGGAGAAGCTGAGAAAGTAGAGATTGGGTTGTCTGCCCAACTTCTGCAGCTAGAGCTTGAACAACAGGTAACCTTCAAGAAAAGAACAGAGCCTCAGCAAGCAGGCTTCGAAAATGTTGACGGCAAAAACATACAGAAGGTAGTAAGGAGAATAATGCAGATATTACTCACTTGGGGTGCATAGTAGAAAGTTTGCAAACAAACGCTTCTAAGTCAAGAGCTTCATCATATAATTTCCATTCCTTACACATCTGCATAATTTAGAGGATCAAATAGCTTTCTAGTAGTAATCTTATGAGATGAATAGCCACATTGAAAAAGGCAGTTACTACTGAAAGTTATGCTGGACAACAAAACCAATGCCCTATAAATGTTAATCCATATGAGATTACCAGTATCATCTTTTCTTTTGAACAGTTGATAGACATGATCTTTCAAGTCAAAAGATCTGCAGAAAGAATGATGACAGCATGGCATACAAATTACCATTTGCAGACCTGATTTCCCAAATATTACTCCAGTGAAGAATAAATATTGTTAACAAACAAAATCAATCATTACTTTTTGGCTTCTCACGAGGATTACACAATCACATCACACAAAACAACAGGAATGCAACACAAACAGAAGAATGAGGGAAGGACATCATGTATAACTCATCCATGGGTAAGGGCCTAAAGTAAATGGTAAGGACACCCCCCCCCCCCCAAAAAAAAAAAAGAGAGAAGAAAAGAAAAGAATGCTGCTAGGAGTGGGTAGGGATGTCGACAATGCAATTGGTTTGAGTACTCACGACTTTTTTGTTGATATAGGCTTTTCATTATGACTCACTGTCTTCAGAACCATTTCCTAGTTTCTTAACATCATTTACACACTTATCACCTCAAATCGTTTCAGGGGTTTAAACACAGTTATAGAAAGTTGAGCCCCAGAAATATATAAAACTTATGATACATGAATGTTTTTTTATTCTACACTACAACATAATGACAAAAGTTCCTCCCCATTCCCAAATCAACTGGTTCAAACTCCAAAGGGCAGCATCTATCTGATGGCTTGAGTTCAAGACCAGCCAATGCATTTTAAAAAACTTATTGCCCGTGCATTAGTAGGATGCATTTATATTCTAAACGGTAAAATGCAGCAAGTGCTTAATTTTTATTTTTTCAATTAACCTGAATGCACAAGGGGTTCGAGGAAACAAACCTAAATTACATCCTAGGCGGACACTGGCTAGTTTATCGACTAGTGATCAATTTTAACAAGTGGCATTTCTCAATTTCTGAAACACTTACGTGTCCATAAGCTGAGGAATTTCAAGCAAGTCCAGCAAAGTACTGTGATTTGCTAGCAATGTTTGATTCATCTTCCTCTTTTCCAGAATATGTTCCGCAGATTCAACGAACTCGATGCAACCAGATGTCAACTTTGGAACTTCATTTACCTGCAAAGGATGAAAATCACATTTCAGGATACTTGTTTTCATCCCAGAGCCCAAAGTTACTTAAGAGTTATTTAACTATTTCACAAGAAGTTGAAACTTCAGCTTTTTTTTTTTTCTATACTCCCAATGTGTCTTCACAAACTTCGATGTTCCTGCATAATTTGTCTTCAAGTTTTGTACAAGAAACAATCCTACCCAAGAAGAGAGGACACAAAGGGTCCATCGTTATAATCACATTATAACTACACTATAAAGGTATAGAATCAAGTCATAAGTGTATTTACTTTCCCAAAAAAAAAACTATATATTTTTTTTTGATAAGTAAGTTTATTGAAAACAACAAAATAGGTAACAGTACAAAAAGCTATACTGAGAACCTACTCCATACAAGCTACAAAACTCAAGAAATCAGGAAAATCAGAAAAAGGAAAGCCCAAAACAACATTTGCCCAAAGAAAAAGAGAATTCAACAACAACCCCTCAGCCCAGCTAAAGACAAAACGGAGTTCACAAAACATCTCCATTCCGCTCCCTCCAAATAACCCACCAAATACACAAAGGAATCATCCTCCACACCCTCGAAGCAAGAGGGTTGTTGAACTTCCTCTTCCAACAAAACAACACCTTGATCACCCTAGAAGGCATAACCCAATAGTAATTCGTTACTTTAAGCACATGAGCCCATAAATCCCTCGCAACCTCACAATGTAACAAAAATGATCCACGGATTCCCCATTACACCTACAAAGATAGCACCTATCAAGAAGACAAAGACCCCTTCTCCTCAAATTGTCAATGGTCAAAATTTTCTCATGAGCAGTCTCCCACAAAAAGAATGAGACTCGCATAGGTACCAAGGACCTCCAGATCTGCCTCCACGGAAAAGACACATTGGGGCTGCAAGAGAGAAGCCCATACATCAATTTCACCGAAAAAATGCCATTCTTGGTGCCCGTCCAGCACATCCTATCTTCAGCCCCACTCCTAATAGCCTTGGAATAAAGGAGAGAATAGAATGCAGAAACAACCTCCACCTCCCAATCGTTCGCAGCCCTCACAAACTGAACATTCCAAGCACCCAATCCGGAAATACCCACCCAATAATCCACCACCCAAGCATCCCTATCTCTAGCAATAGAATAGAGGAAAGGAAAGGCCTGCCGCAAAGGTCTCTCCCCACACCAAAGATCACTCCAAAAGCAAATTCTATTGCCACGACCCACTTCAAACCTGATAAATTTGCTAAAAGGATCCCACCCTTTACTAATGAACCTCCAAAGACCAACGCCATAATTCCCCTCTCCTAGGGGTCCTCCACCCACCCAACTCACTCCCAAACTTTTCCACAATGACATTCCACCACAAACTATTGCTTTCAAGAGCGAAGCGCCACAACCACTTCCCAAGCAAAGCCTTATTGAAAGGAATCAAGCGCCTAATGCCCAACCCGCCATGCCTAATAGGGCAGCAAACCCTCTCCCATTTAAGCAAGTGAAACTTGTGCCCAACCTCATTGCTACCCCACAAGAAGTCTCTTTGTAACTTCTCCAATCTACACAACTAAAGGAATGGGGAAAAGAGACAAAAAATAAGTAGGGAGATTAGTAAGAGTAGACTTGATCAATGTGACCCTACCACCTTTCGATAGATAACTTCGCTTCCACCCAGCCAACCTCTTCTCAGTTCTCTCAATAAGATGAGATTGTTCATTTTTATAGCTCTTTGTATCAGGAGCCTTTCTCTTGGAGACCTTGTGTTGGACGACTTGGAGTTTGATTCGATTTATGTGGAGGAAGCTGAATGGCTTGAAAGACCCTTTGATGTTGATGAGGTGACCGGTGTTGTTAGGGAGTCTCAATGGAGATAAAGCCCCCAGTCCGGACGGCTTTTCCTTAGCCTTCTATCAGTCATGTTGGGATGTTATCAAGGATGATGTCATTTCCATGTTCAATGAGTTTGCCCAGGTTGGGAGATTTGTCAAAAGTCTCAATGCCACATTCATTGTCTTAATTCTGAAAAAGCATGAGGTTGTGGAGCTTAAGGACTTTCGACCCATTAGCCTTGTGGGAGGGGTCTACAAAATTTTGGCGAAAGTTTTGGCCAATAGACTGAAGTCGGTTTTGGGTAAAATTATTTCTCCTACCCAGGGTGCATTCGTGAGGGGTAGGCAGATTTTGGATTCGGTCTTGATTGCTAGTGAGTGCATTGATTCTAGGTTGCGCTCCAATTTGCCTAGAATGCTTTGCAAGCTCGATATCCATAAGGCTTATGATCACGTCAACTGGAGATTTCTTCTTTACATGTTGAGGAGGTGTGGCTTTGGAGTTAAATGGTATAGATGGATGGAGTTCTGTATCTCTTCTGCTAGATATTCGATTTTGGTGAATGGCTCCCCCGAAGGTTTCTTTGGAGGTTCTCGGGGTTTGCGGCAAGGTGACCCCCTTTCGCCTTTTTTGTTTGTTATTGTTATGGAAGCATTGAGTAGGATGCTGAATAAGTTGGTGGAGGTGGGGTCCATCGAGGGGGTCACTATTAGTAGTGGTGGGGTGTGTATCTCTCACTTTTATAGAGGTATATAACCTATGTTTATATGTATGTTATGTATGTATGTATGCAGGGGCGGCTCAAGGGGTAGGCAGCTTAAGCAGCTGACTAGGCCCTAGGAAAGGGTGATGCTTAGGTGAAAAATAATTATCTTTCATATATAAAGCTTTGTTTTGTGAAATAATTTTTTCTATTAAGGCCTCAAAATGTTTTATGCTCAAAGTTCATTCGTAACTCTATTTTGTGAAAGAAATTATTTAATTTCTATTACTTATAAGAGAACTTTTAAGTCTAAATATCTGCTTAAATTCAGATCAACTTTCATGTTCTTTCTTCAACTGTTCTGAGCACCTCCCTCTCCTTCCAATGCTGACGACTATCTTCTACACTGCTACATCCACACCTAGATATATACTACGATATGTGTATCCTTTTCTCCCGAAGAAATCCTCTAAGACAGAGGAAAGGAATTCCCAAACTAAAACCATCTTTCTTTTGCTTTAGAAGATTCCATAACAGATCCAAGCAATTCCATCTGCCTGACAGTTCTAAACAGCTCCTTGCTCTTGTAAGTAATTTTAAAACGAAGGTGAAGTTTTATTTCACTCCCCCCAAAATATCAGCGTTAATTCACTACGTAATTTCAGACCCTGAAATTCGACTATGCTTATCCCCCACCTCAAGTAAGCAGATGATAAAGGAGCGTGCTTTCATTTACGGTTCATTTTTCCGACTTCAATTACGAATCAAATAAAAAATTTATCAGGCAGCTATATTATGAACCAAGAAACAGCCTGAAAAAAGAACTGATAACAAATCAATAGAAAAAAGAAAAGATTACCAAAGACTCGAGATGGTTACTGATAGAAGAAACTTCCTCCCGAATTGCGAACAATGCATCCGCTGCGGCAATGAATGCACGGTAATTTCCCACTGCCACTTCTTGCATTTGCCTCCGGATCCGCTCCGCATCGACCCGAAGAAGCTCCGGTTCCTTGAAAAAATTAAGAAATTTTATCAGCATAAATAAAATTCCTGAGACTCACAGAGGTAGAGAGAGGACCTTGTGGAGGCGATCGAGGGTGAAGGAGAGGAGCTCAGAGACGTAGGGTTGTTGGGAGGCGGAGGCGAGAGGGATGAGGCTGGAAACCGGCGACGAAGTCATCTCCTCTGCGACATTTTCGGGCTCCATTTTTCGGAGCTCTGGAAGCCCTGCTTCGCGCATCGTAGCTCAATTAGGTGTATTATGTTCAGCACGAGACAGATCTGCTGTGTCCACGCTCGGCACCGCCGAGCTTCTTCGTCTTCGTAGTTCGGTTTAGGAACTGTTGGGCTCCTCGATCACTGAGCTCTGTGATTCGGATCTGGATCCTGTGGTTTGAGTGATTGAGTTCAGGGGCCAAGTATTGCCATGTCAGCATTGCACATGGACAAATCGTCTCAATAGGTGCGACGATTATAGGGCAACCAAGATATGCGTAAATGGTGTTTGTTTATAAAATTGTAGAATATTAAAATGGGTAAAAAAAAGCAAAGAGAGAAAATGAAAAAATTGAAAAAAAAAATAGTGAAAAATTAATGAAAAAGTGAAAAAAGAGAAATTTTTATAATGATGATAAAATTTTAGGGGTTAAAATTGTGAAAACAAAATCATGTACTATGTTCACTAATCAAAATTTTTACTCTATAAAATTGTATCATCATTACAAAAAAATTTCTCTCCTTACTTTTTCATAAACTCTCATACTTTTTTTTTCACTTTTTCACTAACTTTTTTATTCTCTCTTTTTACTTTTTCATCAACCACTACAAAAAAAACAGGTCTATAGCGGCGGTCGATAAAATCGCCGCTATAAACCCCATATCCCGGCGTTTTACTTAAAACATGGCTAAAAAGACGCCTATAGCGACGGCGGTGTTGTCAAAACCGCGGCTATAAGGCCAATCTATAGCGGCGGTCAGTGACCGCTGCTGTAGAATGTATACCTACAGCGGCGGTCATTATGACCGCCGCTGTATCTTGTACCTTTAGCAGGTTTTGAAACAAAACCGCGGCTAAAGGTATACTAACAAAAACGCCCTATAGGTATAGTTGGAAAAAAATTTTAAAAAATCCAAAATTATATGTTATTTAATGTTAATAATTATTTTTAGACTATTTTATTCCTTTTAATACATAATTTTATTTTGTAACGTGTTTAAAAAAAATTTTAGGAGACCTACTTAATAAAATATGGAATTAAAAGGAGTTTTATGAAAATTGAAGTTGTTATATGGAATTAGAAATAATGTTATGAAAGTTATATCTATGATTGTTATGGTAATTGCATTTTTATTGACTAAATCTAAGTAGTTTAGACATCTATTATCATATGCTTATAATGAGCATATATATTTTGAATAATTAGTAATATAATACTATTTAATTATGACATATTATTTAATTTCAAACAAAAAGATATTGTGAGATTAATTAGCTTATGCAATTAAAGTACATAACTTAATATCTAGTCATAGTTGTTATGGTAATTGAATATTTATTGATTATATCTAAGTAGTTTAGAAATTATTTATTATTATATTTATAATTAGCAATTATATTTGAATAATTTGTAATATAAGACTAATTAATTAGGACATATTATTTATTTCAAAAAAAGATATTGTGAATTTAACTTATGCAATTAAAGTACATATCATGTATTATAAAAACTTCAAAACAAATCATACAATGTTATAAAAGAAAACATTATACTTTTAAATTATAATTTTTTTTTTCATATGTTAAGCCCAGCCCGCCCCTTCAAACTAGGCCCGCCCCAACATCCAAGCCTAGGCGCTGGGCTGGACTAATTTTTTTTTAAAATTCGCTGAGGGTGAAACGGCGCCGTTTCACCCTCAGTGAATTAAAAAAAAAAACATGTTTAGAAATGGAAATCCCCCTTCGGAACCCTCTCCATTTCTTCCCCCTTCTCTCCCCGACACCAGCCTGCTGCTCACCTCCCGAGTCTGAAGTCCCAACCCCACCCTACTGCCTCCGGCCAGCAACGCCAGCCTCCCCCTCTCACTCTGCCTCTCCTCCTCCAAACCTCCACTGCTCAGTGCTCCCGCCTCCCTGCTTCCTCTCAGTCTCTCCCTCTCTCACTCCACTCAGTCCCGGTGGCCGGTCTCCCTCTCTAGCTCTCTCACTCCACTCAGTCCCGGTCTCTCTCTCCAGCCTCTAGGTACAGTACATAAAGCCAACTCAATAGTCTCAAATTTCAATTAGATTGAAACTGTGACGGAAATTTACACTGCAACATGAAAATAATGTGGTGTAGAACTAAAGCTTGTAACTAGGTTTCCCCTACTTTTATTGATGTCCAAAAGCCCATGATATGACATAAGTCATTATGATCTTCTTATTGAGTGACCGCTTACTATTCAAGTTCCAAAAACCAATGAAAAGAAGCCTTTTTTGTCTTATGCATCACTTTCTTTTCGGTGTTTTTCTCTTTTTTTGTTTTGTTTTTACTATGGGTGTTTTTTTTGGACCAGGTATCTTTATTGAAGAGTATCCCGCTACGCTTATATGCAAACTTTTTGGCCTTCACTGACATTTCATTTAGTACTAGCTTAGATTGGGTCAATGTGAGTATTTTATCTCGAAATGCATGCTAGTTTTTCATTGTTAATGGAAAAAGCGGTAGTTCTGTAACAATTTCTTGCTGTCATTTTCTTCTGAAATGTATGGAATACTGCGGTTCTGAACCTGGATAAGGAGGAAGAATGCCTAGAAAGGGGAAACCCATCTATTTGCATGTTAACAAATATCTTTAGTGCATGTCAGCGTGCTCATGGGGGACATTTCATTTTAGAGTTCATATATCCTTAATCCATTCAGCAGTATTTAATGTTGAATGTGTGGTAAGAGCTTTTTTTTTCAACTCTTATGAGTAAGCTCGCTATATCGTTCTGAATGCACTGAACAGGCAGAACTAATTCTTTATTAAAAAGGAAAGAGAGAAAAATCTTAGTACACCATAAGGTTAACTCTTTACCATATCCTTTAGTATTGTGCTGGAATGAAGTTTCTGCAAATCAATGAAGATCCATTACTATATACCTGTGTGTGATGTTCTAGCTTTTACTGCTTTCTTCTCTTTTAATTTTTTCCTCTCTGTGAAATGTCAGTATCTCAAGTGGCAGCAGAAAAGTCCTACTGTCTCTGAAAAATCTATTTTTCAATTTTCTTTGACAGTTGAACTCAATAGTCTCAACTACAGTGGTTTTCTCACTGTGATTGAGGGACACTAGGTGACTTGCCGATAACATATTACTCTTTCACAGGTCAGTGGTATTTTGAATCTCTTCATCAATTACTATTGTTTGTTCTTTTTTCCTTTTTTTTTTTTTGAGATTGGAGTTTGTGGATTTTATTGGAAGGCGGAGGGCAGAGCTAATTATTATTTGTTGTTGGTTCTGTGGAGTTTATTGGAGATGTTGGTGTTTGTGGGTTTTGTTGGAAGGCGGAGGGTAGGGCTAACTATTATTTGTTGTTGGTTCTGTGGAGTTTATTGGAGATTGGAGGGGTAATTGTTATATGTTGTTGGTTATGTGTTTTTGTTGGAGATTGGAGGAAATTTTGTGTTATTCAATATTTAATGTTTTATTTCTTTATCTATGTTTTAACTTTTGAGATCACTTCCTGGTGGATACCTCTACACTGACGTTGAGGTCTAACCTGAGGTGAAACGAAGCAGTCCTCTTTACGGAGGGATCTCTGACACGCTTTTCAACAAATCTTTATCTTTCATTAAAATCTTGATAAAATGTGATAAACATTAAAATGATGCATAATCTTTTTTGTTGCATTTCATATAGTTATTACTGTCGCTCATGGACAAGAGTTGGATGAAAAAGAAACGCGGGACAAGTGAATATGTGTTGGGAGTCAATGAGTTTCTAGGTTTTGCATCTAAGAGTATGGGTAGTGATGAGAGAATTTGTTGCCCTTGTGTAAAGTGCGTCAATTACAAGAGGTATAACATAGTACGGTACATGATCATTTGGTTAATATGGGATGTCTCCGGGTTACGATTATTGGTTTGCGCATGGTGAATTGTGGAGTTATATAAAGCCATCCATATACGTTCTGACGGATCTCCAATAAATCCGGACATAGCAGAAAATAGTATGTCACTATTACATCAATTTTGATTTGAATGTGCGAATATTAATTCAAAATTTAATTGTATGTTGTATTCTCTCAGAGGCGAATGGAGGAGATTGGACTGAACGATTCAGGAAGTTCACAAACTTCAACAATTTAGAGTGGATGGCAGCATCGGTTGGTCACCATCTGACCGATATGCACAAGTGATTGGTCCAGAACGACATGGTCGCATTCGCGGCGTTGGATTAGGACCAACTCCTTCATCTCATCCTGCCAACACCAACGTAAGATCCAGTCAGCCTGCATCCTCTAGTAACGAGAGAGCGGTATTTATGGAAAATAGAGTTCAGATGTTGGAGTCTGAAGTAGCATCGCTTAAATCTACAATACAAATGATGGCACAAGCTTGGGTAAAAGTTTTATTTACTTATCCTCAATATTACTATTGATTCTATTTATGTATATTTCGTAGTTAATTAATGTTTGTTTAACTGTTGTAGGAGCAACGTCAATACCAAGATGTTGCCAATAACAATCACGTTTCACCAGCAATTCATAGATCATCTCATGCAAGTCGGAAAACGAGTGTTGGTAAGATACTAACATAAATGAATACTGCCATTAATTTAATTTTAAGTGTGTACTAAGCTCTTTTATCTTTGTTCATGTCATTACTGTTTGTTAATTTTCCAATATTGCAATAGCAGACAATGCCGATGATGCAGAAAGTGCAGGAGCAGATGGTGCTGATGAAGGTGAGTGGATTAAATTTATAGTTATTTGTTGTTAAATGTCATGATGTTAGTTTTTAGACTATTGAGAAATGCCCTTCACTTATTTTTGTTTGATGCAAAACTTGTAAGACATGCTTATAATGAAATATATTTTGTTTTATTACACTTTTCTTTGTTTGCATTAATCAATTAAAATCTATAATAAATTTGTATTGCAAGAAAATATAAAAAAAAAAAAAACGAAAAATAAAAAAAAAAAAACACACACACCTGTAGCGACGGTCACTGACCGCCGTTATATATAAACCAATGGAAAGGGTTATAGCAGCGGTCACATGATCGGCTATAGTGTTATAGTGGCGGTCACATGTAGCGACGGTCAACGACCGCCGCTATAGAGCTTCTGCAGAAAAAACCGCAACCGCGCCTATAGCGGCGGTCTTCGCCAGGCTCTATAACCGCGGCTGCTAGATGATAGCGGCGGTCTTAAAAACCACTCTATAACTAACAGCGGTTTTTGACCATCGCTATAAGGTGATTTTTTTTGTAGTGAACTCTCATACTCAAAATTTTAACCACTCCAAAATTTTATCACTCAAACACAATAGCTTATCTTTACCATCAATATCACGTACGGCGTTTTTTTTATTTCTTTCATAAAAAAAATTCAATTTTTAGTTGTCAAGTTCTACCTTTTTTACCAATTAATCATTAGTATTCAAGAATTTAGTTTTCTTTTTTTGATCAAAGGTAAAATTCAAGAATTTATTTTTCAATCACTCAATTATGATGCTTGTTAATAATTGATTCCATCACTAAATAGTTAGCTCTACTTCTTGGCTTTTAGTCACAATCAATATTTTGATGATAACAATAGAAGTAATTGAGATGTGAAGCAAAGCGGATCCAAAATGAGCACGAAGCGATCAAGCAACATCCCCTTCAATGGAAGTGCTCTTAAAGTGAAGACTCAAGATGCTAGGGTAATCTTTGTAACTCTAAGACTTCATCTTTAACAAGGATTTGAACCACACACTTGCATATTTCTTCAAAACTTGCATGAAATGTTTTACCTCTTGTTTTGAAGATTTAAAAATGTTTAAATGGCTTTAAAATATCCCAATTAAACTCTCAAACCTTTTATATACTTATGGGAAGTTAGTCTTTAAAATTGGGTATTTTAAGTTGGTCAAAATCGTGTTTTTAAAACAACGGATCATGTGCTTAAGTTGAGGAGGTCGACCGGCTGGTGAAGCGGTCGACCGGTCTTCGACGCTTGGTATAGCGGTCGACCAAAAAAAGAGCCGTTCTGACCTCTGACATTATGACCGTTGGGTAACGTAAACCTCGGTCGACCGGTTCATCGTGAGTTTTTAACAGCTCGACTCCCAACGGCTATAAACGGCTATTTTTCTTATGAGGCCTATATAAAGCCATTCCTACGCCTTTTAAAAGTTGCTGAACAACAAAATCATTTTGCTAAAGCTAAGAGTGATCTAAAACCTTTCAATCCTTGTTCAAACATCATTCACACATAATCAACACTTTCACATCCTTGTTATTGTGTGAAGCCTAAGAGATAGAAATTTCTCATTGTAACATCTACTCCATCAAGGGAGTTTTAGTGAGCATTTTCGTTCATCCCTATACACTATTAAGAGAGTGATTCTCTTGTTTCCTTTTGGTGAGGGTTGTTCAGAAGGAGTTTGGAGAGGTTTGTTCTCAAACTCGTTCTTGAGGCTTGAAGAGGTGTTTCTCAAGCTCAAGTGTAAGGAAAGCTTTCCCTTGGTTGAAGGGAGCATAGTGGAAAAACCTCAAGGCTCGGTAAAGGAGCTTGAGGGGTGGATGTAGGCGGGTTTGCCGAACCACCTAAAAATCTTGTGTTTGCTTCTCTTCCCTTATCTCTTACATTGTGCTACTAGTTTCTTGTTCTAAGTTTTATTTCTCTATTTGAGTTGCAATATATATTCTTGTGTTTAATCTTTTATTGCAATCGTTTCTCTTTGTGAGACTTGTAGCTAGCAAACACTTTCTAAAGGGTGAGTTTCGAAAAAGTTTTGAAACCCAATTCACCCCCTCTTGGGTTGCCTTAATCCTAGGATTTACAATTGGTATCAGAGCTTGGTGCTCTCTTTAGCAAGATTTAACAATCTTGAGTTAGAATGGCAACTTCAAGCAACAACTCTCATGTTGAGGGACTCTCAACATCTAGACCTCCTTCCTTCAATGGAAGTGATTACTCCTATTGGAAAGCAAGGATGAAAATTTATTTTCAATCCATTGACTTTGATCTATGGCTTTGTATTTTAAATGGACCTCACTACCCTATGAAAGCCGTAGGTGAGACAATTGTCTCTAAGCCCGTGAATGAGTATACCGATGAGACAAGAAGAAAATTTCTATAAATGCTAGAGCTATGAACATTCTTTATTGTGCTTTAGAGAGAAGTGAATTCAATAGAATATCTACTTGTGTTAGTGCAAAAGAAATTTGGCATTCTTTAGAAATCACTCATGAAGGTACAAACCAAGTGAAAGAATCTAAGATAAGCATGCTAGTTCATAGCTATGAATTGTTTAAGATGAAACCGGAAGAAAACATTGGTGACATGCTTACTAGATTTACTAATATTGTAAATGATTTAAATGCTCTTGGAAAAATGTACACTAACTCCGATTTGGTGAGAAAAGTTCTTAGATCACTACCAAAGACTTGGGAAGCCAAAGTCACCGCTATTCAAGAAGCAAAGGACCTCACCAAATTGCCTTTGGAAGAGCTTGTTGGATCCCTTATGACTCACGAAATCACCATGAAGGGACATGAGGAGGAAAGTTCAAAAAAAGAAGCATAGCCTTGAAATCCTCCGTAGTTGAGATTGAAGAAGATAATGATGATAGTGGAGATGAGGATATTGCTCTCATGACAAGGAATTTTAGAAACTTCCTCAAGAGAAAGCAAGGAAGGAAGAACTTCAAAGATTTCAAGAGAGAAGAGCCAAAGAAGGAATACCCAAAGATGGACAACAAGAAGGACCACATCACTTGCTACAAGTGCAAGAAACCCGGTCACATTAAGGCGGATTGTCCACTTCTCAAATATAAAAAGAAAGCTATGAAAGCTACTTGGGAAGATAGCGATTCAAGCTCCTCCGATGAAGAAGATGAGGGAGAAATCGCAAACATGTGCTTCATGGCTCTAGAAGATGATGAGGTATATTCTCGGATCTTGAAGATTCAAAACCTTCATATGATGAATTAGAAAATGCTTTTGATGAGTTATACATTACGTTTGAAAAGCTTAAACTCAAATACAATGTTTTGAAAAAGAAGCATTCACTAGCTACAAGTGACCTTGATTCCTTAAATGATGAACAAGGAAATTTGAAGCTAGAGAATGAGGAATTGAAACTAAAAGTTTCAACTTTAGAAATTGAGAACAAAGCTTTCAAAGATAAGGTTACTCGTCAAAACACTATTCTTGAAAAATTCACTCAAGGAAGCAAAGCTTTGGAGAACATTCTAAACAATCAAAGATGTGTTTTTGACAAAAGTGGATTAGGCTACAAGCCTCATAAAAATGAAAAGTATTTCAAAAACTTCTTTGTCAAAGCTAAATCCTCAAATGAATCTCTTCATACTTGTAACTTTTGCAACAAGAATGGACATCTAATATTTGATTGTCCTCTCAAGAAACTTGGGTGCAAAGCTCTTAGAAAGATATGGGTTCCAAAGGGAACTATTGCTAACCCAAATGGACCCAAAAAGGTTTGGGTACCAAAAGCTTCATCTTGATTTTGTTTTGTAGGATTCAAGAAAAAAGAAATGCAATAGTTGGTTCTTGGATAGTGGTTGTTCAAGACACATGACCGGTGACCCATCAAGATTCTCAAGCCTATCAACCATCAAAGGTGGAAATGTAACATTTGGCGACAACTCCAAAGGGAAAATCATTGGTATAGGTAATATTGGTGGTAACTCTCTTCCTTTAATTGAAAATGTCCTATTGGTTGATAAATTGAAGCATAACTTGCTTAGTATTAGTCAACTTTGTGATAAAGGTTATAGAGTTGTATTTGAATCTTCTCGATGCCTTATTGAAAATGTCATAGATGGAAAATTATTGTTTATTGGCCATAGGAACTCAAATGTGTACAAGATTGACATTGATCAAAATGCTTGTGTGGATAATTGTCTTGTGGTCAATGTAAATGATAGTTGGCTATGGCATAGAAGATTGGGTCATGCAAGCATGCATCAAATTTTGAAAATCTCTAAGCATGATCTTGTGAATGGGCTACCTAAATTGAATTTTGAAAAAGACCAAGTTTGTGAAGCTTGTCAAATGGGAAAACAAGTGAAAACCTCTTTTAAATCCAAAAACTTCATTTCAACTAGTAGACCTCTACAATTACTTCATTTGGATTTATTTGGTCCATCAAGAATTCAAAGTCTTGGTGGAAAGTCCTATGCCTTTGTAATTGTGGATGACTACTCTAGGTTCACTTGGATTTTGTTTTTAGCTTCAAAAGATGAAGCCATTCATGAGTTCATTAAATTCTCAAAAAGGGTGCAAAATGCAAAAGGATACACCATTGTGGCCATTAGAAGTGACCATGGTGGTGAATTCGTAAATGAGAAGTTTGAATCTTTTTGTAGCATGAATGGTTATGAGCATAATTTTTCAACACCTAGAACTCCTCAACAAAATGGGTTGTTGAGAGAAAGAATAGAACTATTCAAGAGATGGCAAGAACTATTTTGAATGAAAATAAGTTACCAAAATATTTTTGGGCCGAGGCCGTCAACACCTCTTGCTATGTTTTGAATAGAGTATCTATGAGACCCACTTTGAAAGAAAACTCCTTATGAGCTTTGGAAAGATAGAAAACCCAACATCCATTATTTCAAAGTTTTTGGTTGTAAATGCTTCATTTTAAATACCAAAGACAACCTTGGAAAATTTGATTCTAAAACCGATGTTGGAATTTTCCTTGGATACTCTAATTCGAGTAAAGCTTATAGAGTTTATAACAAAAGGACTCTTTGTGTTGAAGAATCAATGCATATCACTTTTGATGAAACTAATGGTCCGTTTGAGAAAAATGCAAGTGTAGATATTGAAGATATTGAGGGGGAGATGGAAAACTTGAAATCAAGGATAACCCCACTCAAAACAAGGAAGCTCAACCTCCAAGTGAAGAAATTATTCAACCATTGCAAGGAGAAGGTACTTCACAAGAACTCCCTAAAGAATGGAGGTATGCTACTAGTCACCCTCAAGAGTTAATTATTGGTGATCCCTCTCATGGAACTAGAACTAGAGCTTCACTTAGAAATATTTGTAATCATCTTGCATTTGTGTCTCAAATTGAACCTAAGACTTTTCTTGAAGCCGAAAACGACGAAAGTTGGATTTTGGCAATGCAAGAAGAGTTAAACCAATTTGAGAGAAATCAAGTTTGGGAACTTGTCCCTAGACCCAAGGATCAAACCATTATTGGCACAAAATGGGTCTTTAGGAACAAGGTTGATGAGCACGGTACTATTGTTAGAAACAAAGCTAGATTGGTTGCTAAAGGCTATAATCAAGAAGAAGGGATTGATTATGATGAAACATATGCACCCGTAGCACGTTTGGAATCCATTAGAATGCTTTTGGCCTTTGCTTGCTATAAAAATTTTATGCTTTATCAAATGGATGTGAAAAGTGCTTTCTTGAATGGATTTATCATGGAAGAAGTCTATGTAGAACAACCACAAGGTTTTCAAAATGAAGCTTATCCAAATTTTGTTTTCAAATTAAAAAAGGCTTTGTATGGACTAAAACAAGCTCCTAGAGCTTGGTATGATAGACTTAAAACTTTCCTTGTTGAAAAAGGTTTTTCCATGGGTAAAGTTGACACAACACTTTTCACCAAGTCCAAAAACAATGATATCATAATTGTGCAAATTTATGTGGATGACATCATATTCGGTGCTACTAATGACTTCTTTTGTCAAGAATTTTCCAAATTTATGCATGAAGAGTTTGAGATGAGTATGATGGGTGAGCTCAACTTCTTCCTTGGACTACAAATCAAGCAATCCAAAGAAGGAATCTTCATAAACCAAGCCAAGTATATAAAGGATCTACTCAAACGCTTTGGAATGGAGAACTTGAAAGTGGCGGAAACACCAATGAGCACATCGCTAAAGCTTGATGCGGATGAAAAAGGTAAAAAGGTGGACATCACCAAATATAGAGGTATGATTGGAGCTCTCCTCTATTTGACGGCTAGTAGGCCGGATATTATGTTTAGTGTGTGTTTATGTGCTAGATTCCAAATGTCCTAAAGAATCTCATCTTGTGCCGTAAAAAGAATTTTTCGATATCGTACTATTGACCTAGGACTTTGGTATCCTAGAGACACTCACATGAACCTAGTAAGCTATTCCGATGCCGACTTGCCGGGTGCAAAGTCGAGAGAAAAAGTACTAGTGGTACTTGTCATTTCCTAGGATCATCTTTAGTTTCTTGGAGTAGCAAGAAACAAAACTCGGTTGCTTTATCAACAACCGAAGCGGAATACATAGCGGCCGGTAGTTGTTGTGCTCAAGTGTTGTGGATGAAACAAACTCTCAAAGATTTTGGACTGGAGTTTGATAGTATACCCATCAAATGTGATAACACTAGTGCTATCAATTTGTCCAAGAATCTCATCCAACACTCAAGGACTAAACACATTGAAGTGAGACATCATTTTCTAAGAGATCATATTCAAAAAGGTGACATCTCACTTGATTTCATTAGTACTGAGCATCAACTAGCTGATATTTTCACAAAACCCTTGAGTAATGACAGATTTCGTGATCTTAGACGAGATATTGGGTTTTTAGATGCAAATGCTCTTTGATATTTATTTTATTGATTTCCATGGATTTTCATTGTTTTGATGTTTTAAACATGTTTAGAATGTCCTTATATCTTGTTACATGTTTGACATTCATCAAATGCATCATTCCATTTCATTTTGGGCATTAAAACCTCATTTTTCAAAGCTGTTCTCTGTAGCGGTCGACCGGTTTGTAGAACGTTCTACCAAGCGGTCGATGGTCATGAACCGCTACACCAAGCGGTCGACCGCCTCGTCGAGCCTATATATACTGCAGTTCACATTTTGGTCGACCTCTCTTCTCACGTGAACCGCTTCTCCTCTCTCGACTCAAACCCTCTCAAATCCCTTCCAAAACACCATAATCTATCCTATAATCCATCCCAATCATTTAGACCATCAAATTCGGCCAAAACCCTCTCTTTTTGTGTGGATTTACATCAAAATCCATCAAGCATTCACTTTTTAGGGATTTCGGCCCCCTTTGAAACCCTAACCCTAGATTTCCACATTTCAGCCCTTTTCCTCCATTTTTACTCTCAATCATCATGCCAAGGACAAAGCATGCTGCCATGGTTGGAAATGAGCGAGCTGGATCATCTCGTTCTTCAGCGGATCATTCGGGTGAGCCTGATTATTTTTTCCGTAATCCTGAATGTGCTGAGAAGTTTTACAATGACTTTTCAAAGAGAAAAGTCATGTTGGGAAGGAAAGTGAATGTAGAATCACTTTCGGATTTTGAGATTGAGCGTCCATTTGTGAAGCAAGGTTGGGAATTTGTTGGATATGGGTAACGAAGTGTTTCCAAATATGTTAGGATTTTCTTTCTAATATGACTGTTGGGTGGGAAGCTGGAGGTTTGTTTACTGTGAAGAGTATGGTTGGGGACGGGATATTATTTTGAATGAAGTTATTCTGGAGATATTTTGGGTATACCACATGTTGGGATTCGGGCTTATGAGCTTAAAACTTGGCCGTGTGTAAGGGCTTTGATTATGGAGAAGCCCTAGTTTACCTCCTAGGTAATGGTGTGGCAGAAGATGCACCTAGGAAAATCCATGCCAACCAATTACCAATTCGTTCGAGGTTACTTCATTTGATTTGCACCCATAACCTGATTCCTCGGGGTGGACACCGAGAGGAGGTGACTTTTATGGATGTCTTCGTGATTGAGCGTCTTCTGAAAGAGAAAAAGTTCAACCTCCCTTATATTATGCTCAAACATATGGAAGCAGCATGTGAGTCTAAAAAGAATCTACCATATGGCTTGCTGTTTACCCAGATATTTCGATATTTTGGGTTGCACTAGTTCTCGAGAGCGAGACACTTTGACCAAGTGTGAACAATTTGACACTACGGTCCTAACCCGGATGGGTTATAGAAGGACTTCAGAAATACTTGGGTGCCGAAGCGTCAGGCTAGTGATGATGAGGATGAGGATGTGTTGATGAGGATGTGGCTGAGGCTGAGGATGAGGATGAGCCTGAGGGTGAGGAGGTATGCTGAGGCGATGGAGTTTGATGTAGATGCTGATTGGCTGATGATCCTCCCATTATTCCTTCTCCTACCAGAGTTCCGACCCTACCTCTTCCTTTGATACCCGATTCACTGCTTTTGAGGAGAGGATGACTGCTATGCATGAGGCACAGAAGAAGTTCCTTCAGGAGAGTGTTACTTCTATGCAAGAGGAGCAGAGGCAGTTCTTTGAGAGATGAGGACTTTTATGGCCCGCTTTCCTCCACCTCCATGATTTTCATAGCATATGCATTTCATTTTTTGTTTTTCTTTGCTTATGTATTTTTTCTTATGTATTTCCTTTTTATGATGACAAAGGGGGAGAGAATAGTATCTTTTTGTATCTCTGCACCCCTTTGAAACTTTGATGTACTGCTTCAATGATATGAAAGCTCTTTATTATTCATATGCAATCCTTTCATATTATATGCTAATTTTGTCATTGAGGTATTAAAATGTTAAAACCCCACATCAAAGTACAAAAGCTAGGGGGAGACAAGATCAACAAAAGGAAGATCAATTAATTTATTGTCATCATAAAAAAGGGGGAGATTGTTGGCTTTTAGTCACAATCAATGTTTTGATGATAACAATAGAAGTAATTGAGATGTGAAGCAAAGAAGATCCAAAATGAGCACGAAGCGATCAAGCAACATCCCTTCAATGGAAGTGCTCTTAAAGTGAAGACTCAAGATGCTAGGGTAATCTTTGTAACTCTAAGACTTCATCTTTAACAAGGATTTGAACCACACACTTGCATATTTCTTCAAAACTTGCATAAACCGTTTTACCACTTGTTTTGAAGATTAAAAATGTTTTAAAGGGTTCAAATTCTCTCAAACCTTTTGTATACTTATGGAAGTTAGTTTAAAATTTGTATTTTAAGTTGGTCAAAATCGTGTTTTTAAATAACCGGATCATGTTCTTAAGTTGTAAGATCGACCGGCTATGACTACTTGGTGTAGCAGTCGATGGTTGTTTAAAATAGAGTTATTCTGATTCTGACATTATGACCATTGGGTTTAACGGAAACCTAAAGCGGTCGACCGGCTCATGTAGCGGTCGACCGGCTCGTCGTGAATTCTTGACAGATCGACTCCTAACGACTATTAACGACTATTTTTCTTATGAGGCCTATATAAAGCCATCCATAAACCTTTTAAAAATGCTTAATTGCACTTAGGACTCCTGAGGTATACAAAGGTTGCAAATGAGCCCCTTAGGTAATGTTTTCAACAAATAGACCCATGAGGTAGAGTTTAAGTCAAATCAAGGCCCTCCGTCTATTTCCCGTCAGCCCCGTTAATGGCATTGCTGTCAGGGCTTTAAAATCACGTCATAACGAATTAGAAAGCGCCACCTGTCCAGTTAAAATATCCATGTCACATCTGCGCAAGGTGTCTACCAGCTCACAGTACCTAGTTAAAAAAAAAAAACAACTTAATAAGGATTTGCCCCATTGGACATCTGCGTCGTTCTCCCCATTGCAAACACCTGGCGCAGATGTGGCGTGAACATTTTAATTGGACAGGTGGCGCTTTCTAATTGTTATGACGTGGATTTTAAAACCCTGACAGTAATGACCATTAGCAGAGCTGATGGGAAATGGACGAAGGGGTCTTGATTTGATTTAAACTATACCTCAGGGGTCTATTTGTTGAAAACGTTACCTCAGGGACTCATTTACAACCTTTGTATACCTCAAGGGCCCTGGGTGCAATTAAGCCTTTAAAAATTGCCGAACGACCAAAATTATTTTACCAAGGCTAAGAGTGATAAAAAAAAACCTTTCAATCTTTCTTCTACCACATTCACACATAATCATCACTTTCACATCCTTGTTATTGGTGAAGCCTAAGAGATAGAAATTTCTCATTGTAACATCTACTCCATCAAGGGAGTTTTAGTGGGCATTTTCGTTCATCCTTATACACTTTCAAGAGTCCAAAATTAATTAATTTAAAAATTAGATATCATAATATTGAAGAAAATTAGGCAAATAAATTAATGGAAGAGTTATATAGACCAAAAGATAAATTACAAATCGTGTAAATTAATTTTGTTTAAAAATTAGATACCTTAATATCAGAAAATGAAGCAAATAGATTAATGAAAGAGTTACATACCAAAATATAACTGAAAAATAGTTAAAATTAATTAGTTTAAAAATTAGATACCTTAATATGAAGAAAATATGAAATAGATTAATGGAAGAGTTATAGACCAAAATAAAAATGTCAAATAGTACAAATTAATTAGTTTAAAAATTTGATACCTTAATATTAAAGAAAATGAAAGCAAATACAATATTCGAGTCATATAGACCCAAAGAATTTTAAAATTGCCCAAATTAATTTTTTAATAATTAAATACCTAAACAATGAGGAAAATGAAGCAATAGATTAAGAAAGAGTTATAGACAAAACGATAAATGAAAAGTTAGTCAAATTAATTAGTTTAAAATTTAGATATCTTAATATTGAAGAAAATGAAGCAAATAGATTAATGGAAGAGTTATAGACCAAAATATAAATTAGAAATCATTGTAAATTAATTTGTTGAAAAATTAGATACCTTAATATTGTGGAAAATGAATCAAACAGATTAATGGAAGATTTATAGACCAAAATAAAAATAAAAAATAGCCAAAATTAATTAGTTTAAAAATTAAATACTTAATATTGAGAAAATGAGGAAAATAGATTAATAGTCATGTACAATGTTGTGCTCTGACAGTCCTAACAAAACTTGCAAAAAGGATCCCTCTGTACAAGGGACCTCTACAGCACTCTCTCCCGCACACACTGTAGAGACACTATATGGCCATCTTGGCATAAGGTACAGCTCAGCAGTAGAGAGAAAGCAAAAGAAATTATTATTATTCTTTTGCTAAGTAAAAGGAATTAATTTAACCACTGCAGACCAGGGCGGCTGAAAAGGGGTATGCAAGTGAGGCAATCGCCTAAGTTCCCCTAATTAGGAAGTCTCCCCTAATAAAGTTCCTATATTATAGTAAATTAAAAATTTTTTAATTATAAAGGCCCTATTTTATAGCAAAATTAAAATTAATGGACAGAAAAAAATACAAAAGTTTAAGGGGTAAAGTCACTTTGAGCCCTTAAACTATCAAGCAAATTACAAATAGGGCCCCAATTACCAATCTGACACATTGAGCCCTCCAATTTTCACAATTGATTAAATCGCAAACTAAACTAAAATCTAACTGTCAAAATTGCGCCACGTGGCTCATTTTACCATACATGGCACGAGTTTGACCGTCAAATTTTAGTTCAGGGCACAAATTGATGAAATTTGGTAGTTTCGCAATGTGTCAAGATTGTAGTTTGGGGCCCTATTTGTAATTTGCTTGATAGTTTAAGGTTTCGAGCCCTATTTGTAATTGCTTGATAGTTTAAGGCTCAAAGTGATTTTTCCCCAAAGTTTAATTAGTAATTTTGCATCTAATAAGAAGTAAATTTATGGTTTAATTTTTACATTGAAAGGCCTCATTTTTATGACTTACCTAAGGCCCCCAAAAAAGTTGAGCCGCCCCTCTGCAGACAAGAGTTATTTCAGTGCTTCCTTGTTTAACCATGGGGTAAAATCATAGTTAGCCCCATAAGTATGAGCAAAAATCAAATTGGTACCTTAATTATCAATTCGGCGATTTGAGACCATAACTTTTGAAAATCATCAATTCTAGCCCCCGTCTAAATTAGGCGTTAAATCCGACGAAAATCATGCAAAATGACCAAAATGCCCCTCAATACTAAATTTCAAATAAATAAAATAATAAAATTTAAGAAATAAATTAAAAATATATATTTATCAATAGTTTTAATAGTTTTATTTAAAAAAATTACTTTTTTTTAAAAAAATCATTTTTTTTTAATGAATTTTTTTAGTAATTTTATCTTTGGGGGCATTTTGGTCATTTTGCATGATTTTCCTCGGATTTAACGCCTAATTTAGACGGGGGCTAGAATTGATGATTTTCAAAAGTTATGGGTCTCAAATCGCCGAATTGATAATTTGGGGTACCGATTTGATTTTTGCTCATACTTATGGGGCTAACTATTATGACTTTACCCTTTAACCTTTATCAGGTTGCAAAGGCAATTGATTTCAGCTTCTAATGATCTTCAATATGTTGCTCTTCCATTCCTCCACACGTAAGCATAATAACATAAAATATAATATGGGCAAATAACTTGAAACTGGAAGAGTCACTAAGTTCACCAACACTAAACAAATTTCAAAAATAAATAATTTGAGGCAGACTTGTTAGATAACAGAAAACAAAATAGTACGTTAGTAAGGAGAGTGATTAAAAATAAAGGAAAATATTAAAACTATAAGCAATACAACGCATGTATAACACCGACTAAAATAATCAAAATTTAGTTTATGTCAACTTTTATTTTTTCTGTGATAACTTCCTTATGATTGAGAAGTGGCTGCTTCCAGCTTGAGTTATCATGCATGATGTGAACCTCGTCAAGAATAATGAGACCCAACAACGAAAGGAACCCAAGATCGTTCTAGGACTGATTCGAATGGAAGACCTCGACCCGTTGTTTATGAAAAACAAGAACCTCGGTATAAGGAAGACGCCACAAACGGTGGAAATTCCGTTTGATAAGTCAAGTTGAACGCCACGGGAAATCCCGATAAGTTCGAGTAGTTCTTCAAAGAACCAAAGAGAATTAATCCTCACAATTTTGAATAATCAATGTCTGCCGAATTACAAAGCAAAGGCTCCTATTTAAAGGCTAAACGTTACAAGGAAAATAACCCTAACATGGAAACCTAATTAAACCCGAAATAGATAAGGAAATAAAGCCTAACACGCCTAAAAACAACAAACAAAAAGGAAAAAAAGTTGGCGCCTACAAGACAGAAAGGAAATGGCGCCTAAAATAAAGAGCTCAATAAGGAAAAAGGTGTTGGACGTCCAAAAGAAGTGCAAGCCATAAAAGGAAGGATTTGGGCGCCTAGAATAGAGATCCTTCTAGAAGAGCCCCAAAAATATTTCTTTCCAACTTGAAGCTGATTTGGGCGCCTAGAATAGAGATCCTTCTAGAACTTGAATCAAGGTGACCATTCTTTGTGGCCCACGTGGATCATGTTCAATGGGCTTCCACGAATTTGCTTGAGCCCATAACTCTTGAACAAGTCCGTTGAGTACATCTTGAACTTCTTTGCCCGTGCTCTCGTAACCGGCCCAATTGGTACTTGAACGAGATCCTTCGAAACGGTGCCTTGATCTCCATCATTCCCCTCCTCTTGAAAAGGATTTGCCCTCAAATCATCACCTACATCAAAAGGACTCAAATCAGTAACATTAAAAGTGGCACTTACATTGTACTCACCAGGTAAATCTAGCTTGTAAGCGTTGTCATTGATGCGCTCGAGGACTTGGAAAGGACCATCCCCTCTTGGGAGCAATTTGGAACGTCTTTTCGCCGGGAATCTTTCTTTTCTCATATGCAGCCAAACCCAATCTCGGGTTCAAAAAGCAGCTTGTGACGTCCCTTGTTGGCTTGTTTTGCATACTGCTCCGTTCGTCGCTCAATGTTGAGTCTTGCTTTCTCATGAATCTGCTTAACAAAGTCAGCTTTCTTTTTGCCATCTAAATTAACATGCTCAGTCAAAGGCAAAGGAGATAAATCCAATGGAGTTAAAGGATTAAACCCATATACAATTTCAAATGGTGAAAATTTAGTAGCAGAATGAACAGCTCTATTATAAGCAAACTCAACATGTGGTAAACATTCTTCCCATGTTTTGATATTCTTTCTAATGATCGCCCTCAATAAAGTAGACAAAGTCCTATTGACAACTTCAGTTTGACCATCAGTTTGTGGATGACAAGTAGTGGAAAACAATAACTTAGTACCTAGCTTACACCACAAAGTCTTCCAAAAAAGCTCAAGAATTTAGCTCTCTATCCGAAAACAATTGTCCTAGGCATGCCATGTAATCTCACAATCTCCCTAAAGAACAAGTCAGCAACATGCGAGCATCATCCGTTTTGTGACATGGAATAAAATGTGCCATCTTAGAAAATCTATCCACAACCACAAAAATTGAATCTCTTCCACGTTTAGTCCTAGGCAATCCTAACACAAAATCCATTGAAATATCAATCCAAGGCTCACTAGGAATTGGTAAAGGAGTATACAAACCGTTGGGCTGCACTTTGGATTTAGCTTGCCTACATGTGACACATCTACCACATATTCGTTCAACATCTCGTTTCATGTGAGGCCAATAGAAGTGTTCTTGCAAAATAGCTAAAGTTTTTGCAACTCCAAAATGTCCCATTAACCCTCCACCATGTGATTCTTGCACTAATAACTCCCTCAATGAACAATTAGGCACGCATAACTTATTCTCTCGAAATAGGAATCCATCAAGCCTAAAGAACTTACCACATGCAATTTTCTCACAAGCCCGATATTCCTCACCAAATTCGTGGTCATCAGAGTATAAATTTTTAATATGCTCAAAACCAAGCAACTTTGCATCTAGTGTGGAGAGTAAAGCATACCTGCGAGAAAGGGCATCGGCTACCACATTCTCCTTACCTTGCTTATACGAATGACGTATGGAAACGTCTCAATGAACTCCACCCAACGCGCATGCCTTTTGTTTAGCTTGTGTTGGCCCTTCAAGTGTTTCAAGGACTCATGATCGGTGTGAATCACGAACTCCTTAGGCCATAGGTAGTGCTGCCACGTCTCTAAAGCTCGAACCAATGCATACAACTCCTTATCATAAGTTGGGTAGTTTAAGGCTGCCCCGCTTAATTTCTCGCTGAAATAAGCAAGTGGTCGTCCTTCTTGCATAAGAACTGCGCCTATACCAATACCTGAAGCATCACATTCAATTTCAAACGTTTTGGAAAAGTTAGGTAAAGACAATAAAGGAGCATTGGTCAGCTTCTCTTTAAGTAATTGAAACGCCTTCTCTTGCTCGTCTCCCCATCGAAATCCAACGTTCTTCTTGATCACTTCGGTAAGTGGTGCGGCTATGCTACTAAAGTCCTTCACGAACCGCCGGTAAAAACTAGCAAGTCCGTGAAAACTACGAACATTACCTACACTCGTGGGACTCGGCCACTCTTTGATTGCACGTACCTTCTCTTCATCAACCTGTATACCTTGGGCACTAACAACAAATCCCAAAAATACAAGCTTATCGGTGTAAAAAGTACACTTCTTCAGATTAGCAAACAACTTTTCTTTCCTAAGCACATCTAAAACAGATTTCAAATGTACTACATGATCGTCCACGTTTTTGCTATAAATGAGTATATCATCAAAGTAAACAACAACGAATCTACCTATAAATGCACGCAAAACATGGTTCATAAGTCTCATAAAGGTGCTCGGAGCATTAGTCAAACCAAAAGGCATAACTAACCATTCATACAAACCATATTTTGTTTTAAAGGCGGTTTTCCACTCATCTCCTTCTTTTATCCTAATTTGATGATAACCACTCTTTAAATCAATTTTAGAAAATATGCAAGAACCATGCAGCTCATCTAACATATCATCTAAGCGAGGAATAGGATGACGATACTTTACCGTTATGTTGTTGATGGCTCGGCAATCAACGCACATTCTCCACGTCCCATCCTTCTTAGGTACAAGTAAAACCGGGACCGCACATGGGCTCATGCTCTCCTTCACGTGCCCTTTCTCCAACAACTCACTTACTTGCCGTTGAAGCTCCTTTGTCTCCTCGGGATTGCTCCTATAAGCTGGTCGGTTTGGAATTGTTGCACCGGGAACAAAATCGATTTGATGTTCAATCCCTCGGATTGGAGGTAACCCATGTGGTGTTTCCTCGGGAAGACATCCTCATATTCCTGCAAAAGAGAAACAATAGAACTAGGCAAAGCAAGGTCAAGTTCGTTAGTGTTTAAAAATGCCTCTTTGTACAAAAGTACAATCATCGGCTGATTTGAAAGCATCGCTCGCTTGATCTCACTCACTTTTGCATAGAAATTCTTTTGTTTTCTCTCTGATTTTCTCTCAATGGCCGAACCTTGATTTTCTCTCTTTTTTGTCGGCCTCTCTCGGATTTTCACTCTCTCTCTGATTTTCACTCTTTTTCTTTTTCTCACTCTCTCTTTTGCAATCTCACTTGATCCTCATATACTTGCTGCGGTGTCAATGGTACAAGAGTGATTGATCGTTGATTAAGTACAAAAGAGTACTTGTTCGTAAAGCCATCATGCTTCACATGTCTATCGAACTGCCACGGACGCCCTAGCAATAAGTGTCCCGCTTGCATCGGTACTACATCACACAACACTTCATCTTCGTATTTACCGATTCGAAAAGCAACTAACACTTGCTTGTTCACCCTTATCTCACCACTATCATTTAGCCATTGCAACTTGTACGGTCTAGGGTG